>BSBM01002407.1:0-89282 GCA_027924585.1 Larix kaempferi | reverse complement strand
ATAGCTCCGAAACGTCACGAAAGTTGGCGTGCGTACTTGTCTACCAATGGGACATCCAAATCTATTCTCATATTTCAATTTCGAGAAGTTGGTCAAAGTTGAAATGCCACCATTCGTTTTCGCTAGACTTGAGCTTAAAGGGTGTTACATTAGCTCGTAATGTGACGAAAGTAGTTGTGCGCGAATGTCTACAAATGGGACATCCAAATCTATGCTCAATTTTCAATTCCGAGAAGTTGGTGAAAGTCGCAACTCGACCATACGTTTTCGCTACACTTGGGCTTAAAGGGGGAGAAAATGGCTCGGAACGTCACGAAAGTTGGCGTGGACGCTCGTCTACCAATGTGACATCCAAATCTATTCTCAAATTTATATTCCGAGAAGTTGGTCAAAGTTGAAAATCGACCGTGCATTTTCGCTAGACATGGGCTTAAAGGGTGAGAAAATAGCTCGGAATGTCACGAAAGTTGGCGTGCGCATTTGTCTACCAACGGGACATCCAAATCTATGCTCAATTTTCAATTCCGAGAAGTTGGTCAAATTCGAAACTCGACCTTGCGTTTTCGCTAGACTTAGGCTTAAAGGGTGAGAAAACAGCTCGGAACGTCAGGAAAGTTGGCGTGCGCATTTTGTCTACCAACGAGACATCCAAATCAATGCTCAATTTTCAATTCTGAGAAGTTGGTCGAATTTGAAACTCGACCCGTAGCGTTTTCGCTAGACTTGGCCTTAAAGGGGGATAAAATAGCTCGGAACGTCACGAAAGTTGGTGTGGACGCTTGTCTACCAATGGGACATCCAAAACTATTCTCAAATTTTAATTCCGAGAAGTTGGTCAAAGTTGAAACTCGATCGAGCGTTTTCGCTAGACTTGGGCTTAAAGGGTGTGAAAATAGATTGGAACGTCACGAAAGTTGGTGTGGACGCTTGTCTACCAATGGGACATGCAAAACTATTCTCAAATTTCAATTCCGAGAAGTTGGTCAAACTTGAAACTCGATCGTGCGTTTTCGCTAGACTTGGGCTTAAAGGGGGAGAAAATAGCTCGGAATGTCACGAAAGTTGACGTGCGCATTTGTCTACCAACGGGACATCCAAATCTATGCTCAATTTTTAATTCCGAGAAGTTGGTCAAATTCGAAACCCGACCGTGCGTTTTCCGCTAGACTTGGTTTTAAAGGGGGAGAAAACAGCTCGGAACGTCATGAAAGTTGGTGTGGACGCTTGTCTACCAATGGGACATCAAAAACTATTATCAAATTTCAATTCTGAGAAGTTGGTCAAAGTTGAAACTCGATCGTGCGTTTTCGCTAGAATTGGGCTTAAAGGGGGAGAAAATAGCTTGAAACGTCACGAAAGTTTGTGTGGACGCTTGTCTACCAATGGGACATCCAAAACTATTCTCAAATTTCAATTCCGAGAAGTTGGTCCAAAGTTGAAATTGGATCGTGCGTTTTCGCTAGACTTGGGCTTAAAGGGGGAGAAAATAGCTCGGAACGTCATGAAAGTTGGTGTGGACGCTTGTCTTCTAATGGGACATCCAAATCTATTCTCATATTTCAATTTCGAGAAGTTGGTGAAAGTCGTAACTCGACCGTACGTTTTCGCTACGCTTGGGCTTAAAGGGGGAGAAAATAGCTCGGAACGTCACGAAAGTTGGCGTGGACGCTCGTCTACCAATGTGACATCCAAATCTATTCTCATATTTCAATTCCGAGAAGTAGGTCAAAGTTGAAAAATCGACCGTGCATTTTCGCTAGACTTGAGCTTAACGGGTGAGAAAATAGCTCGGAATGTTACGAAACTTGCCGTGCGCATTTGTCTACCAACGGGACATCCAAATCTATGCTCAATTTTCAATTCCGAGAAGTTGGTCAAATTCGAAACTCGACCGTCGCGTTTTCACTAGACTTAGACTTAAAGGGTGAGAAAATAGCTCGGAACGTCACGGAAGTTGGTGTGTTTATTTGTCTACCCAACGGGACATCCAAATCTATGCTCAATTTTCAATTCTGAGAAGTTGGTCAAATTCCGAAACTCGACCGTGCGTTTTCGCTCGACTTGAGCTTAAAGGGTGTGAAATTAGCTCGTAATGGGACGAAAGTTGGCGTGCGCATTTGTCTACCAACGGGACATCCAAATCTATGCTCAATTTTTAATTCCGAGAAGTTGGTCAAATTCAAAACTCAACCGTGCGTTTTCGCTAGGCTTGGGCTTAAAGGGCGATAAAATAGCTGGGAACGTCACGAAACTTGGCGTGCGCACTTGTCTACCAATGGGACATCCAAATCTATTCTCAAATTTCAATTCCAAGGAGTTGGTCAAAGCCGAAACGCCACCGTGCGTTTTCGCTAGACTTGAGCTTAAAGGGTGTAAAATTAGCTCGTAACGTCACAAAAGTTGCTGTGCACGCATGTCTAGAAATGGGACATCCAAATCTATTCTCGATTTTCATTTCCGAGAAGTAGGTCAAAGCCGAAACACGATTGTGCGTTTTCTCTAGAGTTGGGCTTAAAGGGGAAGAAAATAGCTCGGAACGTCACGAAAGTTGGCGTGTGCACTTATCTACCAACGGGACATCCAAATCTATGCTCAATTTTCAATTCCGAGAAGTTAGTCAAATTCGAAACTCGACCGTGCGTTTTCGCTTGACTTGGGCTTAAAGGGGGAGAAAATAGCTCGGAACGTCACGAAAATTGGTGTGGACGCTTGTCTACCAATGTGACATCCAAATCTATTCTCAAATTTATATTCTGAAAAGTTCGTCAAAGTTGAAAATCGACCGTGCATTTTCGCTAGACTTGGGCTTAAAGGGTGTGAAATTAGCTCGGAATCTCACGAAAGTTGTTGTGCGCAAATGTCTACAAATGGGACATCCAAAACTATGCTCAATCTTCAATTACGAGAAGTTGGTGAAAGTTGAAACTCGACCGTACGTTTTCGGTAGAGGAGAAAATAGCTTGGAACGTCACGAAAGTTGGTGTGGATGCTTGTCTACCAATGGGACATCCAAAACTATTCTCAAATTTAAACTCTGAGAAGTTGGTCAAAGTTGAAAATCGACCGTGCATTTTCGCTAGACTTAGGCGTAAAGGGTGAGAAAATATCTCGGAACGTCATGAAAGTTGGTGTGGACGCTCGTCTACCAATGTGACATCCAAATCCATTCTTCAATTAAGAGAAGTTGGTCAAATTCGAAATTCGGCCGTACATTTTCGCTAGCCTTGGGCTTAAAGGCTGTGAAAAATAGCTCGGAACGTCACGAAAGCTGGCGTGGACGCTCGTCTACCAATGTGACATCCAAATCCATTCTCAAATTTAAATTCCGAGAAGTTGGTCAAAGTTGAAAATCGACCGTGCATTTTCGCTAGACTTAGGCGTAAAGGGTGAGAAAATATCTCGGAACGTCATGAAAGTTGGTGTGCGCATTTGTCTACCAACGGGACATCCAAATCTATGCTCAATTTTCAATTCCGAGAAGTTGGTCAAATTCGAAACTTGACCGTGCGTTCTCGCTCGACTTGAGCTTAAAGGGGAAGAAAATAGCTCGGAACGTCACGAAAGTTGGCGTGCGCATTTGTCTACCAACGGGACATCCAAATCTATGCTCAATTTTCAATTCTGAGAAGTTGGTCGTTTTCGCTAGACTTGGGCTTAAATGGGGAGAAAATAGCTCGGAACGTCACGAAAGTTGGTGTGGACGCTTGTCTACCAATGGGACATCCAAAACTATTGTCAAATTTTAATTCAGAGAAGTTGGTCAAAGTTGAAACTCGGTCGTTGCATTTTCGATAGACTTGGGCTTAAAGGGTGGAAAAATAGCTCGGAACGTCACGAAAGTTGGCGTGCGCACTTATCTACCAACGGGACATCCAAATCCATTCTCAAATTTGAATTCTGAGAAGTTGGTCAAAGTTGAAAATCGACCGTAGCATTTTCGCTAGACTTAGGCTTAAAGCGTGAGAAAATAGCTCGGAACGTCATGAAAGTTGGCGTGCGCATTTGTCTACCAACGGACATCCAAATCTATGCTCAATTTTCAATTCCGAGAAGTTGCTCAAATTCGAAACTCGACCGTGCGTTTTCGCTAGACTTGGGCTTAAAGGGGGAGAAAATATCTTGAAACGTCACGAAGTTGGTGTGGACTCTTGTCTACCAATGGGACATCCAAAACTATTGTCAAATTTTAATTCAGAGAAGTTGGTCAAAGTTGAAACTCCGATCGTGCATTTTCGCTAGACTTGGGCTTAAAGGGTAGGAAAATAGCTCCGAACGTCACGAAAGTTGGCGTGCGTACTTGTCTACCAATGGGACATCCAAATCTATTCTCATATTTCAATTTCGAGAAGTTGGTCAAAGTTGAAATGCCACCATTCGTTTCTCGCTAGACTTGAGCTTAAAGGGTGTTACATTAGCTCGTAATGTGACGAAAGTAGTTGTGCGCGAATGTCTACAAATGGGACATCCAAATCTATGCTCAATTTTCAATTCCGAGAAGTTGGTGAAAGTCGCAACTCGACCATTCGTTTTCGCTACACTTGGGCTTAAAGGGGGAGAAAATGGCTCGGAACGTCACGAAAGTTGGCGTGGGACGCTCGTCTACCAATGTGACATCCAAATCTATTCTCAAATTTATATTCCGAGAAGTTGGTCAAAGTTGAAAATCGACCGTGCATTTTCGCTAGACATGGGCTTAAAGGGTGAGAGAAATAGCTCGGAATGTCACGAAAGTTGGCGTGCGCATTTGTCTACCAACGGGACATCCAAATCTATGCTCAATTTTCAATTCCGAGAAGTTGGTCAAATTCGAAACTCGACCTTGCGTTTTCGCTAGACTTAGGCTTAAAGGGTGAGAAAACAGCTCGGAACGTCAGGAAAGTTGGCGTGCGCATTTGTCTACCAACGAGACATCCAAATCTATGCTCAATTTTCAATTCTGAGAAGTTGGTCGAATTTGAAACTCGACACGTGCGTTTTCGCTAGACTTGGCCTTAAAGGGGGGATAAAATAGCTCGGAACGTCACGAAAGTTGGTGTGGACGCTTGTCTACCAATGGGACATCCAAAACTATTCTCAAATTTTAATTCCGAGAAGTTGGTCAAAGTTGAAACTCGATCGAGCGTTTTTCGCTAGACTTGGGCTTAAAGGGTGTGAAAATAGATTGGAACGTCACGAAAGTTGGTGTGGACGCTTGTCTACCAATGGGACATGCAAAACTATTCTCAAATTTCAATTCCGAGAAGTTGGTCAAACTTGAAACTCGATCGTGCGTTTTCGCTAGACTTGGGCTTAAAGGGGGAGAAAATAGCTCGGAATGTCACGAAAGTTGACGTGCGCATTTGTCTACCAACGGGACATCCAAATCTATGCTCAATTTTTAATTCCGAGAAGTTGGTCAAATTCGAAACCCGACCGTGCGTTTTCGCTAGACTTGGTTTTAAAGGGGGAGAAAACAGCTCGGAACGTCATGAAAGTTGGTGTGGACGCTTGTCTACCAATGGGACATCAAAAACTATTATCAAATTTCAATTCTGAGAAGTTGGTCAAAGTTGAAACTCGATCGTGCGTTTTCGCTAGAATTGGGCTTAAAGGGGGAGAAAATAGCTTGAAACGTCACGAAAGTTTGTGTGGACGCTTGTCTACCAATGGGACATCCAAAACTATTCTCAAATTTCAATTCCGAGAAGTTGGTCAAAGTTGAAATTGGATCGTGCGTTTTCGCTAGACTTGGGCTTAAAGGGGGAGAAAATAGCTCGGAACGTCATGAAAGTTGGTGTGGACGCTTGTCTTCTAATGGGACAATCCAAATCTATTCTCATATTTCAATTTCGAGAAGTTGGTGAAAGTCGTAACTCGACCGTACGTTTTCGCTACGCTTGGGCTTAAAGGGGGAGAAAATAGCTCGGAACGTCACGAAAGTTGGCGTGGACGCTCGTCTACCAATGTGACATCCAAATCTATTCTCATATTTCAATTCCGAGAAGTAGGTCAAAGTTGAAAATCGACCGTGCATTTTCGCTAGACTTGAGCTTAACGGGTGAGAAAATAGCTCGGAATGTTACGAAACTTGCCGTGCGCATTTGTCTACCAACGGGACATCCAAATCTATGCTCAATTTTCAATTCCGAGAAGTTGGTCAAATTCGAAACTCGACCGTCGCGTTTTCACTAGACTTAGACTTAAAGGGTGAGAAAATAGCTCGGAACGTCACGGAAGTTGGTGTGTTTATTTGTCTACCAACGGGACATCCAAATCTATGCTCAATTTTCAATTCTGAGAAGTTGGTCAAATTCGAAACTCGACCGTGCGTTTTCGCTCGACTTGAGCTTAAAGGGTGTGAAATTAGCTCGTAATGGGACGAAAGTTGGCGTGCGCATTTGTCTACCAACGGGACATCCAAATCTATGCTCAATTTTTAATTCCGAGAAGTTGGTCAAATTCGAAACTCAACCGTGCGTTTTCGCTAGGCTTGGGCTTAAAGGGCGATAAAATAGCTGGGAACGTCACGAAACTTGGCGTGCGCACTTGTCTACCAATGGGACATCCAAATCTATTCTCAAATTTCAATTCCAAGGAGTTGGTCAAAGCCGAAACGCCACCGTGCGTTTTCGCTAGACTTGAGCTTAAAGGGTGTAAAATTAGCTCGTAACGTCACAAAAGTTGCTGTGCACGCATGTCTAGAAATGGGACATCCAAATCTATTCTCGATTTTCATTTCCGAGAAGTAGGTCAAAGCCGAAACACGATTGTGCGTTTTCTCTAGAGTTGGGCTTAAAGGGGAAGAAAATAGCTCGGAACATCACGAAAGTTGGCGTGTGCACTTATCTACCAACGGGACATCCAAATCTATGCTCAATTTTCAATTCCGAGAAGTTAGTCAAATTCGAAACTCGACCGTGCGTTTTCGCTTGACTTGGGCTTAAAGGGGGAGAAAATAGCTCGGAACGTCACGAAAATTGGTGTGGACGCTTGTCTACCAATGTGACATCCAAATCTATTCTCAAATTTATATTCTGAAAAGTTTGTCAAAGTTGAAAATCGACCGTCGCGTTTTCGCTAGACTTGGGCTTAAAGGGTGTGAAATTAGCTCGGAATCTCACGAAAGTTGTTGTGCGCAAATGTCTACAAATGGGACATCCAAAACTATGCTCAATCTTCAATTACGAGAAGTTGGTGAAAGTTGAAACTCGACCGTACGTTTTCGGTAGAGGAGAAAATAGCTTGGAACGTCACGAAAGTTGGTGTGGATGCTTGTCTACCAATGGGACATCCAAAACTATTCTCAAATTTAAATTCTGAGAAGTTGGTCAAAGTTGAAAATCGACCGTTGCATTTTCGCTAGACTTAAGGCGTAAAGGGTGAGAAAATATCTCGGAACGTCATGAAAGTTGGTGTGGACGCTCGTCTACCAATGTGACATCCAAATCCATTCTTCAATTAAGAGAAGTTGGTCAAATTCGAAATTCGGCCGTACATTTTCGCTAGCCTTGGGCTTAAAGGGTGTGAAAATAGCTCGGAACGTCACGAAAGCTGGCGTGGACGCTCGTCTACCAATGTGACATCCAAATCCATTCTCAAATTTAAATTCCGAGAAGTTGGTCAAAGTTGAAAATCGACCGTGCATTTTCGCTAGACTTAGGCGTAAAGGGTGAGAAAATATCTCGGAACGTCATGAAAGTTGGTGTGCGCATTTGTCTACCAACGGGACATCCAAATCTATGCTCAATTTTCAATTCCGAGAAGTTGGTCAAATTCGAAACTTGACCGTCGCGTTCTCCGCTCGACTTGAGCTTAAAGGGGAAGAAAATAGCTCGGAACGTCACGAAAGTTGGCGTGCGCATTTTTCTACCAACGGGACATCCCAAATCTATGCTCAATTTTCAATTCTGAGAAGTTGGTCGTTTTCGCTAGACTTGGGCTTAAATGGGGAGAAAATAGCTCGGAACGTCACGAAAGTTGGTGTGGACGCTTGTCTACCAATGGGACATCCAAAACTATTGTCAAATTTTAATTCAGAGAAGTTGGTCAAAGTTGAAACTCGGTCATTGCATTTTTCGATAGACTTGGGCTTAAAGGGTGGAAAAATAGCTCGGAACGTCACGAAAGTTGGCGTGCGAACTTATCTACCAACGGGACATCCAAATCCATTCTCAAATTTGAATTCTGAGAAGTTGGTCAAAGTTGAAAATCGACCGTGCATTTTCGCTAGACTTAGGCTTAAAGCGTGAGAAAATAGCTCGGAACGTCATGAAAGTTGGCGTGCGCATTTGTCTACCAACGGGACATCCAAATCTATGCTCAATTTTCAATTCCGAGAAGTTGCTCAAATTCGAAACTCGACCGTGCCTAGACTTGGGCTTAAAGGGGGAGAAAATAGCTCGAAACGTCACGAAGTTGGTGTGGACTCTTGTCTACCAATGGGACATCCAAAACTATTGTCAAATTTTAATTCAGAGAAGTTGGTCAAAGTTGAAACTCGATCGTGCATTTTCGCTAGACTTGGGCTTAAAGGGTAGGAAAATAGCCTCCGAACGTCACGAAAGTTGGCGTGCGTACTTGTCTACCAATGGGACATCCAAATCTATTCTCATATTTCAATTTCGAGAAGTTGGTCAAAGTTGAAATGCCACCATTCGTTTTCGCTAGACTTGAGCTTAAAGGGTGTTACATTAGCTCGTAATGTGACGAAAGTAGTTGTGCGCGAATGTCTACAAATGGGACATCCAAATCTATGCTCAATTTTCAATTCCGAGAAGTTGGTGAAAGTCGCAACTCGACCATCACGTTTTCGCTACACTTGGGCTTAAAGGGGGAGAAAATGGCTCGGAACGTCACGAAAGTTGGCGTGGACGCTCGTCTACCAATGTGACATCCAAATCTATTCTCAAATTTATATTCCGAGAAGTTGGTCAAAGTTGAAAATCGACCGTGCATTTTCGCTAGACATGGGCTTAAAGGGTGAGAAAATAGCTCGGAATGTCACGAAAGTTGGCGTGCGCATTTGTCTACCAACGGGACATCCAAATCTATGCTCAATTTTCAATTCCGAGAAGTTGGTCAAATTCGAAACTCGACCTTGCGTTTTCGCTAGACTTAGGCTTAAAGGGTGAGAAAACAGCTCGGAACGTCAGGAAAGTTGGCGTGCGCATTTGTCTACCAACGAGACATCCAAATCTATGCTCAATTTTCAATTCTGAGAAGTTGGTCGAATTTGAAACTCGACCGTGCGTTTTCGCTAGACTTGGCCTTAAAGGGGGATAAAATAGCTCGGAACGTCACGAAAGTTGGTGTGGACGCTTGTCTACCAATGGGACATCCAAAACTATTCTCAAATTTTAATTCCGAGAAGTTGGTCAAAGTTGAAACTCGATCGAGCGTTTTCGCTAGACTTGGGCTTAAAGGGTGTGAAAATAGATTGGAACGTCACGAAAGTTGGTGTGGACGCTTGTCTACCAATGGGACATGCAAAACTATTCTCAAATTTCAATTCCGAGAAGTTGGTCAAACTTGAAACTCGATCATGCGTTTTCGCTAGACTTGGGCTTAAAGGGGGAGAAAATAGCTCGGAATGTCACGAAAGTTGACGTGCGCATTTGTCTACCAACGGGACATCCAAATCTATGCTCAATTTTTAATTCCGAGAAGTTGGTCAAATTCGAAACCCGACCGTGCGTTTTCGCTAGACTTGGTTTTAAAGGGGGAGAAAACAGCTCGGAACGTCATGAAATTTGGTGTGGACGCTTGTCTACCAATGGGACATCAAAAACTATTATCAAATTTCAATTCCGAGAAGTTGGTCAAAGTTGAAACTCGATCGTGCGTTTTCGCTAGAATTGGGCTTAAAGGGGGAGAAAATAGCTTGAAACGTCACGAAAGTTTGTGTGGACGCTTGTCTACCAATGGGACATCCAAAACTATTCTCAAATTTCAATTCCGAGAAGTTGGTCAAAGTTGAAATTGGATCGTGCGTTTTCGCTAGACTTGGGCTTAAAGGGGGAGAAAATAGCTCGGAACGTCATGAAAGTTGGTGTGGACGCTTGTCTTCTAATGGGACATCCAAATCTATTCTCATATTTCAATTTCGAGAAGTTGGTGAAAGTCGTAACTCGACCGTACGTTTTCGCTACGCTTGGGATTAAAGGGGGAGAAAATAGCTCGGAACGTCACGAAAGTTGGCATGGACGCTCGTCTACCAATGTGACATCCAAATCTATTCTCATATTTCAATTCCGAGAAGTAGGTCAAAGTTGAAAATCGACCGTGCATTTTCGCTAGACTTGAGCTTAACGGGTGAGAAAATAGCTCGGAATGTTACGAAACTTGGCGTGCGCATTTGTCTACCAACGGGACATCCAAATCTATGCTCAATTTTCAATTCCGAGAAGTTGGTCAAATTCGAAACTCGACCGTGCGTTTTCACTAGACTTAGACTTAAAGGGTGAGAAAATAGCTCGGAACGTCACGGAAGTTGGTGTGTTTATTTGTCTACCAACGGGACATCCAAATCTATGCTCAATTTTCAATTCTGAGAAGTTGGTCAAATTCGAAACTCGACCGTGCCCGTTTTCGCTCGACTTGAGCTTAAAGGGTGTGAAATTAGCTCGTAATGGGACGAAAGTTGGCGTGCGCATTTGTCTACCAACGGGACATCCAAATCTATGCTCAATTTTTAATTCCGAGAAGTTGGTCAAATTCGAAACTCAACCGTGCGTTTTCGCTAGGCTTGGGCTTAAAGGGCGATAAAATAGCTGGGAACGTCACGAAACTTGGCGTGCGCACTTGTCTACCAATGGGACATCCAAATCTATTCTCAAATTTCAATTCCAAGGAGTTGGTCAAAGCCGAAACGCCACCGTGCGTTTTCGCTAGACTTGAGCTTAAAGGGTGTAAAATTAGCTCGTAACGTCACAAAAGTTGCTGTGCACGCATGTCTAGAAATGGGACATCCAAATCTATTCTCGATTTTCATTTCCGAGAAGTAGGTCAAAGCCGTAACACGATTGTGCGTTTTCTCTAGAGTTGGGCTTAAAGGGGAAGAAAATAGCTCGGAACGTCACGAAAGTTGGCGTGTGCACTTATCTACCAACGGGACATCCAAATCTATGCTCAATTTTCAATTCCGAGAAGTTAGTCAAATTCGAAACTCGACCGTTGCGTTTTCGCTTGACTTGGGCTTAAAGGGGGAGAAAATAGCTCGGAACGTCACGAAAATTGGTGTGGACGCTTGTCTACCAATGTGACATCCAAATCTATTCTCAAATTTATATTCTGAAAAGTTCGTCAAAGTTGAAAATCGACCGTGCGTTTTCGCTAGACTTGGGCTTAAAGGGTGTGAAATTAGCTCGGAATCTCACGAAAGTTGTTGTGCGCAAATGTCTACAAATGGGACATCCAAAACTATGCTCAATCTTCAATTACGAGAAGTTGGTGAAAGTTGAAACTCAACCGTACGTTTTCGGTAGAGGAGAAAATAGCTTGGAACGTCACGAAAGTTGGTGTGGATGCTTGTCTACCAATGGGACATCCAAAACTATTCTCAAATTTAAATTCTGAGAAGTTGGTCAAAGTTGAAAATCGACCGTGCATTTTCGCTAGACTTAGGCGTAAAGGGTGAGAAAATATCTCGGAACGTCATGAAAGTTGGTGTGGACGCTCGTCTACCAATGTGACATCCAAATCCATTCTTCAATTAAGAGAAGTTGGTCAAATTCGAAATTCGGCCGTACATTTTCGCTAGCCTTGGGCTTAAAGGGTGTGAAAATAGCTCGGAACGTCACGAAAGCTGGCGTGGACGCTCGTCTACCAATGTGACATCCAAATCCATTCTCAAATTTAAATTCCGAGAAGTTGGTCAAAGTTGAAAATCGACCGTGCATTTTCGCTAGACTTAGGCGTAAAGGGTGAGAAAATATCTCGGAACGTCATGAAAGTTGGTGTGCGCATTTGTCTACCAACGGGACATCCAAATCTATGCTCAATTTTCAATTCCGAGAAGTTGGTCAAATTCGAAACTTGACCGTGCGTTCTCGCTCGACTTGAGCTTAAAGGGGAAGAAAATAGCTCGGAACGTCACGAAAGTTGGCTTGCGCATTTGTCTACCAACGGGACATCCAAATCTATGCTCAATTTTCAATTCTGAGAAGTTGGTCGTTTTCGCTAGACTTGGGCTTAAATGGGGAGAAAATAGCTCGGAACGTCACGAAAGTTGGTGTGGACGCTTGTCTACCAATGGGACATCCAAAACTATTGTCAAATTTTAATTCAGAGAAGTTGGTCAAAGTTGAAACTCGGTCGTGCATTTTCGATAGACTTGGGCTTAAAGGGTGGAAAAATAGCTCGGAACGTCACGAAAGTTGGCGTGCGCACTTATCTACCAACGGGACATCCAAATCCATTCTCAAATTTGAATTCTGAGAAGTTGGTCAAAGTTGAAAATCGACCGTGCATTTTCGCTAGACTTAGGCTTAAAGCGTGAGAAAATAGCTCGGAACGTCATGAAAGTTGGCGTGCGCATTTGTCTACCAACGGGACATCCAAATCTATGCTCAATTTTCAATTCCGAGAAGTTGCTCAAATTCGAAACTCGACCGTGCGTTTTCGCTAGACTTGGGCTTAAAGGGGGAGAAAATAGCTTGAAACGTCACGAAGTTGGTGTGGACTCTTGTCTACCAATGGGACATCCAAAACTATTGTCAAATTTTAATTCAGAGAAGTTGGTCAAAGTTGAAACTCGATCGTGCATTTTCGCTAGACTTGGGCTTAAAGGGTAGGAAAATAGCTCCGAACGTCACGAAAGTTGGCGTGCGTACTTGTCTACCAATGGGACATCCAAATCTATTCTCATATTTCAATTTCGAGAAGTTGGTCAAAGTTGAAATGCCACCATTCGTTTTCGCTAGACTTGAGCTTAAAGGGTGTTACATTAGCTCGTAATGTGACGAAAGTAGTTGTGCGCGAATGTCTACAAATGGGACATCCAAATCTATGCTCAATTTTCAATTCCGAGAAGTTGGTGAAAGTCGCAACTCGACCATACGTTTTCGCTACACTTGGGCTTAAAGGGGGAGAAAATGGCTCGGAACGTCACGAAAGTTGGCGTGGACGCTCGTCTACCAATGTGACATCCAAATCTATTCTCAAATTTATATTCCGAGAAGTTGGTCAAAGTTGAAAATCGACCGTGCATTTTCGCTAGACATGGGCTTAAAGGGTGAGAAAATAGCTCGGAATGTCACGAAAGTTGGCGTGCGCATTTGTCTACCAACGGGACATCCAAATCTATGCTCAATTTTCAATTCCGAGAAGTTGGTCAAATTCGAAACTCGACCTTGCGTTTTCGCTAGACTTAGGCTTAAAGGGTGAGAAAACAGCTCGGAACGTCAGGAAAGTTGGCGTGCGCATTTGTCTACCAACGAGACATCCAAATCTATGCTCAATTTTCAATTCTGAGAAGTTGGTCGAATTTGAAACTCGACCGTGCGTTTTCGCTAGACTTGGCCTTAAAGGGGGATAAAATAGCTCGGAACGTCACGAAAGTTGGTGTGGACGCTTGTCTACCAATGGGACATCCAAAACTATTCTCAAAATTTTAATTCCGAGAAGTTGGTCAAAGTTGAAACTCGATCGAGCGTTTTCGCTAGACTTGGGCTTAAAGGGTGTGAAAATAGATTGGAACGTCACGAAAGTTGGTGTGGACGCTTGTCTACCAATGGGACATGCAAAACTATTCTCAAATTTCAATTCCGAGAAGTTGGTCAAACTTGAAACTCGATCGTGCGTTTTCGCTAGACTTGGGCTTAAAGGGGGAGAAAATAGCTCGGAATGTCACGAAAGTTGACGTGCGCATTTGTCTACCAACGGGACATCCAAATCTATGCTCAATTTTTAATTCCGAGAAGTTGGTCAAATTCGAAAACCCGACCGTCGCGTTTTCGCTAGACTTGGTTTTCAAAGGGGGAGAAAACAGCTCGGAACGTCATGAAAGTTGGTGTGGACGCTTGTCTACCAATGGGACATCAAAAACTATTATCAAATTTCAATTCCGAGAAGTTGGTCAAAGTTGAAACTCGATCGTGCGTTTTAGCTAGAATTGGGCTTAAAGGGGGAGAAAATAGCTTGAAACGTCACGAAAGTTTGTGTGGACGCTTGTCTACCAATGGGACATCCAAAACTATTCTCAAATTTCAATTCCGAGAAGTTGGTCAAAGTTGAAATTGGATCGTGCGTTTTCGCTAGACTTGGGCTTAAAGGGGGAGAAAATAGCTCGGAACGTCATGAAAGTTGGTGTGGACGCTTGTCTTCTAATGGGACATCCAAATCTATTCTCATATTTCAATTTCGAGAAGTTGGTGAAAGTCGTAACTCGACCGTACGTTTTCGCTACGCTTGGGCTTAAAGGGGGAGAAAATAGCTCGGAACGTCACGAAAGTTGGCGTGGACGCTCGTCTACCAATGTGACATCCAAATCTATTCTCATATTTCAATTCCGAGAAGTAGGTCAAAGTTGAAAATCGACCGTGCATTTTCGCTAGACTTGAGCTTAACGGGTGAGAAAATAGCTCGGAATGTTACGAAACTTGGCGTGCGCATTTGTCTACCAACGGGACATCCAAATCTATGCTCAATTTTCAATTCCGAGAAGTTGGTCAAATTCGAAACTCGACCGTGCGTTTTCACTAGACTTAGACTTAAAGGGTGAGAAAATAGCTCGGAACGTCACGGAAGTTGGTGTGTTTATTTGTCTACCAACGGGACATCCAAATCTATGCTCAATTTTCAATTCTGAGAAGTTGGTCAAATTCGAAACTCGACCGTGCGTTTTCGCTCGACTTGAGCTTAAAGGGTGTGAAATTAGCTCGTAATGGGATGAAAGTTGGCGTGCGCATTTGTCTACCAACGGGACATCCAAATCTATGCTCAATTTTTAATTCCGAGAAGTTGGTCAAATTCGAAACTCAACCGTGCGTTTTCGCTAGGCTTGGGCTTAAAGGGAGATAAAATAGCTGGGAACGTCACGAAACTTGGCGTGCGCACTTGTCTACCAATGGGACATCCAAATCTATTCTCAAATTTCAATTCCAAGGAGTTGGTCAAAGCCGAAACGCCACCGTGCGTTTTCGCTAGACTTGAGCTTAAAGGGTGTAAAATTAGCTCGTAACGTCACAAAAGTTGCTGTGCACGCATGTCTAGAAATGGGACATCCAAATCTATTCTCGATTTTCATTTCCGAGAAGTAGGTCAAAGCCGAAACACGATTGTGCGTTTTCTCTAGAGTTGGGCTTAAAGGGGAAGAAAATAGCTCGGAACGTCACGAAAGTTGGCGTGTGCACTTATCTACCAACGGGACATCCAAATCTATGCTCAATTTTCAATTCCGAGAAGTTAGTCAAATTCGAAACTCGACCGTGCGTTTTCGCTTGACTTGGGCTTAAAGGGGGAGAAAATAGCTCGGAACGTCACGAAAATTGGTGTAGACGCTTGTCTACCAATGTGACATCCAAATCTATTCTCAAATTTATATTCTGAAAAGTTCGTCAAAGTTGAAAATCGACCGTGCGTTTTCGCTAGAC
This sequence comes from Larix kaempferi, assembly GCA_027924585.1. NCBI lineage: Eukaryota > Viridiplantae > Streptophyta > Pinopsida > Pinales > Pinaceae > Larix > Larix kaempferi. Next base: position 73,713 of record BSBM01002407.1, on the reverse strand, counting down.
TTGGGCTTAAAGGGTGTGAAATTAGCTCGGAATCTCACGAAAGTTGTTGTGCGCAAATGTCTACAAATGGGACATCCAAAACTATGCTCAATCTTCAATTACGAGAAGTTGGTGAAAGTTGAAACTCGACCGTACGTTTTCGGTAGAGGAGAAAATAGCTTGGAACGTCACGAAAGTTGGTGTGGATGCTTGTCTACCAATGGGACATCCAAAACTATTCTCAAATTTAAATTCTGAGAAGTTGGTCAAAGTTGAAAATCGACCGTGCATTTTCGCTAGACTTAGGCGTAAAGGGTGAGAAAATATCTCGGAACGTCATGAAAGTTGGTGTGGACGCTCGTCTACCAATGTGACATCCAAATCCATTCTTCAATTAAGAGAAGTTGGTCAAATTCGAAATTCGGCCGTACATTTTCGCTAGCCTTGGGCTTAAAGGGTGTGAAAATAGCTCGGAACGTCACGAAAGCTGGCGTGGACGCTCGTCTACCAATGTGACATCCAAATCCATTCTCAAATTTAAATTCCGAGAAGTTGGTCAAAGTTGAAAATCGACCGTGCATTTTCTCTAGACTTAGGCGTAAAGGGTGAGAAAATATCTCGGAACGTCATGAAAGTTGGTGTGCGCATTTGTCTACCAACGGGACATCCAAATCTATGCTCAATTTTCAATTCCGAGAAGTTGGTCAAATTCGAAACTTGACCGTCCGTTCTCGCTCGACTTGAGCTTAAAGGGGAAGAAAATAGCTCGGAACGTCACGAAAGTTGGCGTGCGCATTTGTCTACCAACGGGACATCCAAATCTATGCTCAATTTTCAATTCTGAGAAGTTGGTCGTTTTCGCTAGACTTGGGCTTAAATGGGGAGAAAATAGCTCGGAACGTCACGAAAGTTGGTGTGGACGCTTGTCTACCAATGGGACATCCAAAACTATTGTCAAATTTTAATTCAGAGAAGTTGGTCAAAGTTGAAACTCGGTCGTGCATTTTCGATAGACTTGGGCTTAAAGGGTGGAAAAATAGCTCGGAACGTCACGAAAGTTGGCGTGCGCACTTATCTACCAACGGGACATCCAAATCCATTCTCAAATTTGAATTCTGAGAAGTTGGTCAAAGTTGAAAATCGACCGTGCATTTTCGCTAGACTTAGGCTTAAAGCGTGAGAAAATAGCTCGGAACGTCATGAAAGTTGGCGTGCGCATTTGTCTACCAACGGGACATCCAAATCTATGCTCAATTTTCAATTCCGAGAAGTTGCTCAAATTCGAAACTCGACCGTGCGTTTTCGCTAGACTTGGGCTTAAAGGGGTAGAAAATAGCTTGAAACGTCACGAAGTTGGTGTGGACTCTTGTCTACCAATGGGACATCCAAAACTATTGTCAAATTTTAATTCAGAGAAGTTGGTCAAAGTTGAAACTCGATCGTGCATTTTCGCTAGACTTGGGCTTAAAGGGTAGGAAAATAGCTCCGAACGTCACGAAAGTTGGCGTGCGTACTTGTCTACCAATGGGACATCCAAATCTATTCTCATATTTCAATTTCGAGAAGTTGGTCAAAGTTGAAATGCCACCATTCGTTTTCGCTAGACTTGAGCTTAAAGGGTGTTACATTAGCTCGTAATGTGACGAAAGTAGTTGTGCGCGAATGTCTACAAATGGGACATCCAAATCTATGCTCAATTTTCAATTCGAGAAGTTGGTGAAAGTCGCAACTCGACCATACGTTTTCGCTACACTTGGGCTTAAAGGGGGAGAAAATGGCTCGGAACGTCACGAAAGTTGGCGTGGACGCTCGTCTACCAATGTGACATCCAAATCTATTCTCAAATTTATATTCTGAGAAGTTGGTCAAAGTTGAAAATCGACCGTGCATTTTCGCTAGACATGGGCTTAAAGGGTGAGAAAATAGCTCGGAATGTCACGAAAGTTGGCGTGCGCATTTGTCTACCAACGGGACATCCAAATCTATGCTCAATTTTCAATTCCGAGAAGTTGGTCAAATTCGAAACTCGACCTTGCGTTTTCGCTAGACTTAGGCTTAAAGGGTGAGAAAACAGCTCGGAACGTCAGGAAAGTTGGCGTGCGCATTTGTCTACCAACGAGACATCCAAATCTATGCTCAATTTTCAATTCTGAGAAGTTGGTCGAATTTGAAACTCGACCGTGCGTTTTCGCTAGACTTGGCCTTAAAGGGGGATAAAATAGCTCGGAACGTCACGAAAGTTGGTGTGGACGCTTGTCTACCAATGGGACATCCAAAACTATTCTCAAATTTTAATTCCGAGAAGTTGGTCAAAGTTGAAACTCGATCGAGCGTTTTCGCTAGACTTGGGCTTAAAGGGTGTGAAAATAGATTGGAACGTCACGAAAGTTGGTGTGGACGCTTGTCTACCAATGGGACATGCAAAACTATTCTCAAATTTCAATTCCGAGAAGTTGGTCAAACTTGAAACTCGATCGTGCGTTTTCGCTAGACTTGGGCTAAAGGGGGAGAAAATAGCTCGGAATGTCACGAAAGTTGACGTGCGCATTTGTCTACCAACGGGACATCCAAATCTATGCTCAATTTTTAATTCCGAGAAGTTGGTCAAATTCGAAACCCGACCGTGCGTTTCGCTAGACTTGGTTTTAAAGGGGGAGAAAACAGCTCGGAACGTCATGAAAGTTGGTGTGGACGCTTGTCTACCAATGGGACATCAAAAACTATTATCAAATTTCAATTCGAGAAGTTGGTCAAAGTTGAAACTCGATCGTGCGTTTTCGCTAGAATTGGGCTTAAAGGGGGAGAAAATAGCTTGAAACGTCACGAAAGTTTGTGTGGACGCTTGTCTACCAATGGGACATCCAAAACTATTCTCAAATTTCAATTCCGAGAAGTTGGTCAAAGTTGAAATTGGATCGTGCGTTTTCGCTAGACTTGGGCTTAAAGGGGGAGAAAATAGCTCGGAACGTCATGAAAGTTGGTGTGGACGCTTGTCTTCTAATGGGACATCCAAATCTATTCTCATATTTCAATTTCGAGAAGTTGGTGAAAGTCGTAACTCGACCGTACGTTTTCGCTACGCTTGGGCTTAAAGGGGGAGAAAATAGCTCGGAACGTCACGAAAGTTGGCGTGGACGCTCGTCTACCAATGTGACATCCAAATCTATTCTCATATTTCAATTCCGAGAAGTAGGTCAAAGTTGAAAATCGACCGTGCATTTTCGCTAGACTTGAGCTTAACGGGTGAGAAAATAGCTCGGAATGTTACGAAACTTGGCGTGCGCATTTGTCTACCAACGGGACATCCAAATCTATGCTCAATTTTCAATTCCGAGAAGTTGGTCAAATTCGAAACTCGACCGTGCGTTTTCACTAGACTTAGACTTAAAGGGTGAGAAAATAGCTCGGAACGTCACGGAAGTTGGTGGTGTTTATTTGTCTACCAACGGGACATCCAAATCTATGCTCAATTTTCAATTCTGAGAAGTTGGTCAAATTCGAAACTCGACCGTGCGTTTAGCTCGACTTGAGCTTAAAGGGTGTGAAATTAGCTCGTAATGGGACGAAAGTTGGCGTGCGCATTTGTCTACCAACGGGACATCCAAATCTATGCTCAATTTTTAATTCCGAGAAGTTGGTCAAATTCGAAACTCAACCGTGCGTTTTCGCTAGGCTTGGGCTTAAAGGGCGATAAAATAGCTGGGAACGTCACGAAACTTGGCCGTGCGCACTTGTCTACCAATGGGACATCCAAATCTATTCTCAAATTTCAATTCCAAGGAGTTGGTCAAAGCCGAAACGCCACCGTGCGTTTTCGCTAGACTTGAGCTTAAAGGGTGTAAAATTAGCTCGTAACGTCACAAAAGTTGCTGTGCACGCATGTCTAGAAATGGGACATCCAAATCTATTCTCGATTTTCATTTCCGAGAAGTAGGTCAAAGCCGAAACACGATTGTGCGTTTTCTCTAGAGTTGGGCTTAAAGGGGAAGAAAATAGCTCGGAACGTCACGAAAGTTGGCGTGTGCACTTATCTACCAACGGGACATCCAAATCTATGCTCAATTTTCAATTCCGAGAAGTTAGTCAAATTCGAAACTCGACCGTGCGTTTTCGCTTGACTTGGGCTTAAAGGGGGAGAAAATAGCTCGGAACGTCACGAAAATTGGTGTGGACGCTTGTCTACCAATGTGACATCCAAATCTATTCTCAAATTTATATTCTGAAAAGTTCGTCAAAGTTGAAAATCGACCGTGCGTTTTCGCTAGACTTGGGCTTAAACGGTGTGAAATTAGCTCGGAATCTCACGAAAGTTGTTGTGCGCAAATGTCTACAAATGGGACATCCAAAACTATGCTCAATCTTCAATTACGAGAAGTTGGTGAAAGTTGAAACTCGACCGTACGTTTTCGGTAGAGGAGAAAATAGCTTGGAACGTCACGAAAGTTGGTGTGGATGCTTGTCTACCAATGGGACATCCAAAACTATTCTCAAATTTAAATTCTGAGAAGTTGGTCAAAGTTGAAAATCGACCGTGCATTTTCGCTAGACTTAGGCGTAAAGGGTGAGAAAATATCTCGGAACGTCATGAAAGTTGGTGTGGACGCTCGTCTACCAATGTGACATCCAAATCCATTCTTCAATTAAGAGAAGTTGGTCAAATTCGAAATTCGGCCGTACATTTTCGCTAGCCTTGGGCTTAAAGGGTGTGAAAATAGCTCGGAACGTCACGAAAGCTGGCGTGGACGCTCATCTACCAATGTGACATCCAAATCCATTCTCAAATTTAAATTCCGAGAAGTTGGTCAAAGTTGAAAATCGACCGTGCATTTTCGCTAGACTTAGGCGTAAAGGGTGAGAAAATATCTCGGATCGTCATGAAAGTTGGTGTGCGCATTTGTCTACCAACGGGACATCCAAATCTATGCTCAATTTTCAATTCCGAGAAGTTGGTCAAATTCGAAACTTGACCGTGCGTTCTCGCTCGACTTGAGCTTAAAGGGGAAGAAAATAGCTCGGAACGTCACGAAAGTTGGCGTGCGCATTTTTCTACCAACGGGACATCCAAATCTATGCTCAATTTTCAATTCTGAGAAGTTGGTCAAAGTTGAAAATCGACCGTGCATTTTCGCTAGACTTAGGCTTAAAGCGTGAGAAAATAGCTCGGAACGTCATGAAAGTTGGCGTGCGCATTTGTCTACCAACGGGACATCCAAATCTATGCTCAATTTTCAATTCCGAGAAGTTGCTCAAATTCGAAACTCGACCGTGCCTAGACTTGGGCTTAAAGGGGGAGAAAATAGCTCGAAACGTCACGAAGTTGGTGTGGACTCTGTCTACCAATGGGACATCCAAAACTATTGTCAAATTTTAATTCAGAGAAGTTGGTCAAAGTTGAAACTCGATCGTGCATTTTCGCTAGACTTGGGCTTAAAGGGTAGGAAAATAGCTCCGAACGTCACGAAAGTTGGCGTGCGTACTTGTCTACCAATGGGGACATCCAAATCTATTCTCATATTTCAATTTCGAGAAGTTGGTCAAAGTTGAAATGCCACCATTCGTTTTCGCTAGACTTGAGCTTAAAGGGTGTTACATTAGCTCGTAATGTGACGAAAGTAGTTGTGCGCGAATGTCTACAAATGGGACATCCAAATCTATGCTCAATTTTCAATTCCGAGAAGTTGGTGAAAGTCGCAACTCGACCATACGTTTTCGCTACACTTGGGCTTAAAGGGGGAGAAAATGGCTCGGAACGTCACGAAAGTTGGCGTGGACGCTCGTCTACCAATGTGACATCCAAATCTATTCTCAAATTTATATTCCGAGAAGTTGGTCAAAGTTGAAAATCGACCGTGCATTTTCGCTAGACATGGGCTTAAAGGGTGAGAAAATAGCTCGGAATGTCACGAAAGTTGGCGTGCGCATTTGTCTACCAACGGGACATCCAAATCTATGCTCAATTTTCAATTCCGAGAAGTTGGTCAAATTCGAAACTCGACCTTGCGTTTTCGCTAGACTTAGGCTTAAAGGGTGAGAAAACAGCTCGGAACGTCAGGAAAGTTGGCGTGCGCATTTGTCTACCAACGAGACATCCAAATCTATGCTCAATTTTCAATTCTGAGAAGTTGGTCGAATTTGAAACTCGACCGTGCGTTTTCGCTAGACTTGGCCTTAAAGGGGGGATAAAATAGCTCGGAACGTCACGAAAGTTGGTGTGGACGCTTGTCTACCAATGGGACATCCAAAACTATTCTCAAATTTTAATTCCGAGAAGTTGGTCAAAGTTGAAACTCGATCGAGCGTTTTCGCTAGACTTGGGCTTAAAGGGTGTGAAAATAGATTGAACGTCACGAAAGTTGGTGTGGACGCTTGTCTACCAATGGGACATGCAAAACTATTCTCAAATTTCAATTCCGAGAAGTTGGTCAAACTTGAAACTCGATCGTGCGTTTTCGCTAGACTTGGGCTTAAAGGGGGAGAAAATAGCTCGGAATGTCACGAAAGTTGATGTGCGCATTTGTCTACCAACGGGACATCCAAATCTGATGCTCAATTTTTAATTCCGAGAAGTTGGTCAAATTCGAACCCGACCGTGCGTTTTCGCTAGACTTGGTTTTAAAGGGGGAGAAAACAGCTCGGAACGTCATGAAAGTTGGTGTGGACGCTTGTCTACCAATGGGACATCAAAAACTATTATCAAATTTCAATTCCGAGAAGTTGGTCAAAGTTGAAACTCGATCGTGCGTTTTCGCTAGAATTGGGCTTAAAGGGGGAGAAAATAGCTTGAAACGTCACGAAAGTTTGTGTGGACGCTTGTCTACCAATGGGACATCCAAAACTATTCTCAAATTTCAATTCCGAGAAGTTGGTCAAAGTTGAAATTGGATCGTGCGTTTTCGCTAGACTTGGGCTTAAAGGGGGAGAAAATAGCTCGGAAACGTCATGAAAGTTGGTGTGGACGCTTGTCTTCTAATGGGACATCCAAATCTATTCTCATATTTCAATTTCGAGAAGTTGGTGAAAGTCGTAACTCGACCGTACGTTTTCGCTACGCTTGGCTTAAAGGGGGAGAAAATAGCTCAGAACGTCACGAAAGTTGGCGTGGACGCTCGTCTACCAATGTGACATCCAAATCTATTCTCATATTTCAATTCCGAGAAGTAGGTCAAAGTTGAAAATCGACCGTGCATTTTCGCTAGACTTGAGCTTAACGGGTGAGAAAATAGCTCGGAATGTTACGAAACTTGGCGTGCGCATTTGTCTACCAACGGGACATCCAAATCTATGCTCAATTTTCAATTCCGAGAAGTTGGTCAAATTCGAAACTCGACCGTGCGTTTCACTAGACTTAGACTTAAAGGGTGAGAAAATAGCTCGGAACGTCACGGAAGTTGGTGTGTTTATTTGTCTACCAACGGGACATCCAAATCTATGCTCAATTTTCAATTCTGAGAAGTTGGTCAAATTCGAAACTCGACCGTGCGTTTTCGCTCGACTTGAGCTTAAAGGGTGTGAAATTAGCTCGTAATGGGACGAAAGTTGGCGTGCGCATTTGTCTACCAACGGGACATCCAAATCTATGCTCAATTTTTAATTCCGAGAAGTTGGTCAAATTCGAAACTCAATCGTGCGTTTTCGCTAGGCTTGGGCTTAAAGGGCGATAAAATAGCTGGGAACGTCACGAAACTTGGCGTGCGCACTTGTCTACCAATGGGACATCCAAATCTATTCTCAAATTTCAATTCCAAGGAGTTGGTCAAAGCCGAAACGCCACCGTGCGTTTTCGCTAGACTTGAGCTTAAAGGGTGTAAAATTAGCTCGTAACGTCACAAAAGTTGCTGTGCACGCATGTCTAGAAATGGGACATCCAAATCTATTCTCGATTTTCATTTCCGAGAAGTAGGTCAAAGCCGAAACACGATTGTGCGTTTTCTCTAGAGTTGGGCTTAAAGGGGAAGAAAATAGCTCGGAACGTCACGAAAGTTGGCGTGTGCACTTATCTACCAACGGGACATCCAAATCTATGCTCAATTTTCAATTCCGAGAAGTTAGTCAAATTCGAAACTCGACCGTGCGTTTTCGCTTGACTTGGGCTTAAAGGGGGAGAAAATAGCTCGGAACGTCACGAAAATTGGTGTGGACGCTTGTCTACCAATGTGACATCCAAATCTATTCTCAAATTTATATTCTGAAAAGTTCGTCAAAGTTGAAAATCGACCGTGCGTTTTTCGCTAGACTTGGGCTTAAAGGGTGTGAAATTAGCTCGGAATCTCACGAAAGTTGTTGTGCGCAAATGTCTACAAATGGGACATCCAAAACTATGCTCAATCTTCAATTACGAGAAGTTGGTGAAAGTTGAAACTCGACCGTACGTTTTCGGTAGAGGAGAAAATAGCTTGGAACGTCACGAAAGTTGGTGTGGATGCTTGTCTACCAATGGGACATCCAAAACTATTCTCAAATTTAAATTCTGAGAAGTTGGTCAAAGTTGAAAATCGACCGTGCATTTTCGCTAGACTTAGGCGTAAAGGGTGAGAAAATATCTCGGAACGTCATGAAAGTTGGTGTGGACGCTCGTCTACCAATGTGACATCCAAATCCATTCTTCAATTAAGAGAAGTTGGTCAAATTCGAAATTCGGCCGTACATTTTCGCTAGCCTTGGGCTTAAAGGGTGTGAAAATAGCTCGGAACGTCACGAAAGCTGGCGTGGACGCTCGTCTACCAATGTGACATCCAAATCCATTCTCAAATTTAAATTCCGAGAAGTTGGTCAAAGTTGAAAATCGACCGTGCATTTTCGCTAGACTTAGGCGTAAAGGGTGAGAAAATATCTCGGAACGTCATGAAAGTTGGTGTGAGCATTTGTCTACCAACGGGACATCCAAATCTATGCTCAATTTTCAATTCCGAGAAGTTGGTCAAATTCGAAACTTGACCGTGCGTTCTCACTAGATTTGGGCTTAAAGGGGAAGAAAATAGCTCGGAACGTCACGAAAGTTGGCGTGCACATTTGTCTACCAACGGGACATCCAAATCTATGCTCAATTTTCAATTCTGAGAAGTTGGTCGTTTTCGCTAGACTTGGGCTTAAATGGGGAGAAAATAGCTCGGAACGTCACGAAAGTTGGTGTGGACGCTTGTCTACCAATGGGACATCCAAAACTATTGTCAAATTTTAATTCAGAGAAGTTGGTCAAAGTTGAAACTCGGTCGTGCATTTTCGATAGACTTGGGCTTAAAGGGTGGAAAAATAGCTCGGAACGTCACGAAAGTTGGCGTGCGCACTTATCTACCAACGGGACATCCAAATCCATTCTCAAATTTGAATTCTGAGAAGTTGGTCAAAGTTGAAAATCGACCGTGCATTTTCGCTAGACTTAGGCTTAAAGCGTGAGAAAATAGCTCGGAACGTCATGAAAGTTGGCGTGCGCATTTGTCTACCAACGGGACATCCAAATCTATGCTCAATTTTCAATTCCGAGAAGTTGCTCAAATTCGAAACTCGACCGTGCGTTTTCGCTAGACTTGGGCTTAAAGGGGGAGAAAATAGCTCGAAACGTCACGAAGTTGGTGTGGACGCTTGTCTACCAATGGGACATCCAAAACTATTGTCAAATTTTAATTCAGAGAAGTTGGTCAAAGTTGAAACTCGATCGTGCATTTTCGCTAGACTTGGGCTTAAAGGGTAGGAAAATAGCTCCGAACGTCACGAAAGTTGGCGTGCGTACTTGTCTACCAATGGGACATCCAAATCTATTCTCATATTTCAATTCCGAGAAGTTGGTCAAAGTTGAAATGCCACCATGCGTTTTCGCTAGACTTGAGCTTAAAGGGTGTTACATTAGCTCGTAATGTGACGGAAGTAGTTGTGCGCGAATGTCTACAAATGGGACATCCAAATCTATGCTCAATTTTCAATTCCGAGAAGTTGGTGAAAGTCGTAACTCGACCATACGTTTTCGCTACACTTGGGCTTAAAGGGGGAGAAAATGGCTCGGAACGTCACGAAAGTTGGCGTGGACGCTCGTCTACCAATGTTACATCCAAATCTATTGTCAAATTTATATTCCGAGAAGTTGGTCAAAGTTGAAAATCGACCGTGCATTTTCGCTAGACATGGGCTTAAAGGGTGAGAAAATAGCTCGGAATGTCACGAAAGTTGGCGTGCGCATTTGCCTACCAACGGGACATCCAAATCTATGCTCAATTTTCAATTCCGAGAAGTTGGTCAAATTCGAAACTCGACCTTGCGTTTTCGCTAGACTTAGGCTTAAAGGGTGAGAAAACAGCTCGGAACGTCAGGAAAGTTGGCGTGCGCATTTGTCTACCAACGAGACATCCAAATCTATGCTCAATTTTCAATTCTGAGAAGTTGGTCGAATTTGAAACTCGACCGTGCGTTTTCGCTAGACTTGGCCTTAAAGGGGGATAAAATAGCTCGGAACGTCACGAAAGTTGGTGTGGACGCTTGTCTACCAATGGGACATCCAAAACTATCTCAAATTTCAATTCCGAGAAGTTGGTCAAAGTTGAAACTCGATCGAGCGTTTTCGCTAGACTTGGGCTTAAAGGGTGTGAAAATAGATCGGAACGTCACGAAAGTTGGTGTGGACGCTTGTCTACCAATGGGACATGCAAAACTATTCTCAAATTTCAATTCCGAGAAGTTGGTCAAATTCGAAACTCGACCGTGCGTTTTCGCTAGACTTGGGCTTAAAGGGGGAGAAAACAGCTCGGAACGTCATGAAAGTTGGTGTGGACGCTTGTCTACCAATGGGACATCAAAAACTATTCTCAAATTTCAATTCCGAGAAGTTGGTCAAAGTTGAAACTCGATCGTGCGTTTTCGCTAGACATGGGCTTAAAGGGTGTGAAAATAGCTCGGAACGTCACGAAAGTTGGTGTGGACGCTCGTCTACCAATGTGACATCCAAATCCATTCTCAAATTTAAATTCCGAGAAGCTAGTCAAAGTTAAAAATCGACCGTGCATTTTCGCTAGACTTAGGCTTAAAGGGTGAGAAAATAGCTCGGAACGCCACGAAAGTTGGCGTGGACGTTCGTCTACCAATGTGACATCGAAATCTATTCGTAAATTTAAATTCCAAGAAGTTGGTCAAAGTTGAAAATCGACCGTGCATTTTCGCTAGACTTAGGCTTAAAGGGGTGAGAAAATAGCTCGGAACGTCACGAAAGTTGGCGTGCGCATTTGTCTACCAACGGGACATCCAAATCTATGCTCAAGTTTCAATTCCGAGAAGTTGGTCAAATCCGAAACTCGACGGTGTGTTTTCGCTAGACTTAGGCTTAAAGGGGGAGAAAATAGCTCGGAACGTCAGGAAAGTTGGTGTGGACGCTTGTCTACCAATGGGACATTCAAAACTATTCTCAAATTTCAATTAAGAGAAGTTAATCAAAGTTGAAACTCGATCGTGCGTTTTCGCTAGACTTGGGCTTAAAGGTGAGAAAATAGCTCGGAACGTCACGAAAGTTGGCGTGGACGCTCGTCTACCAATGCGACATCCAAAACTATTGTCAAATTTCAATTCAGAGAAGTTGGTCAAAGTCGAAACTCGATCGTGCATTTTCGCTAGACGTGGGCTTAAAGGATGGGAAAATAGCTCCGAACGTCACGAAAGTTGGCGTGTGTACTTGTCTACCAACGGGACATCCAAATCTATTCTCTTATTTCAATTCCGAGAAGTTGGTCAAAGTGGAAATGCCACCATGCGTTTTCGCTAGACTTGAGCTTAAAGGGTGTTACATTAGCTCGTAATGTGACGAAAGTAGTTGTGCGCGAATGTCTACAAATGGGACATCCAAATTTATGCTCAATTTTCAATTCCGAGAAGTTGGTGAAAGTCGTAACTCGACCGTACGTTTTCGCTACACTTGGGCTTAAAGGGGGAGAAAATAGCTTGGAACGTCACAAAAGTTGGCGTGGACGCTCGTCTACCAATGTGACATCCAAATCTATTCTCAAATTTATATTCCGAGAAGTTGGTCAAAGTTGAAAATCGACCGTGCATTTTCGCTAGACATGGGCTTAAAGGGTGAGAAAATAGCTGGAATGTCACGAAAGTTGGCGTGCGCATTTGTCTACCAACGGGACATCCAAATCTATTCTCATATTTCAATTCCGAGAAGTTGGTCAAATTCGAAACTTGACCGTGTGTTTTCGCTAGACTTAGGCTTAAAGGGCGAGAAAATAGCTCGGAACGTCACGAAAGTTGGTGTGCGCATTTGTCTACCAATAGGACATCCAAATCTATGCTCAATTTTCAATTCCGAGAAGTTGGTCAAATTCGAAACTCGACCGTGCGTTTTCGCTCGACTTGAGCTTAAAGGGTGTGAAATTAGCTCGTAATGTGACGAAAGTTGGCGTGCGCATTTGTCTACCAACGGGACATCCAAATCTATGCTCAATTTTTAATTCCGAGAAGTTGGTCAAATTCGAAACTCGACCATTCGTTTTCGCTAGAATTAGGCTTAAAGGGTGAGAAAATAGCTCGGAACGTCACGAAAGTTGGTGTGCGCATTTGTCTACCAACGGGACATCCAAATCTATGCTCAATTTTCAATTCCGAGAAGTTGGTCAAATTTGAAACTCGACCGTGCGTTTTCGCTCGACTTGAGCTTAAAGGGTGTGAAATTAGCTAGTAATGTGACGAAAGTTGGCGTGCGCATTTGTCTACCAACGAGACATCCAAATCTATCCTCAATTTTTAATTCCGAGAAGTTTGTCCAATTGGAAACTCGACTGTGCGTTTTCGCTAGACTTGGGCTTAAAGGGGGAGAAAACAGCTCGGATCGTCACGAAAGTTGGTGTGGACGCTTGTCTACCAATGGGACATCCAAAACTATTCTCAAATTTCAATTCTGAGAAGTTGGTCAAAGTTGAAACTCGATCGTGCGTTTTCGCTAGACTTGGGCTTAAAGGTGAGAAAATAGCTCGGAACGTCAGGAAAGTTGGCGTGGACGCTCGTCTACCAATGTGACATCCAAATCTATTCTCAAATTTATATTCTGAGAAGTTGGTCAAAGTTGAAACTCGACCGTGAGTTTTCGCTAGACTTAGGCTTAAAGGGTGAGAAAATAGCTCGGAACGTCACGAAAGTTGGTGTGCGCATTTGTCTACGAACGGGACATCCAAATCTATGCTCAATTTTTAATTCCGAGAAGTTGGTCAAATTCGAAGCTCGACCGTGCGTTTTCGCTAGACTTAGGCTTAAAGTGTGAGAAAATAGCACGGAACGTCAGGAAAGTTAGCATGCGCATTTGTCTACCAACGGGACATCGAAATCTATGCTCAATTTTCAATTCCGAGAAGTTGGTCGAATTTGAAACTCGACCGTGCGTTTTCGCTAGACTTGGCCTTTAAGGGGGAGAAAATAGCTCGGAACGTCACGAAAGTTGGTGTGCGCATACGTCTACCAACGGGACATCCAAATCTATGCTCAATTTTTAATTCCGAGAAGTTGGTCAAATTCGAAACTCGACCGTGCGTTTTCGCTAGACTTGGGCTTAAAGGGGGAGAAAACAGCTCGGAACGTCATGAAAGTTGGTGTGGACGCTTGTCTACCAATGGGACATCAAAAACTATTCTCAAATTTCAATTCCGAGAAGTTGGTCAAAGTTGAAACTCGATCGTGCGTTTTCGCTAGAATTGGGCTTAAAGGGGGAGAAAATAGCTTGAAACGTCACGAAAGTTTGTGTGGACGCTTGTCTACCAATGGGACATCCAAAACTATTCTCAAATTTCAATTCCGAGAAGTTGGTCAAAGTTGAAATTGGATGGTGCGTTTTTGCTAGACTTGGGCTTAAAGGGGGAGAAAATAGCTCGGAACGTCATGAAAGTTGGTGTGGACGCTTGTCTTCTAATGGGACATCCAAATCTATTCTCATATTTCAATTTCGAGAAGTTGGTGAAAGTCGTAACTCGACCGTACGTTTTCGCTACGCTTGGGCTTAAAGGGGGAGAAAATAGCTCGGAACGTCACGAAAGTTGGCGTGGACGCTCGTCTACCAATGTGACATCCAAATCTATTCTCATATTTCAATTCCGAGAAGTAGGTCAAAGTTGAAAATCGACCGTGCATTTTCGCTAGACTTGAGCTTAATGGGTGAGAAAATAGCTCGGAATGTTACGAAACTTGGCGTGCGCATTTGTCTACCAACGGGACATCCAAATCTATGCTCAATTTTCAATTCCGAGAAGTTGGTCAAATTCGAAACTCGACCGTGCGTTTTCACTAGACTTAGACTTAAAGGGTGAGAAAATAGCTCGGAACGTCACGGAAGTTGGTGTGTGCATTTGTCTACCAACGGGACATCCAAATCTATGCTCAATTTTCAATTCTGAGAAGTTGGTCAAATTCGAAACTCGACCGTGCGTTTTCGCTCGACTTGAGCTTAAAGGGTGTGAAATTAGCTCGTAATGGGACGAAAGTTGGCGTGCGTATTTGTCTACCAACGGGACATCCAAATCTATGCTCAATTTTTAATTCCGAGAAGTTGGTCAAATTCGAAACTCAACCGTGCGTTTTCGCTAGGCTTGGGCTTAAAGGGCGATAAAATAGCTGGGAACGTCACGAAACTTGGCGTGCGCACTTGTCTACCAATGGGACATCCAAATCTATTCTCAAATTTCAATTCCAAGGAGTTGGTCAAAGCCGAAACGCCACCGTGCGTTTTCGCTAGACTTGAGCTTAAAGGGTGTAAAATTAGCTTGTAACGTCACAAAAGTTGCTGTGCACGCATGTCTAGAAATGGGACATCCAAATCTATTCTCGATTTTCATTTCCGAGAAGTAGGTCAAAGCCGAAACACGATTGTGCGTTTTCTCTAGAGTTGGGCTTAAAGGGGAAGAAAATAGCTCGGAACGTCACGAAAGTTGGCGTGTGCACTTATCTACCAACGGGACATCCAAATCTATGCTCAATTTTCAATTCCGAGAAGTTAGTCAAATTCGAAACTCGACCGTGCGTTTTCGCTTGACTTGGGCTTAAAGGGGGAGAAAATAGCTCGGAACGTCACGAAAATTGGTGTGGACGCTTGTCTACCAATGTGACATCCAAATCTATTCTCAAATTTATATTCTGAAAAGTTCGTCAAAGTTGAAAATCGACCGTGCGTTTTCGCTAGACTTGGGCTTAAAGGGTGTGAAATTAGCTCGGAATCTCACGAAAGTTGTTGTGCGCAAATGTCTACAAATGGGACATCCAAAACTATGCTCAATCTTCAATTACGAGAAGTTGGTGAAAGTTGAAACTCGACCGTACGTTTTCGGTAGAGGAGAAAATAGCTTGGAACGTCACGAAAGTTGGTGTGGATGCTTGTCTACCAATGGGACATCCAAAACTATTCTCAAATTTAAATTCCAAGAAGTTGGTCAAAGTTGAAAATCGACCGTGCATTTTCGCTAGACTTAGGCTTAAAGGGTGAGAAAATAGCTCGGAACGTCAGGAAAGTTGGCGTGCGCATTTGTCTACCAACGGGACATCCAAATCTATGCTCAAGTTTCAATTCCGAGAAGTTGGTCAAATCCGAAACTCGACGGTGTGTTTTCGCTAGACTTAAGCTTAAAGGGGGAGAAAATAGCTCGGAACGTCACGAAAGTTGGTGTGGACGCTTGTCTACCAATGGGACATTCAAAACTATTCTCAAATTTCAATTCTGAGAAGTTGGTCAAAGTTGAAACTCGATCGTGCGTTTTCGCTAGACCTGGGCTTAAAGGGTGTGAAAATAGCTCGGAACGTCACGAAAGTTGGCGTGCGCATTTGTCTACCAACGGGACATCCAAATCTATGCTCAATTTTTAATTCCGAGAAGTTGGTCAAATTCGAAACTCGACCGTGCGTTTTCGCTAGACTTAGGCTTAAGAAGTGAGAAAATAGCTCGGAACATCACGAAAGTTTGCGTGCGCATTTGTCTACCAATGGGACATCCAAATCTATGCTCAATTTTCAATTCCGAGAAGTTGGTCAAATTCGAAACTCGACCGTGCGTTTTCGCTAGGCTTGGGCTTAAAGGGGGAGAAAATAGCTCGGAATGTCACGAAAGTTGGTGTGGACGCTTGTCTACCAGTGGGACATCCAAAACTATTCTCAAATTTCAATTAAGAGAAGTTAATCAAAGTTGAAACTCGATCGTGCGTTTTCGCTAGACTTGGGCTTAAAGGGTGAGAAAATAGATCGGAACGTCACGAAAGTTGGCGTGGACGCTCGTCTACCAATGTGACATCCAAAACTATTGTCAAATTTCAATTCAGAGAAGTTGGTCAAAGTCGAAACTCGATCGTGCATTTTCGCTAGACGTGGGCTTAAAGGGTGGGAAAATAGCTCCGAACGTCACGAAAGTTGGCATGTGTACTTGTCTACCAACGGGACATCCAAATCTATTCTCTTATTTCAATTCCGAGAAGTTGGTCAAAGTGGAAATGCCACCATGCGTTTTCGCTAGACTTGAGCTTAAAGGGTGTTACATTAGCTCGTAATGTGACGAAAGTAGTTGTGCGCGAATGTCTACAAATGGGACATCCAAATTTATGCTCAATTTTCAATTCCGAGAAGTTGGTGAAAGTCGTAACTCGACCGTACGTTTTCGCTACACTTGGGCTTAAAGGGGGAGAAAATAGCTCGGAACGTCACGAAAGTTGGCGTGGACGCTCGTCTACCAATGTGACATCCAAATCTATTCTCAAATTTATATTCCGAGAAGTTGGTCAAAGTTGAAAATCGATCGTGCATTTTCGCTAGACATGGGCTTAAAGGGTGAGAAAATAGCTGGGAATGTCACGAAAGTTGGCGTGCGCATTTGTCTACCAACGGGACATCCAAATCTATTCTCATATTTCAATTCCAAGAAGTTGGTCAAATTCGAAACTTGACCGTGTGTTTTCGCTAGACTTAGGCTTAAAGGGCGAGAAAATAGGTCGGAACGTCACGAAAGTTGGTGTGCGCATTTGTCTACCAATAGGACATCCAAATCTATGCTCAATTTTCAATTCCGAGAAGTTGGTCAAATTCGAAACTCGACCGTTCGTTTTCGCTCGACTTGAGCTAAAAGGGTGGGAAATTAGCTCGTAATGTGACGAAAGTTGGCGTGCGCATTTGTCTACCAACGGGACATCCAAATCTATGCTCAATTTTCAATTCTGAGAAGTTGGTCGTTTTCGCTAGACTTGGGCTTAAATGGGGAGAAAATAGCTCGGAACATCACGAAAGTTTGTGTGGACGCTTGTCTACCAATGGGACATCCAAAACTATTGTCAAATTTTAATTCAGAGAAGTTGGTCAAAGTTGAAACTCAGTCGTGCATTTTCGATAGACTTGGGCTTAAAGTGTGGAAAAACAGCTCGGAACGTCACGAAAGTTGGCGTGCGCACTTATCTACCAACAGGACATCCAAATCCATTCTCAAATTTGAATTCTGAGAAGTTGGTCAAAGTTGAAAATCGACCGTGCATTTTCGCTAGACTTAGGCTTAAAGCGTGAGAAAATAGCTCGGAACGTCATGAAAGTTGGCGTGCGCATTTGTCTACCAACGGGACATCCAAATCTATGCTCAATTTTCAATTCCGAGAAGTTGCTCAAATTCGAAACTCGACCGTGCGTTTTCGCTAGACTTGGGCTTAAAGGGGGAGAAAATAGCTCGAAACGTCACGAAGTTGGTGTGGACTCTTGTCTACCAATGGGACATCCAAAACTATTGTCAAATTTTAATTCAGAGAAGTTGGTCAAAGTTGAAACTCGATCGTGCATTTTCGCTAGACTTGGGCTTAAAGGGTAGGAAAATAGCTCCGAACGTCACGAAAGTAGGCGTGCGTACTTGTCTACCAATGGGACATCCAAATCTATTCTCATATTTCAATTTCGAGAAGTTGGTCAAAGTTGAAATGCCACCATTCGTTTTCGCTAGACTTGAGCTTAAAGGGTGTTACATTAGCTCGTAATGTGACGAAAGTAGTTGTGCGCGAATGTCTACAAATGGGACATCCAAATCTATGCTCAATTTTCAATTCCGAGAAGTTGGTGAAAGTCGCAACTCGACCATACGTTTTCGCTACACTTGGGCTTAAAGGGGGAGAAAATGGCTCGGAACGTCACGAAAGTTGGCGTGGACGCTCGTCTACCAATGTGACATCCAAATCTATTCTCAAATTTATATTCCGAGAAGTTGGTCAAAGTTGAAAATCGACCGTGCATTTTCGCTAGACATGGGCTTAAAGGGTGAGAAAATAGCTGGGAATGTCACGAAAGTTGGCGTGCGCATTTGTCTACCAACGGGACATCCAAATCTATGCTCAATTTTCAATTCCGAGAAGTTGGTCAAATTCGAAACTCGACCTTGCGTTTTCGCTAGACTTAGGCTTAAAGGGTGAGAAAACAGCTCGGAACGTCAGGAAAGTTGGCGTGCTCATTTGTCTACCAACGAGACATCCAAATCTATGCTCAATTTTCAATTCTGAGAAGTTGGTCGAATTTGAAACTCGACCGTGCGTTTTCGCTAGACTTGGCCTTAAAGGGGGATAAAATAGCTCGGAACGTCACGAAAGTTGGTGTGGACGCTTGTCTACCAATGGGACATCCAAAACTATTCTCAAATTTTAATTCCGAGAAGTTGGTCAAAGTTGAAACTCGATCGAGCGTTTTCGCTAGACTTGGGCTTAAAGGGTGTGAAAATAGATTGGAACGTCACGAAAGTTGGTGTGGACGCTTGTCTACCAATGGGACATGCAAAACTATTCTCAAATTTCAATTCCGATAAGTTGGTCAAACTTGAAACTCGATCGTGCGTTTTCGCTAGACTTGGGCTTAAAGGGGGAGAAAATAGCTCGGAATGTCACGAAAGTTGACGTGCGCATTTGTCTACCAACGGGACATCCAAATCTATGCTCAATTTTTAATTCCGAGAAGTTGGTCAAATTCGAAACCCGACCGTGCGTTTTCGCTAGACTTGGGCTTAAAGGGGGAGAAAACAGCTCGAAACGTCATGAAAGTTGGTGTGGACGCTTGTCTACCAATGGGACATCAAAAACTATTCTCAAATTTCAATTCCGAGAAGTTGGTCAAAGTTGAAACTCGATCGTGCGTTTTCGCTAGAATTGGGCTTAAAGGGGGAGAAAATAGCTTGAAACGTCACGAAAGTTTGTGTGGATGCTTGTCTACCAATGGGACATCCAAAACTATTCTCAAATTTCAATTCCGAGAAGTTGGTCAAAGTTGAAATTGGATCGTGCGTTTTCGCTAGACTTGGGCTTAAGGGGGGAGAAAATAGCTCGGAACGTCATGAAAGTTGGTGTGGACGCTTGTCTTCTAATGGGACATCCAAATCTATTCTCATATTTCAATTTCGAGAAGTTGGTGAAAGTCGTAACTCGACCGTACGTTTTCGCTACGCTTGGGCTTAAAGGGGGAGAAAATAGCTCGGAACGTCACGAAAGTTGGCGTGGACGCTCGTCTACTAATGTGACATCCAAATCTATTCTCATATTTCAATTCCGAGAAGTAGGTCAAAGTTGAAAATCGACCGTGCATTTTCGCTAGACTTGAGCTTAACGGGTGAGAAAATAGCTCGGAATGTTACGAAACTTGGCGTGCGCATTTGTCTACCAACGGGACATCCAAATCTATGCTCAATTTTCAATTCCGAGAAGTTGGTCAAATTCGAAACTCGACCGTGCGTTTTCACTAGACTTAGACTTAAAGGGTGAGAAAATAGCTCGGAACGTCACGGAAGTTGGTGTGTGCATTTGTCTACCAACGGGACATCCAAATCTATGCTCAATTTTCAATTCTGAGAAGTTGGTCAAATTCGAAACTCGATCGTGCGTTTTCGCTCGACTTGAGCTTAAAGGGTCTGAAATTAGCTCGTAATGGGACGAAAGTTGGCGTGTGCATTTGTCTACCAACGGGACATCCAAATCTATGCTCAATTTTTAATTCCGAGAAGTTGGTCAAATTCAAAACTCAACCGTGCGTTTTCGCTAGGCTTGGGCTTAAAGGGCGATAAAATAGCTGGGAACGTCACGAAACTTGGCGTGCGCACTTGTCTACCAATGGGACATCCAAATCTATTCTCAAATTTCAATTCCAAGGAGTTGGTCAAAGCCGAAACGCCACCGTGCGTTTTCGCTAGACTTGAGCTTAAAGGGTGTAAAATTAGCTCGTAACGTCACAAAAGTTGCTGTGCACGCATGTCTAGAAAAGGGACATCCAAATCTATTCTCGATTTTCATTTCTGAGAAGTAGGTCAAAGCCGAAACACGATTGTGCGTTTTCTCTAGAGTTGGGCTTAAAGGGGAAGAAAATAGCTCGGAACGTCACGAAAGTTGGCGTGTGCACTTATCTACCAACGGGACATCCAAATCTATGCTCAATTTTCAATTCCGAGAAGTTAGTCAAATTCGAAACTCGACCGTGCGTTTTCGCTTGACTTGGGCTTAAAGGGGGAGAAAATAGCTCGGAACGTCACGAAAATTGGTGTGGACGCTTGTCTACCAATGTGACATCCAAATCTATTCTCAAATTTATATTCTGAAAAGTTCGTCAAAGTTGAAAATCGACCGTGCGTTTTCGCTAGACTTGGGCTTAAAGGGTGTGAAATTAGCTCGGAATCTCACGAAAGTTGTTGTGCGCAAATGTCTACAAATGGGACATCCAAAACTATGCTCAATCTTCAATTACGAGAAGTTGGTGAAAGTTGAAACTCGACCGTACGTTTTCGGTAGAGGAGAAAATAGCTTGGAACGTCACGAAAGTTGGTGTGGATGCTTGTCTACCAATGGGACATCCAAAACTATTCTCAAATTTACATTCCGAGAAGTTGGTCAAAGTTGAAAATCGACCATGCATTTTCGCTAGACTTAGGCGTAAAGGGTGAGAAAATATCTCGGAACGTCATGAAAGTTGGTGTGGACGCTCGTCTACCAACGTGACATCCAAATCCATTCTTCAATTAAGAGAAGTTGGTCAAATTCGAAATTCGGCCGTACATTTTCGCTAGCCTTGGGCTTAAAGGGTGTGAAAATAGCTCGGAACGTCACGAAAGCTGGCGTGGACGCTCGTCTACCAATGTGACATCCAAATCCATTCTCAAATTTAAATTCCGAGAAGTTGGTCAAAGTTGAAAATCGACCGTGCATTTTCGCTAGACTTAGGCGTAAAGGGTGAGAAAATATCTCGGAACGTCATGAAAGTTGGTGTGCGCATTTGTCTACCAACGGGACATCCAAATCTATGCTCAATTTTCAATTCCGAGAAGTTGGTCAAATTCGAAACTTGACCGTGCGTTCTCACTAGATTTGGGCTTAAAGGGGAAGAAAATAGCTCGGAACGTCACGAAAGTTGGCGTGCACATTTGTCTACCAACGGGACATCCAAATCTATGCTCAATTTTCAATTCTGAGAAGTTGGTCGTTTTCGCTAGACTTGGGCTTAAATGGGGAGAAAATAGCTCGGAACGTCACGAAAGTTGGTGTGGACGCTTGTCTACCAATGGGACATCCAAAACTATTGTCAAATTTTAATTCAGAGAAGTTGGTCAAAGTTGAAACTCGGTCGTGCATTTTCGATAGACTTGGGCTTAAAGGGTGGAAAAATAGCTCGGAACGTCACGAAAGTTGGCGTGCGCACTTATCTACCAACGGGACATCCAAATCCATTCTCAAATTTGAATTCTGAGAAGTTGGTCAAAGTTGAAAATCGACCGTGCATTTTCGCTAGACTTAGGCTTAAAGCGTGAGAAAATAGCTCAGAACGTCATGAAAGTTGGCGTGCGCATTTGTCTACCAACGGGACATCCAAATCTATGCTCAATTTTCAATTCCGAGAAGTTGCTCAAATTCGAAACTCGACCGTGCGTTTTCGCTAGACTTGGGCTTAAAGGGGGAGAAAATAGCTCGAAACGTCACGAAGTTGGTGTTGACGCTTGTCTACCAATGGGACATCCAAAACTATTGTCAAATTTTAATTCAGAGAAGTTGGTCAAAGTTGAAACTCGATCGTGCATTTTCGCTAGACTTGGGCTTAAAGGGTAGGAAAATAGCTCCGAACGTCACGAAAGTTGGCGTGCGTACTTGTCTACCAATGGGACATCCAAATCTATTCTCATATTTCAATTCCGAGAAGTTGGTCAAAGTTGAAATGCCACCATGCGTTTTCGCTAGACTTGAGCTTAAAGGGTGTTACATTAGCTCGTAATGTGACGAAAGTAGTTGTGCGCGAATGTCTACAAATGGGACATCCAAATCTATGCTCAATTTTCAATTCCGAGAAGTTGGTGAAAGTCGTAACTCGACCATACGTTTTCGCTACACTTGGGCTTAAAGGGGGAGAAAATGGCTCGGAACGTCACGAAAGTTGGCGTGGACGCTCGTCTACCAATGTGACATCCAAATCTATTCTCAAATTTATATTCCGAGAAGTTGGTCAAAGTTGAAAATCGACCGTGCATTTTCGCTAGACATGGGCTTAAAGGGTGAGAAAATAGCTCGGAATGTCACGAAAGTTGGCGTGCGCATTTGTCTACCAACGGGACATCCAAATCTATGCTCAATTTTCAATTCCGAGAAGTTGGTCAAATTCGAAACTCGACCTTGCGTTTTCGCTAGACTTAGGCTTAAAGGGTGAGAAAACAGCTCGGAACGTCAGGAAAGTTGGCGTGCGCATTTGTCTACCAACGAGACATCCAAATCTATGCTCAATTTTCAATTCTGAGAAGTTGGTCGAATTTGAAACTCGACCGTGCGTTTTCGCTAGACTTGGCCTTAAAGGGGGATAAAATAGCTCGGAACGTCACGAAAGTTGGTGTGGACGCTTGTCTACCAATGGGACATCCAAAACTATTCTCAAATTTCAATTCCGAGAAGTTGGTCAAAGTTGAAACTCAATCGAGCGTTTTCGCTAGACTTGGGCTTAAAGGGTGTGAAAATAGATCGGAACGTCACGAAAGTTGGTGTGGACGCTTGTCTACCAATGGGACATGCAAAACTATTCTCAAATTTCAATTCCGAGAAGTTGGTCAAACTTGAAACTCGATCGTGCGTTTTCGCTAGACTTGGGCTTAAAGGGGGAGAAAATAGCTCGGAATGTCACGAAAGTTGGCGTGCGCATTTGTCTACCAACGGGACATCCAAATCTATGCTCAATTTTTAATTCCGAGAAGTTGGTCAAATTCGAAACTCGACCGTGCGTTTTCGCTAGACTTGGGCTTAAAGGGGGAGAAAACAGCTCGGAACGTCATGAAAGTTGGTGTGGACGCTTGTCTACCAATGGGACATCAAAAACTATTCTCAAATTTCAATTCCGAGAAGTTGGTCAAAGTTGAAACTCGATCGTGCGTTTTCGCTAGACTTGGGCTTAAAGGGTGTGAAAATAGCTCGGAACGTCACGAAAGTTGGTGTGGACGCTCGTCTACCAATGTGACATCCAAATCCATTCTCAAATTTAAATTCCGAGAAGCTAGTCAAAGTTAAAAATCGACCGTGCATTTTCGCTAGACTTAGGCTTAAAGGGTGAGAAAATAGCTCGGAACGCCATGAAAGTTGGCGTGGACGTTCGTCTACCAATGTGACATCGAAATCTATTCGTAAATTTAAATTCCAAGAAGTTGGTCAAAGTTGAAAATCGACCGTGCATTTTCGCTAGACTTAGGCTTAAAGGGTGAGAAAATAGCTCGGAACGTCACGAAAGTTGGCGTGCGCATTTGTCTACCAACGGGACATCCAAATCTATGCTCAATTTTCAATTCCGAGAAGTTGGTCAAATCCGAAACTCGACGGTGTGTTTTCGCTAGACTTAGGCTTAAAGGGGGAGAAAATAGCTCGGAACGTCACGAAAGTTGGTGTGGACGCTTGTCTACCAATGGGACATTCAAAACTATTCTCAAATTTCAATTCCGAGAAGTTGGTCAAAGTTGAAACTCGATCGTGCGTTTTCGCTAGACCTGGGCTTAAAGGGTGTGAAAATAGCTCGGAACGTCACGAAAGTTGGCGTGCGCATTTGTCTACCAACGGGACATCCAAATCTATGCTCAATTTTTAATTCCGAGAAGTTGGTCAAATTCGAAACTCGACCGTGCGTTTTCGCTAGACTTAGGCTTAAGAAGTGAGAAAATAGCTCGGAACATCACGAAAGTTTGCGTGCGCATTTGTCTACCAATGGGACATCCAAATCTATGCTCAATTTTCAATTCCGAGAAGTTGGTCAAATTCGAAACTCGACCGTGCGTTTTCGCTAGGCTTGGGCTTAAAGGGGGAGAAAATAGCTCGGAATATCACGAAAGTTGGTGTGGACGCTTGTCTACCAGTGGGACATCCAAAACTATTCTCAAATTTCAATTAAGAGAAGTTAATCAAAGTTGAAACTCGATCGTGCGTTTTCGCTAGACTTGGGCTTAAAGGGTGAGAAAATAGCTCGGAACGTCACGAAAGTTGGCGTGGACGCTCGTCTACCAATGCGACATCCAAAACTATTGTCAAATTTCAATTCAGAGAAGTTGGTCAAAGTCGAAACTCGATCGTGCATTTTCGCTAGACGTGGGCTTAAAGGGTGGGAAAATAGCTCCGAACGTCACGAAAGTTGGCGTGTGTACTTGTCTACCAACGGGACATCCAAATCTATTCTCTTATTTCAATTCCGAGAAGTTGGTCAAAGTGGAAATGCCACCATGCGTTTTCGCTAGACTTGAGCTTAAAGGGTGTTACATTAGCTCGTAATGTGACGAAAGTAGTTGTGCGCGAATGTCTACAAATGGGACATCCAAATTTATGCTCAATTTTCAATTCCGAGAAGTTGGTGAAAGTCGTAACTCGACCGTACGTTTTCGCTACACTTGGGCTTAAAGGGGGAGAAAATAGCTCGGAACGTCACGAAAGTTGGCGTGGACGCTCGTCTACCAATGTGACATCCAAATCTATTCTCAAATTTATATTCCGAGAAGTTGGTCAAAGTTGAAAATCGACCGTGCATTTTCGCTAGACATGGGCTTAAAGGGTGAGAAAATAGCTGGGAATGGCACGAAAGTTGGCGTGCGCATTTGTCTACCAACGGGACATCCAAATCTATTCTCATATTTCAATTCCGAGAAGTTGGTCAAATTCGAAACTTGACCGTGTGTTTTTGCTAGACTTAGGCTTAAAGGGCGAGAAAATAGCTCGGAACGTCACGAAAGTTGGTGTGCGCATTTGTCTACCAATAGGACATCCAAATCTATGCTCAATTTTCAATTCCGAGAAGTTGGTCAAATTCGAAACTCGACCGTGCGTTTTCGCTCGACTTGAGCTTAAAGGGTGTGAAATTAGCTCGTAATGTGACGAAAGTTGGCGTGCGCATTTGTCTACCAACAGGACATCCAAATCTATGCTCAATTTTTAATTCCGAGAAGTTGGTCAAATTCGAAACTCGACCATTCGTTTTTGCTAGAATTAGGCTTAAAGGGTGAGAAAATAGCTCGGAACGTCACGAAAGTTGGTGTGCGCATTTGTCTACCAACGGGACATCCAAATCTATGCTCAATTTTCAATTCCGAGAAGTTGGTCAAATTTGAAACTCGACCGTGCGTTTTCGCTCGACTTGAGCTTAAAGGGTGTGAAATTAGCTAGTAATGTGACGAAAGTTGGCGTGCGCATTTGTCTACCAACGAGACATCCAAATCTATCCTCAATTTTTAATTCCGAGAAGTTGGTCCAATTCGAAACTCGACTGTGCGTTTTCGCTAGACTTGGGCTTAAAGGGGGAGAAAACAGCTCGGATCGTCACGAAAGTTGGTGTGGACGCTTGTCTACCAATGGGACATCCAAAACTATTCTCAAATTTCAATTATGAGAAGTTGGTCAAAGTTGAAACTCGATCGTGCGTTTTCGCTAGACTTGGGCTTAAAGGGTGTGAAAATAGCTCGGAACGTCATGAAAGTTGGCGTGGACGCTCGTCTACCAATGTGACATCCAAATCTATTCTCAAATTTATATTCTGAGAAGTTGGTCAAAGTTGAAACTCGACCGTGAGTTTTCGCTAGACTTAGGCTTAAAGGGTGAGAAAATAGCTCGGAACGTCACGAAAGTTGGTGTGCGCATTTGTCTACCAACGGGACATCCAAATCTATGCTCAATTTTTAATTCCGAGAAGTTGGTCAAATTCGAAGCTCGACCGTACGTTTTCGCTAGACTTAGGCTTAAAGTGTGAGAAAATAGCTCGGAACGTCAGGAAAGTTGGCGGTGCGCATTTGTCTACCAACGGGACATCGAAATCTATGCTCAATTTTCAATTCCGAGAAGTTGGTCGAATTTGAAACTCGACCGTGCGTTTTCGCTAGACTTGGCCTTTAAGGGGGAGAAAATAGCTCGGAACGTCACGAAAGTTGGTGTGCGCATACGTCTACCAACGGGACATCCAAATCTATGGTCAATTTTTAATTCCGAGAAGTTGGTCAAATTCGAAACTCGACCGTGCGTTTTCGCTAGACTTGGGCTTAAAGGGGGAGAAAACAGCTCGGAACGTCATGAAAGTTGGTGTGGACGCTTGTCTACCAATGGGACATCAAAAACTATTCTCAAATTTCAATTCCGAGAAGTTGGTCAAAGTTGAAACTCGATCGTGCGTTTTCGCTAGAATTGGGCTTAAAGGGGGAGAAAATAGCTTGAAACGTCACGAAAGTTTGTGTGGATGCTTGTCTACCAATGGGACATCCAAAACTATTCTCAAATTTCAATTCCGAGAAGTTGGTCAAAGTTGAAATAGGATCGTGCGTTTTCGCTAGACTTGGGCTTAAAGGGGGAGAAAATAGCTCGGAACGTCATGAAAGTTGGTGTGGACGCTTGTCTTCTAATGGGACATCCAAATCTATTCTCATATTTCAATTTCGAGAAGTTGGTGAAAGTCGTAACTCGACCGTACGTTTTCGCTACGCTTGGGCTTAAAGGGGGAGAAAATAGCTCGGAACGTCACGAAAGTTGGCGTGGACGCTCGTCTACCAATGTGACATCCAAATCTATTCTCATATTTCAATTCCGAGAAGTAGGTCAAAGTTGAAAATCGACCGTGCATTTTCGCTAGACTTGAGCTTAACGGGTGAGAAAATAGCTCGGAATGTTACGAAACTTGGCGTGCGCATTTGTCTACCAACGGGACATCCAAATCTATGCTCAATTTTCAATTCCGAGAAGTTGGTCAAATTCGAAACTCGACCGTGCGTTTTCACTAGACTTAGACTTAAAGGGTGAGAAAATAGCTCGGAACGTCACGGAAGTTGGTGTGTGCATTTGTCTACCAACGGGACATCCAAATCTATGCTCAATTTTCAATTCTGAGAAGTTGGTCAAATTCGAAACTCGATCGTGCGTTTTCGCTCGACTTGAGCTTAAAGGGTGTGAAATTAGCTCGTAATGGGACGAAAGTTGGCGTGCGCATTTGTCTACCAACGGGACATCCAAATCTATGCTCAATTTTTAATTCTGAGAAGTTGGTCAAATTCGAAACTCAACCGTGCGTTTTCGCTAGGCTTGGGCTTAAAGGGCGATAAAATAGCTGGGAACGTCACAAAACTTGGCGTGCGCACTTGTCTACCAATGGGACATCCAAATCTATTCTCAAATTTCAATTCCAAGGAGTTGGTCAAAGCCGAAACGCCACCGTGCGTTTTCGCTAGACTTGAGCTTAAAGGGTGTAAAATTAGCTCGTAACGTCACAAAAGTTGCTGTGCACGCATGTCTAGAAATGGGACATCCAAATCTATTCTCGATTTTCATTTCCGAGAAGTAGGTCAAAGCCGAAACACGATTGTGCGTTTTCTCTAGAGTTGGGCTTAAAGGGGAAGAAAATAGCTCGGAACGTCACGAAAGTTGGCGTGTGCACTTATCTACCAACGGGACATCCAAATCTATGCTCAATTTTCAATTCCGAGAAGTTAGTCAAATTCGAAACTCGACCGTGCGTTTTCGCTTGACTTGGGCTTAAAGGGGGAGAAAATAGCTCGGAACGTCACGAAAATTGGTGTGGACGCTTGTCTACCAATGCGACATCCAAATCTATTCTCAAATTTATATTCTGAAAAGTTCGTCAAAGTTGAAAATCGACCGTGCGTTTTCGCTAGACTTGGGCTTAAAGGGTGTGAAATTAGCTCGGAATCTCACGAAAGTTGTTGTGCGCAAATGTCTACAAATGGGACATCCAAAACTATGCTCAATCTTCAATTACGAGAAGTTGGTGAAAGTTGAAACTCGACCGTACGTTTTCGGTAGAGGAGAAAAAAGCTTGGAACGTCACGAAAGTTGGTGTGGATGCTTGTGTACCAATGGGACATCCAAAACTATTCTCAAATTTAAATTCAGAGAAGTTGGTCAAAGTTGAAAATCGACCGTGCATTTTCGCTAGACTTAGGCGTAAAGCGTGAGAAAATATCTCGGAACGTCATGAAAGTTGGTGTGGACGCTCGTCTACCAATGTGACATCCAAATCCATTCTTCAATTAAGAGAAGTTGGTCAAATTCGAAATTCGGCCGTACATTTTCGCTAGCCTTGGGGTTAAAGGGTGTGAAAATAGCTCGGAACGTCACGAAAGCTGGCGTGGACGCTCGTCTACCAATGTGACATCCAAATCCATTCTCAAATTTAAATTCCGAGAAGTTGGTCAAAGTTGAAAATCGACCGTGCATTTTCGCTAGACTTAGGCGTAAAGGGTGAGAAAATATCTCGGAACGTCATGAAAGTTGGTGTGCGCATTTGTCTACCAACGGGACATCCAAATCTATGCTCAATTTTCAATTCCGAGAAGTTGGTCAAATTCGAAACTTGACCGTGCGTTCTCACTAGATTTGGGCTTAAAGGGGAAGAAAATAGCTCGGAACGTCACGAAAGTTGGCGTGCACATTTGTCTACCAACGGGACATCCAAATCTATGCTCAATTTTCAATTCTGAGAAGTTGGTCGTTTTCGCTAGACTTGGGCTTAAATGGGGAGAAAATAGCTCGGAACGTCACGAAAGTTGGTGTGGACGCTTGTCTACCAATGGGACATCCAAAACTATTGTCAAATTTTAATTCAGAGAAGTTGGTCAAAGTTGAAACTCGGTCGTGCATTTTCGATAGACTTGGGCTTAAAGGGTGGAAAAATAGCTCGGAACGTCACGAAAGTTGGCGTGCGCACTTATCTACCAACGGGACATCCAAATCCATTCTCAAATTTGAATTCTGAGAAGTTGGTCAAAGTTGAAAATCGACCGTGCATTTTCGCTAGACTTAGGCTTAAAGCGTGAGAAAATAGCTCGGAACGTCATGAAAGTTGGCGTGCGCATTTGTCTACCAACGGGACATCCAAATCTATGCTCAATTTTCAATTCCGAGAAGTTGCTCAAATTCGAAACTCGACCGTGCGTTTTCGCTAGACTTGGGCTTAAAGGGGGAGAAAATAGCTCGAAACGTCACGAAGTTGGTGTGGACGCTTGTCTACCAATGGGACATCCAAAACTATTGTCAAATTTTAATTCAGAGAAGTTGGTCAAAGTTGAAACTCGATCGTGCATTTTCGCTAGACTTGGGCTTAAAGGGTAGGAAAATAGCTCCGAACGTCACGAAAGTTGGCGTGCGTACTTGTCTACCAATGGGACATCCAAATCTATTCTCATATTTCAATTCCGAGAAGTTGGTCAAAGTTGAAATGCCACCATGCGTTTTCGCTAGACTTGAGCTTAAAGGGTGTTACATTAGCTCGTAATGTGACGAAAGTAGTTGTGCGCGAATGTCTACAAATGGGACATCCAAATCTATGCTCAATTTTCAATTCCGAGAAGTTGGTGAAAGTCGTAACTCGAGCATACGTTTTCGCTACACTTGGGCTTAAAGGGGGAGAAAATGGCTCGGAACGTCACGAAAGTTGGCGTGGACGCTCGTCTACCAGTGTGACATCCAAATCTATTCTCAAATTTATATTCCGAGAAGTTGGTCAAAGTTGAAAATCGACCGTGCATTTTCGCTAGACATGGGCTTAAAGGGTGAGAAAATAGCTCGGAATGTCACGAAAGTTGGCGTGCGCATTTGTCTACCAACGGGACATCCAAATCTATGCTCAATTTTCAATTCCGAGAAGTTGGTCAAATTCGAAACTCGACCTTGCGTTTTTGCTAGACTTAGGCTTAAAGGGTGAGAAAACAGCTCGGAACGTCAGGAAAGTTGGCGTGCGCATTTGTCTACCAACGAGACATCCAAATCTATGCTCAATTTTCAATTCTGAGAAGTTGGTCGAATTTGAAACTCGACCGTGCGTTTTCGCTAGACTTGGCCTTAAAGGGGGATAAAATAGCTCGGAACGTCACGAAAGTTGGTGTGGACGCTTGTCTACCAATGGGACATCCAAAACTATTCTCAAATTTCAATTCCGAGAAGTTGGTCAAAGTTGAAACTCGATCGAGCGTTTTCGCTAGACTTGGGCTTAAAGGGTGTGAAAATAGATCGGAACGTCACGAAAGTTGGTGTGGACGCTTGTCTACCAATGGGACATGCAAAACTATTCTCAAATTTCAATTCCGAGAAGTTGGTCAAACTTGAAACTCGATCGTGCGTTTTCGCTAGACTTGGGCTTAAAGGGGGAGAAAATAGCTCGGAATGTCACGAAAG
This sequence comes from Larix kaempferi, assembly GCA_027924585.1. NCBI lineage: Eukaryota > Viridiplantae > Streptophyta > Pinopsida > Pinales > Pinaceae > Larix > Larix kaempferi. The sequence goes on along the minus strand of BSBM01002407.1, from coordinate 43,129 downwards.
TTGGCGTGCGCATTTGTCTACCAACGGGACATCCAAATCTATGCTCAATTTTTAATTCCGAGAAGTTGGTCAAATTCGAAACTCGACCGTGCGTTTTCGCTAGACTTGGGCTTAAAGGGGGAGAAAACAGCTCGGAACGTCATGAAAGTTGGTGTGGATGCTTGTCTACCAATGGGACATCAAAAACTATTCTCAAATTTCAATTCCGAGAAGTTGGTCAAAGTTGAAACTCGATCGTGCGTTTTCGCTAGACTTGGGCTTAAAGGGTGTGAAAATAGCTCAGAACGTCACGAAAGTTGGTGTGGACGCTCGTCTACCAATGTGACATCCAAATCCATTCTCAAATTTAAATTCCGAGAAGCTAGTCAAAGTTAAAAATCGACCGTGCATTTTCGCTAGACTTAGGCTTAAAGGTTGAGAAAATAGCTCGGAACGCCACGAAAGTTGGCGTGGACGTTCGTCTACCAATGTGACATCGAAATCTATTCGTAAATTTAAATTCCAAGAAGTTGGTCAAAGTTGAAAATCGACCGTGCATTTTCGCTAGACTTAGGCTTAAAGGGTGAGAAAATAGCTCGGAACGTCACGAAAGTTGGCGTGCGCATTTGTCTACCAACGGGACATCCAAATCTATGCTCAATTTTCAATTCCGAGAAGTTGGTCAAATCCGAAACTCGACGGTGTGTTTTCGCTAGACTTAGGCTTAAAGGGGGAGAAAATAGCTCGGAACGTCACGAAAGTTGGTGTGGACGCTTGTCTACCAATGGGACATTCAAAACTATTCTCAAATTTCAATTCCGAGAAGTTGGTCAAAGTTGAAACTCGATCGTGCGTTTTCGCTAGACCTGGGCTTAAAGGGTGTGAAAATAGCTCGGAACGTCACGAAAGTTGGCGTGCGCATTTGTCTACCAACGGGACATCCAAATCTATGCTCAATTTTTAATTCTGAGAAGTTGGTCAAATTCGAAACTCGACCGTGCGTTTTCGCTAGAGTTAGGCTTAAGAAGTGAGAAAATAGCTCGGAACATCACGAAAGTTTGCGTGCGCATTTGTCTACCAATGGGACATCCAAATCTATTCTCAATTTTCAATTCCGAGAAGTTGGTCAAATTCGAAACTCGACCGTACGTTTTCGCTAGGCTTGGGCTTAAAGTGGGAGAAAATAGCTCGGAATGTCACGAAAGTTGGTGTGGACGCTTGTCTACCAGTGGGACATCCAAAACTATTCTCAAATTTCAATTAAGAGAAGTTAATCAAAGTTGAAACTCGATCGTGCGTTTTCGCTAGACTTGGGCTTAAAGGGTGAGAAAATAGCTCGGAACGTCACGAAAGTTGGCGTGGACGCTCGTCTACCAATGCGACATCCAAAACTATTGTCAAATTTCAATTCAGAGAAGTTGGTCAAAGTCGAAACTCGATCGTGCATTTTCGCTAGACATGGGCTTAAAGGGTGGGAAAATAGCTCCGAACGTCACGAAAGTTGGCGTGAGTACTTGTCTACCAACGGGACATCCAAATCTATTCTCTTATTTCAATTCCGAGAAGTTGGTCAAAGTGGAAATGCCTCCATGCGTTTTCGCTAGACTTGAGCTTAAAGGGTGTTACATTAGCTCGTAATGTGACGAAAGTAGTTGTGCGCGAATGTCTACAAATGGGACATCCAAATTTATGCTCAATTTTCAATTCCGAGAAGTTGGTGAAAGTCGTAACTTGACCGTACGTTTTCGCTACACTTGGGCTTAAAGGGGGAGAAAATAGCTCGGAACGTCACGAAAGTTGGCGTGGACGCTCGTCTACCAATGTGACATCCAAATCTATTCTCAAATTTATATTCCGAGAAGTTGGTCAAAGTTGAAAATCGACCGTGCATTTTCGCTAGACATGGGCTTAAAGGGTGAGAAAATAGCTGGGAATGTCACGAAAGTTGGCGTGCGCATTTGTCTACCAACGGGACATCCAAATCTATTCTCATATTTCAATTCCGAGAAGTTGGTCAAATTCGAAACTTGACCGTGTGTTTTCGCTAGACTTAGGCTTAAAGGGCGAGAAAATAGCTCGGAACGTCACGAAAGTTGGTGTGCGCATTTGTCTACCAATAGGACATCCAAATCTATGCTCAATTTTCAATTCCGAGAAGTTGGTCAAATTCGAAACTCGACCGTGCGTTTTCGCTCGACTTGAGCTTAAAGGGTGTGAAATTAGCTCGTAATGTGACGAAAGTTGGCGTGCGCATTTGTCTACCAACGAGACATCCAAATCTATCCTCAATTTTTAATTCCGAGAAGTTGGTCAAATTCGAAACTCGACCGTGCGTTTTCGCTAGGCTTGGGCTTAAAGGGGGAGAAAATAGCTCGGATCGTCACGAAAGTTGGTGTGGACGCTCGTCTACCAATGGGACATCCAAAACTATTCTCAAATTTCAATTAAGAGAAGTTAATCAAAGTTGAAACTCAATCGTGCATTTTCGCTATACTTGGGCTTAAAGGGTGAGAAAATAGCTCGGAACGTCACGAAAGTTGGCGTGGACGCTTGTCTACCAATGTGACATCCAAAACTATTGTCAAATTTCAATTCAGAGAAGTTGGTCAAAGTCGAAACTCGATCGTGCATTTTCACTAGACGTGGGCTTAAAGGGTGGGAAAATAGCTCCGAACGTCACGAAAGTTGGCGTGTGTACTTGTCTACCAACGGGACATCCAAATCTATTCTCTTATTTCAATTCCGAGAAGTTGGTCAAAGTGGAAATGCCACCATGTGTTTTCGCTAGACTTGAGCTTAAAGGGTGTTACATTAGCTCGTAATGTGACGAAAGTAGTTGTGTGCGAATGTCTACAAATGGGACATCCAAATTTATGCTCAATTTTCAATTCCGAGAAGTTGGTGAAAGATGTAACTCGACCGTACGTTTTCGCTACACTTGGGCTTAAAGGGGGAGAAAATAGCTCGGAACGTCACGAAAGTTGGCGTGGACGCTCGTCTACCAATGTGACATCCAAATCTATTCTCAAATTTATATTCCGTGAAGTTGGTCAAAGTTGAAAATCGACCGTGCATTTTCGCTAGACATGGGCTTAAAGGGTGAGAAAATAGCTGGGAATGTCACGAAAGTTGGCGTGCGCATTTGTCTACCAACGGGACATCCAAATCTATTCTCATATTTCAATTCCGAGAAGTTGGTCAAATTCGAAACTTGACCGTGTGTTTTCGCTAGACTTAGGCTTAAAGGGCGACAAAATAGCTCGGAACGTCACGAAAGTTGGTGTGCGCATTTGTCTACCAATAGGACATCCAAATCAATGCTCAATTTTCAATTCCGAGAAGTTGCTCAAATTCGAAACTCGACCGTGCGTTTTCGCTCGACTTGAGCTTAAAGGGTGTGAAATTAGCTCGTAATGTGACAAACGTTGGCGTGCGCATTTGTCTACCAACGAGACATCCAAATCTATGCTCAATTTTTAATTCCGAGAAGTTGGTCAAATTCGAAACTCGACCATTCGTTTTCGCTAGAATTAGGCTTAAAGGGTGAGAAAATAGCTCGGAACGTCACGAAAGTTGGTGTGCGCATTTGTCTACCAACGGGACATCCAAATCTATGCTCAATTTTCAATTCCGAGAAGTTGGTCAAATTTGAAACTCGACCGTGCATTTTCGCTCGACTTGAGCTTAAAGGGTGTGAAATTAGCTAGTAATGTGACGAAAGTTGGCGTGCGCATTTGTCTACCAACGAGACATCCAAATCTATCCTCAATTTTTAATTCCGAGAAGTTGGTCCAATTCGAAACTCGACTGTGCGTTTTCGCTAGACTTGGGCTTAAAGGGGGAGAAAACAGCTCGGATCGTCACGAAAGTTGGTGTGGACACTTGTCTACCAATGGGACATCCAAAACTATTCTCAAATTTCAATTCTGAGAAGTTGGTCAAAGTTGAAACTCGATCGTGCATTTTCGCTAGACTTGGGCTTAAAGGGTGTGAAAATAGCTCGGAACGTCATGAAAGTTGGCGTGGACGCTCGTCTACCAATGTGACATCCAAATCTATTCTCAAATTTATATTCTGAGAAGTTGGTCAAAGTTGAAACTCGACCGTGAGTTTTCGCTAGACTTAGGCTTAAAGGGTGAGAAAATAGCTCGGAACGTCACAAAAGTTGGTGTGCGCATTTGTCTACCAACGGGACATCCAAATCTATGCTCAATTTTTAATTCCGAGAAGTTGGTCAAATTCGAACCTCGACCGTGCGTTTTCGCTAGACTTAGGCTTAAAGTGTGAGAAAATAGCTCGGAACGTTAGGAAAGTTGGCGTGCGCATTTGTCTACCAACGGGACATCGAAATCTATGCTCAATTTTCAATTCCGAGAAGTTGGTCGAATTTGAAACTCGACCGTGCGTTTTCGCTAGACTTGGCCTTTAAGGGGGAGAAAATAGCTCGGAACGTCACGAAAGTTGGTGTGCGCATACGTCTACCAACGGGACATCCAAATCTATGCTCAATTTTTAATTCCGAGAAGTTGGTCAAATTCGAAACTCGACCGTGCGTTTTCGCTAGACTTGGGCTTAAAGGGGGAGAAAACAGCTCGGAACGTCATGAAAGTTGGTGTGGACGCTTGTCTACCAATGGGACATCAAAAACTATTCTCAAATTTCAATTCCGAGAAGTTGGTCAAAGTTGAAACTCGATCGTGCGTTTTCGCTAGAATTGGGCTTAAAGGGGGAGAAAATAGCTTGAAACGTCATGAAAGTTTGTGTGGACGCTTGTCTACCAATGGGACATCCAAAACTATTCTCAAATTTCAATTCCGAGAAGTTGGTCAAAGTTGAAACTGGATCGTGCGTTTTCGCTAGACTTGGGCTTAAAGGGGGAGAAAATAGCTCGGAACATCATGAAAGTTGGTGTGGACGCTTGTCTTCTAATGGGACATCCAAATCTATTCTCATATTTCAATTTCGAGAAGTTGGTGAAAGTCGTAACTCGACCGTACGTTTTCGCTACACTTGGGCTTAAAGGAGGAGAAAATAGCTCGGAACGTCACGAAAGTTGGCGTGGACGCTCGTCTACCAATGTGACATCCAAATCTATTCTCATATTTCAATTCCGAGAAGTAGGTCAAAGTTGAAAATCGACCGTGCATTTTCGCTAGACTGGAGCTTAACGGGTGAGAAAATAGCTCGGAATGTTACGAAACTTGGCGTGCGCATTTGTCTACCAACGAGACATCCAAATCTATGCTCAATTTTCAATTCCGAGAAGTTGGTCAAATTCGAAACTCGACCGTGCGTTTTCACTAGACTTAGACTTAAAGGGTGAGAAAATAGCTCGGAACGTCACGGAAAATGGTGTGTGCATTTGTCTACCAATGGGACATCCAAATCTATGCTCAATTTTCAATTCTGAGAAGTTGGTCAAATTCGAAACTCGACCGTGCGTTTTCGCTCGACTTGAGCTTAAAGGGTGTGAAATTAGCTCGTAATGGGACGAAAGTTGGCGTGCGCATTTGTCTACCAATGGGACATCCAAATCTATGCTCAATTTTTAATTCCGAGAAGTTGGTCAAATTCGAAACTCAACCGTGCGTTTTCGCTAGGCTTGGGCTTAAAGGGCGATAAAATAGCTTGGAACGTCACGAAACTTGGCGTGCGCACTTGTCTACCAATGGGACATCCAAATCTATTCTCAAATTTCAATTCCAAGGAGTTGGTCAAAGCCGAAACGCCACCGTGCGTTTTCGCTAGACTTGAGCTTAAAGGGTGTAAAATTAGCTCGTAACGTCACAAAAGTTGCTGTGCACGCATGTCTAGAAATGGGACATCCAAAAGTATTCTCGATTTTCATTTCCGAGAAGTAGGTCAAAGCCGAAACACGATTGTGCGTTTTCTCTAGAGTTGGGCTTAAAGGGGAAGAAAATAGCTCGGAACGTCACGAAAGTTGGCGTGTGCACTTATCTACCAACGGGACATCCAAATCTATGCTCAATTTTCAATTCCGAGAAGTTAGTCAAATTCGAAACTCGACCGTGCGTTTTCGCTTGACTTGGGCTTAAAGGGGGAGAAAATAGCTCGGAACGTCACGAAAATTGGTGTGGACGCTTGTCTACCAATGTGACATCCAAATCTATTCTCAAATTTATATTCTGAAAAGTTCATCAAAGTTGAAAATCGACCGTGCGTTTTCGCTAGACTTGGGCTTAAAGGGTGTGAAATTAGCTCGGAATCTCACGAAAGTTGTTGTGCACAAATGTATACAAATGGGACATCCAAAACTATGCTCAATCTTCAATTACGAGAAGTTGGTGAAAGTTGAAACTCGACCGTACGTTTTCGGTAGAGGAGAAAATAGCTTGGAACGTCACGAAAGTTGGTGTGGATGCTTGTCTACCAATGGGACATCCAAAACTATTCTCAAATTTAAATTCTGAGAAGTTGGTCAAAGTTGAAAATCGACCGTGCATTTTCGCTAGACTTAGGCGTAAAGGGTGAGAAAATATCTCGGAACGTCATGAAAGTTGGTGTGGATGCTCGTCTACCAATGTGACATCCAAATCCATTCTCAAATTTAAATTCCGAGAAGTTGGTCAAAGTTGAAAATATCTCGGAACGTCATGAAAGTTGGTGTGCGCATTTGTCTACCAACGGGACATCCAAATCTATGCTCAATTTTCAATTCCGAGAAGTTTGTCAAATTCGAAACTTAACCGTGCGTTCTCACTAGATTTGGGCTTAAAGGGGAAGAAAATAGCTCGGAACGTCAAGAAAGTTGGTGTGGACGCTTGTCTACCAATGGGACATCCAAAACTATTCTCAAATTTCAATTTCGAGAAGTTTGTCAAAGTTGAAACTCGATCGTGCATTTTCGCTAGACTTGGGCTTAAAGGGTGGGAAAATAGCTCGGAACGTCACGAAAGTTGGTGTGCGCACTTGTCTACCAACGGTACATCCAAATCTATTCTCATATTTCAATTCCGAGAAGTTGGTCAAAGTCGAAATGCTACCATGCGTTTTCGCTAGACTTGAGCTTAAAGGGTGTTAAATTAGCTCGTAATGTGACGAAAGTTGTTGTGCGTGAATGTCTACAAATGGGACATCCAAATCTATGCTCAATTTTCAATTCCGAGAAGTTGGTGAAAGTCTTAACTCGACCGTATGTTTTCGCTACAGTTGGGCTTAAAGGGGTAGAAAATAGCTCGGAATGTCACGAAAGTTGGTGTGGACGCTTTTCTACCAATGGGACATCCAACACTATTCTCAAATTTGAATTCCAAGAAATTGGTCAAAATCGAAACGCCACCATGCGTTTTCTCTAGACTTGGTATTAAAGTGTGTGAGATTAGCTCGTAAAATCACGAAAGTTGTAGTGCGCACATGTCTACAAATGTGACATCCAAATCTATTCTCAAATTTAAATTGCGAGAAGTTGGTCAAAGTTGAAAATTGACCGTACATTTTCGCTAGACTTGGGCTTAAATGGGGAGAAAATAGCTCGGAACGTCACGAAAGTTGGTGTGGACGCTTGTCTACCAATGGGACATCCAAAACTATTCTAAAATTTCAATTCCGAGAAGTTGGTCAAAGTTGAAACAAGATCGTGCATTTTTGCTAGACTTGGGCTTAAAGGGTGGGAAAATAGCTCGGAACGTCACGAAAGTTGGCGTGCACATTTGTCTACCAACGGGACATCCAAATCTATGCTCAATTTTCAATTCTGAGAAGTTGGTCGAATTTGAAACTCGACCGTGCGTTTTCGCTAGACTTGGGCTTAAATGGGGAGAAAATAGCTCGGAACGTCACGAAAGTTGGTGTGGACGCTTGTCTACCAATGGGACATCCAAAACTATTGTCAAATTTTAATTCAGAGAAGTTGGTCAAAGTTGAAACTCGGTCGTGCATTTTCGATAGACTTGGGCTTAAAGGGTGGAAAAATAGCTCGGAACGTCACGAAAGTTGGCGTGCGCACTTATCTACCAACGGGACATCCAAATCCATTCTCAAATTTTAATTCTGAGAAGTTGGTCAAAGTTGAAAATCGACCGTGCATTTTCGCTAGACTTAGGCTTAAAGCGTGAGAAAATAGCTCGGAACGTCATGAAAGTTGGCGTGCGCATTTGTCTACCAACGGGACATCCAAATCTATGCTCAATTTTCAATTCCGAGAAGTTGCTCAAATTCGAAACTCGACCGTGCGTTTTCGCTAGACTTGGGCTTAAAGGGGGAGAAAATAGCTCGAAACGTCACGAAGTTGGTGTGGACGCTTGTCTACCAATGGGACATCCAAAACTATTGTCAAATTTTAATTCAGAGAAGTTGGTCAAAGTTGAAACTCGATCGTGCATTTTCGCTAGACTTGGGCTTAAAGGGTAGGAAAATAGCTCCAAACGTCACGAAAGTTGGCGTGCGTACTTGTCTACCAACGGGACATCCAAATCTATTCTCATATTTCAATTCCGAGAAGTTTGTCAAAGTTGAAATTCTATCGTGCGTTTTCGCTAGACTTGGGCTTAAAGGGTGTGAAATTAGCTTGGAATCTCACGAAAGTTGTTGTGCGCAAATGTCTACAAATGGGACATCCAAAACTATGCTCAATCTTCAATTACGAGAAGTTGGTGAAAGTTGAAACTCGACCGTATGTTTTCGGTAGAGGAGAAAATAGCTTGGAACATCACGAAAGTTGGTGTGGATGCTTGTCTACCAATGGGACATCCAAAGCTATTCTCAAATTTCAATTCCAAGAAATTGGTCAAAGTCGAAATGCCACCATGCATTTTCTCTACACTTGGGATTAAACTGTGTGAAATTAGTTCGTAAAATCACGAAAGTTGTAGTGCGCACATGTCAACAACTGTGACATCCAAATCTATTCTCAAATTTAAATTGTGAGAAGTTGGTCAAAGTTGAAAATCGACCGTGCGTTTTCCGTAGACTTGTGCTTAAAGGGTGTGAAATTAGTTCAGAACGTCATGAACGTTGGCGTACGCACTTGTCTACCAACGGGACATCCAAATCTATGCTCAATTTTCAATTCCGGGAATTTGGTCAAAGTCGAAACTCGATCGTGTATTTTCCCTAAATGGGATGAAAATAGCTCGGAATGTCACGAAAGTTGGTGTGGACGCTTGTCTACCAATGGGACATCCAAATCTATTCTCAAAATTAAATTCCGAGAGGTTGGTCAAAGTTGAAACTCGATCGTGCGTTTTCGCTAGACTTGGGCTTAAAGGGGGAGAAAATAGCTCGAAACGTCACGAAAGTTGGTGTGGACGCCTGTCTACCAATGGGACATCCAAAACTATTCTCAAATTTCAATTCCGAGAAGTTGGTCAAAGTTGAAACTCGATTGTGCGTTTTCGCTACACTTGGGCTTAAAGGGGGAGAAAATAGCTCAGAACGTCACGAAAGTTGGCGTGGACGCCCGTCTACCAATGTCACATCCAAATCTATTCTCAAATTTATATTCCGAGAAGTTGGTCAAAGTTGAAAATCGACAGTGCATTTTCGCTAGACTTGGGCTTAAAGGGTGAGAAAATATCTTGGAATGTCACGAAAGTTGGCGTGCGCATTTGTCTACCAATGGGACATCCAAATCTATGGTCAATTTTTAATTCCGAGAGGTTGGTCAAAGTTGAAACTCGATCGTGCGTTTTCCCTAGACTTGGGCTTAAAGGGGGAGAAAATAGCTCGGAACGTCACGAAAGTTGGTCAAAGTTGAAAATCGACCGTGCATTTTCCATAGACTTGGGCTTAAACGGTGTGAAATTAGTTCGGAACGTCACAAACATTTTCGTGCGCACTTGTCTACCAACGGGACATCCAAATCTATTCTCAATTTTCAATTCCGGGAATTTGGTCAAAGTCGAAACTCGATCGTGCATTTTCCCTAAATGGGATGAAAATAGCTCGGAATGTCACGAAAGTTGGTGTGGACGCTTGTCTACCAATGGGACATCCAAATCTATTCTCAAAATTAAATTCCGAGAGGTTGGTCAAAGTTGAAACTCGATCGTGCGTTTTCGCTAGACTTGGGCTTAAAGGGGGAGAAAATAGCTCGAAACGTCACGAAAGTTGGTGTGGACGCCTGTCTACCAATGGGACATCCAAAACTATTCTCAAATTTCAATTCCGAGAAGTTGGTCAAAGTTGAAACTCGATTGTGCGTTTTCACTACACTTGGGCTTAAAGGGGGAGAAAATAGCTCAGAACGTCACGAAAGTTGGCGTGGACGCCCGTCTACCAATGTCACATCCAAATCTATTCTCAAATTTATATTCCGAGAAGTTGGTCAAAGTTGAAAATCGACAGTGCATTTTCGCTAGACTTGGGCTTAAAGGGTGAGAAAATATCTTGGAATGTCACGAAAGTTGGCGTGCGCATTTGTCTACCAATGGGACATCCAAATCTATGGTCAATTTTTAATTCCGAGAGGTTGGTCAAAGTTGAAACTCGATCGTGCGTTTTCCCTAGACTTGGGCTTAAAGGGGGAGAAAATAGCTCGGAACGTCACGAAAGTTGGTCAAAGTTGAAAATCGACCGTGCATTTTCCATAGACTTGGGCTTAAACGGTGTGAAATTAGTTCGGAACGTCACAAACATTTGCGTGCGCAATTGTCTACCAACGGGACATCCAAATCTATGCTCAATTTTCTATTCCGGGAATTTGGTCAAAGTCAAAACTCGATCGTGCATTTTCCCAAAATGGGATGAAAATAGCTCGGAATGTCACGAACGTTGGTGTGGACGCTTGTCTACCAATGGGATATCCAAATCTATTCTCAAAATTAAATTCCGAGAGGTTGGTCAAAGTTGAAACTCGATCGTGCGTTTTCGCTAGACTTGGGCTTAAAGGGGGAGAAAATAGCCCGGAACGTCACGAAAGTTGGTGTGGACGCCTGTCTACCAATGGGACATCCAAATCTATTCTCAAAATTAAATTCCGAGAGGTTGGTCAAAGTTGAAACTCGATCGTGCGTTTTCGCTAGACTTGGGCTTAAAGGGGGAGAAAATAGCTCGGAACGTCACGAAAGTTGGTGTGGACGCCTGTCTACCAATGGGACATCCAAATCTATTCTCAAAATTAAATTCCGAGAGGTTGGTCAAAGTTGAAACTCGATCGTGCGTTTTCGCTAGACTTGGGCTTAAAAGGGGAGAAAATAGCTCGGAACGTCACGAAAGTTGGTGTGGACGCCAATCTACCAATGGGACATCCAAAACTATTCTCAAATTTCAATTCCGAGAAGTTGGTCAAAGTTGAAACTCGATCGTGCGTTTTCGCTAGACTTGGGCTTAAAGGGTGTGAAAATAGCTCGGAACGTCACGAAAGTTGGCGTGCGCATTTTTCTACCAACGGGACATCCAAATCTATGCTCAATTTTTAATTCCGAGAAGTTGGTCAAATTCGAAACTTGACCGTGCGTTTTCGCTAGACTTAGGCTTAAGAAGTGAGAAAATAGCTCGGAACATCACGAAAGTTTGCGTGCGCATTTGTCTACCAAGGGGACATCCAAATCTATGCTCAATTTTCAATTCCGAGAAGTTGGTCAAATTCGAAACTCGACCGTGCGTTTTCGCTAGGCTTGGGCTTAAAGGGGGAGAAAATAGCTCGGAATGTCACGAAAGTTGGTGTGGACGCTTGTCTACCAGTGTGACATCCAAAACTATTCTCAAATTTCAATTAAGAGAAGTTAATCAAAGTTGAAACTCGATCGTGCGTTTTCGCTAGACTTGGGCTTAAAGGGTGAGAAAATAGCTCGGAACGTCACGAAAGTTGGCGTGGACGCTCGTCTACCAATGTGACATCCAAAACTATTGTCAAATTTCAATTCAGAGAAGTTGGTCAAAGTCGAAACTCGATCGTGCATTTTCGCTAGATGTGGGCTTAAAGGGTGGGAAAATAGCTCCGAACGTCACGAAAGTTAGCGTGTGTACTTGTCTACCAACGGGACATCCAAATCTATTCTCTTATTTCAATTCTGAGAAGTTGGTCAAAGTGGAAATGCCACCATGCGTTTTCGCTAGACTTGAGCTTAAAGGGTGTTACATTAGCTCGTAATGTGACGAAAGTAGTTGTGCGCGAATGTCTACAAATGGGACATCCAAATTTATGCTCAATTTTCAATTCCGAGAAGTTGGTGAAAGTCGTAACTCGACCGTACGTTTTCGCTACACTTGGGCTTAAAGGGGGAGAAAATAGCTCGGAACGTCATGAAAGTTGGCGTAGACGCTCGTCTACCAATGTGACATCCAAATCTATTCTCAAATTTATATTCCGAGAAGTTGGTCAAAGTTGAAAATCGATCGTGCATTTTCGCTAGACATGGGCTTAAAGGGTGAGAAAATAGCTGGGAATGTCACGAAAGTTGGCGTGCGCATTTGTCTACCAACGGGACATCCAAATCTATTCTCATATTTCAATTCCAAGAAGTTGGTCAAATTCGAAACTTGACCATGTGTTTTCGCTAGACTTAGGCTTAAAGGGCGAGAAAATAGCTCGGAACGTCACGAAAGTTGGTGTGCGCATTTGTCTACCAATAGGACATCCAAATCTATGCTCAATTTTCAATTCCGAGAAGTTGGTCAAATTCGAAACTCGACCGTGCGTTTTCGCTCGACTTGAGCTTAAAGGGTGTGAAATTAGCTCGTAATGTGACGAAAGTTGGCGTGCGCATTTGTCTACCAACGGCACATCCAAATCTATGCTCAATTTTCAATTCTGAGAAGTTGGTCGTTTTCGCTAAACTTGGGCTTAAATGGGGAGAAAATAGCTCGGAACGTCACGAAAGTTGGTGTGGACGCTTGTCTACCAATGGGACATCCAAAACTATTGTCAAATTTTAATTCAGAGAAGTTGGTCAAAGTTGAAACTCGGTCATGCATTTTCGATAGACTTGGGCTTAAAGGGTGGAAAAATAGCTCGGAACGTCACGAAAGTTGGCGTGCGCACTTATCTACCAACAGGACATCCAAATCCATTCTCAAATTTGAATTCTGAGAAGTTGGTCAAAGTTGAAAATCGACCGTGCATTTTCGCTAGACTTAGGCTTAAAGCGTGAGAAAATAGCTGGGAACGTCATGAAAGTTGGCGTGCGCATTTGTCTACCAACGGGACATCCAAATCTATGCTCAATTTTCAATTCCGAGAAGTTGCTCAAATTCGAAACTCGACCGTGCGTTTTCGCTAGACTTGGGCTTAAAGGGGGAGAAAATAGCTCGAAACGTCACGAAGTTGGTGTGGACCCTTGTCTACCAATGGGACATCCAAAACTATTGTCAAATTTTAATTCAGAGAAGTTGGTCAAAGTTGAAACTCGATCGTGCATTTTCGCTAGACTTGGGCTTAAAGGGTAGGAAAATAGCTCCGAACGTCACGAAAGTTGGCGTGCGTACTTGTCTACCAATGGGACATCCAAATATATTCTCATATTTCAATTTCGAGAAGTTGGTCAAAGTTGAAATGCCACCATTCGTTTTCGCTAGACTTGAGCTTAAAGGGTGTTACATTAGCTCGTAATGTGACGAAAGTAGTTGTGCGCGAATGTCTACAAATGGGACATCCAAATCTATGCTCAATTTTCAATTCCGAGAAGTTGGTGAAAGTCGCAACTCGACCATACGTTTTCGCTACACTTGGGCTTAAAGGGGGAGAAAATGGCTCGGAACGTCACGAAAGTTGGCGTGGACGCTCGTCTACCAATGTGACATCCAAATCTATTCTCAAATTTATATTTCGAGAAGTTGGTCAAAGTTGAAAATCGACCGTGCATTTTCGCTAGACATGGGCTTAAAGGGTGAGAAAATAGCTCGGAATGTCACGAAAGTTGGCGTGCGCATTTGTCTACCAACGGGACATCCAAATCTATGCTCAATTTTCAATTCCGAGAAGTTGGTCAAATTCGAAACTCGACCTTCAGTTTTCGCTAGACTTAGGCTTAAAGGGTGAGAAAACAGCTCGGAACGTCAGGAAAGTTGGCGTGCGCATTTGTCTACCAACGAGACATCCAAATCTATGCTCAATTTTCAATTCTGAGAAGTTGGTCGAATTTGAAACTCGACCGTGCGTTTTCGCTAGACTTGGCCTTAAAGGGGGATAAAATAGCTCGGAACGTCACGAAAGTTGGTGTGGACGCTTGTCTACCAATGGGACATCCAAAACTATTCTCAAATTTTAATTCCGAGAAGTTGGTCAAAGTTGAAACTCGATCGAGCGTTTTCGCTAGACTTGGGCTTAAAGGGTGTGAAAATAGATCGGAACGTCACGAAAGTTGGTGTGGACGCTTGTCTACCAATGGGACATTCAAAACTATTCTCAAATTTCAATTCCGAGAAGTTGGTCAAACTTGAAACTCGATCGTGCGTTTTCGCTAGACTTGGGCTTAAAGGGGGAGAAAATAGCTCGGAATGTCATGAAAGTTGACGTGCGCATTTGTCTACCAACGGGACATCCAAATCTATGCTCAATTTTTAATTCCGAGAAGTTGGTCAAATTCGAAACCCGACCGTGCGTTTTCGCTAGACTTGGGCTTAAAGGGGGAGAAAACAGCTCGGAACGTCATGAAAGTTGGTGTGGACGCTTGTCTACCAATGGGACATCAAAAACTATTCTCAAATTTCAATTCCGAGAAGTTGGTCAAAGTTGAAACTCGATCGTGCGTTTTCGCTAGAATTGGGCTTAAAGGGGGAGAAAATAGCTTGAAACGTCACGAAAGTTTGTGTGGACGCTTGTCTACCAATGGGACATCCAAAACTATTCTCAAATTTCAATTCCGAGAAGTTGGTCAAAGTTGAAATTGGATCGTGCGTTTTCGCTAGACTTGGGCTTAAAGGGGGAGAAAATAGCTCGGAACGTCATGAAAGTTGGTGTGGACGCTTGTCTTCTAATGGGACATCCAAATCTATTCTCATATTTCAATTTCGAGAAGTTGGTGAAAGTCGTAACTCGACCATACGTTTTCGCTACGCTTGGGCTTAAAGGGGGAGAAAATAGCTCGGAACGTCACGAAAGTTGGCGTGGACGCTCGTCTACCAATGTGACATCCAAATCTATTCTCATATTTCAATTCCGAGAAGTAGGTCAAAGTGGAAAATCGACCGTGCATTTTCGCTAGACTTGAGCTTAACGGGTGAGAAAATAGCTCGGAATGTTACGAAACTTGGCGTGCGCATTTGTCTACCAACGGGACATCCAAATCTATGCTCAATTTTCAATTCCGAGAAGTTGGTCAAATTCGAAACTCGACCGTGCGTTTTCACTAGACTTAGACTTAAAGGGTGAGAAAATAGCTCGGAACGTCACGGAAGTTGGTGTGTGCATTTGTCTACCAACGGGACATCCAAATCTATGCTCAATTTTCAATTCTGAGAAGTTGGTCAAATTCGAAACTCGACCGTGCGTTTTCGCTCGACTTGAGCTGAAAGGGTGTGAAATTAGCTCGTAATGGGACGAAAGTTGGCGTGCGCATTTGTCTACCAACGGGACATCCAAATCTATGCTCAATTTTTAATTCCGAGAAGTTGGTCAAATTCGAAACTCAACCGTGCGTTTTCGCTAGGCTTGGGCTTAAAGGGCGATAAAATAGCTTGGAACGTCACGAAACTTGGCGTGCGCACTTGTCTACCAATGGGACATCCAAATCTATTCTCAAATTTCAATTCCAAGGAGTTGGTCAAAGCCGAAACGCCACCGTGCGTTTTCGCTAGACTTGAGCTTAAAGGGTGTAAAATTAGCTCGTAACGTCACAAAAGTTGTTGTGCAAGCATGTCTAGAAATGGGACATCCAAATCTATTCTCGATTTTCATTTCCGAGAAGTAGGTCAAAGCCGAAACACGATTGTGCGTTTTCTCTAGAGTTGGGCTTAAAGGGGAAGAAAATAGCTCGGAACGTCACGAAAGTTGGCGTGTGCACTTATCTACCAACGGGACATCCAAATCTATGCTCAATTTTTAATTCTGAGAAGTTGGTCAAATTCGAAACTCGACCGTGCGTTTTCGCTAGACTTAGGCTTAAGAAGTGAGAAATCCAAATCTATTCTCAAATTTATATTCTGAAAAGTTCGTCAAAGTTGAAAATCGACCGTGCGTTTTCGCTAGACTTGGGCTTAAAGGGTGTGAAATTAGCTCGGAATCTCACGAAAGTTGTTGTGCGCAAATGTATACCAATGGGACATCCAAATCTATTCTCAAAATTAAATTCCGAGAGGTTGGTCAAAGTTGAAACTCGATCGTGCGTTTTCGCTAGACTTGGGCTTAAAGGGGGAGAAAATAGCTCGGAACGTCACGAAAGTTGGTGTGGACACCTGTCTACCAATGGGACATCAAAATCTATTCTCAAAATTAAATTCCGAGAGGTTGGTCAAAGTTGAAACTCGATCGTGCGTTTTCGCTAGACTTGGGCTTAAAGGGGGAGAAAATAGCTCGGAACGTCACGAAAGTTGGTGTGGACGCCTGTCTACCAATGGGACATCCAAAACTATTCTCAAATTTCAATTCCGAGAAGTTGGTCAAAGTTGAAACTCGATCGTGCGTTTTCGCTAGACTTGGGCTTAAAGGGTGTGAAAATAGCTCGGAACGTCACGAAAGTTGGCGTGCGCATTTTTCTACCAACGGGACATCCAAATCTATGCTCCATTTTTAATTCCGAGAAGTTGGTCAAATTCGAAACTCGACCGTGCGTTTCCGCTAGACTTAGGCTTAAAGAGTGAGAAAATAGCTCGGAACATCACGAAAGTTTGCGTGCGCATTTGTCTACCAACGGGACATCCAAATCTATGCTCAATTTTCAATTCCGAGAAGTTGGTCAAATTCAAAACTCGACCGTGTATTTTCGCTAGGCTTGGGCTTAAAGGGGGAGAAAATAGCTCGGAATGCCACGAAAGTTGGTGTGGACGCTTTTCTACCAGTGGGACATCCAAAGCTATTCTCAAATTTCAATTAAGAGAAGTTAATCAAAGTTGAAGCTCGATCGTGCGTTTTCGATAGACTTGGGCTTAAAGGGTGAGAAAATAGCTCAGAACGTCACGAAAGTTGGCGTGGACGCTCGTCTACCAATGTGACATCCAAAACTATTGTCAAATTTCAATTGAGAGAAGTTGGTCAAAGTCGAAACTCGATCGTGCATTTTCGCTAGACGTGGGCTTAAAGGGTGGGAAAATAGCTTCGAACGTCACGAAAGTTGGCGTGCGTACTTGTCTACCAACGGCACATCCAAATCTATTCTCTTATTTCAATTCCGAGAAGTTGGTCAAAGTTGAAATGCCACCATGCGTTTTCGCTAGACTTGAGCTTAAACGGTGTTACATTAGCTCGTAATGTGACGAAAGTAGTTGTGCGCGAATGTCTACAAATGGGACAGCCAAATCTATGCTCAATTTTCAATTCCGAGAAGTTGGTGAAAGTCGCAACTCGACCATACGTTCTCGCTACACTTGGGCTTAAAGGGGGAGAAAATGGCTCGGAACGTCACGAAAGTTGGCGTGGACGCTCGTCTACCAATGTGACATCCAAATCTATTCTCAAATTTATATTCCGAGAAGTTGGTCAAAGTTGAAAATCGACCGTGCATTTTCGCTAGACATGGGCTTAAAGGGTGAGAAAATAGCTGGGAATGTCACGAAAGTTGGCGTGCGCATTTGCCTACCAACGGGACATCCAAATCTATTCTCATATTTCAATTCCGAGAAGTTGGACAAATTCGAAACTTGACCGTGTGTTTTCGCTAGACTTAGGCTTAAAGGGCGAGAAAATAGCTCGGAACGTCACGAAAGTTGGTGTGCGCATTTGTCTACCAATAGGACATCCAAATCAATGCTCAATTTTCAATTCCGAGAAGTTGGTCAAATTCGAAACTTAACCGTGCGTTTTCGCTCGACTTGAGCTTAAAGGGTGTGAAATTAGCTCGTAATGTGACAAACGTTGGCGTGCGCATTTGTCTACCAACGAGACATCCAAATCTATGCTCAATTTTTAATTCCGAGAAGTTGGTCAAATTCGAAACTCGACCATTCGTTTTCGCTAGAATTAGGCTTAAAGGGTGAGAAAATAGCTCGGAACGTCACGAAAGTTGGCGTGCGCATTTGTCTACCAACGGGACATCCAAATCTATGCTCAATTTTTAATTCCGAGAAGTTGGTCAAATTCGAAACTCGACCGTGCGTTTTCGCTAGACTTAGGCTTAAGAAGTGAGAAAATAGCTCGGAACATCACGAAAGTTGGCGTGCGCATTTGTCTACCAACGGGACATCCAAATCTATGCTCAATTTTCAATTCCGAGAAGTTGGTCAAATCCGAAACTCGACGGTGTGTTTTCGCTAGACTTAGGCTTAAAGGGGGAGAAAATAGCTCGGAACGTCACGAAAGTTGGTGTGGACGCTTGTCTACCAATGGGACATTCAAAACTATTCTCAAATTTCAATTCCGAGAAGTTGGTCAAAGTTGAAACTCGATCGTGCGTTTTCGCTAGACCTGGGCTTAAAGGGTGTGAAAATAGCTCGGAACGTCACGAAAGTTGGCGTGCGCATTTGTCTACCAACGGGACATCCAAATCTATGCTCAATTTTTAATTCTGAGAAGTTGGTCAAATTCGAAACTCGACCGTGCGTTTTCGCTAGACTTAGGCTTAAGAAGTGAGAAAATAGCTCAGAACATCACGAAAGTTTGCGTGCGCATTTGTCTACCAATGGGACATCCAAATCTATTCTCAATTTTCAATTCCGAGAAGTTGGTCAAATTCGAAACTCGACCGTGCGTTTTCGCTAGGCTTGGGCTTAAAGTGGGAGAAAATAGCTCGGAATGTCACGAAAGTTGGTGTGGACGCTTGTCTACCAGTGGGACATCCAAAACTATTCTCAAATTTCAATTAAGAGAAGTTAATCAAAGTTGAAACTCGATCGTGCGTTTTCGCTAGACTTGGGATTAAAGGGTGAGAAAATAGCTCGGAACGTCACGAAAGTTGGCGTGGACGCTCGTCTACCAATGCGACATCCAAAACTATTGTCAAATTTCAATTCAGAGAAGTTGGTCAAAGTCGAAACTCGATCGTGCATTTTCGCTAGACGTGGGCTTAAAGGGTGGGAAAATAGCTCCGAACGTCACGAAAGTTGGCGTGAGTACTTGTCTACCAACGGGACATCCAAATCTATTCTCTTATTTCAATTCCGAGAAGTTGGTCAAAGTGGAAATGCCACCATGCGTTTTCGCTAGACTTGAGCTTAAAGGGTGTTACATTAGCTCGTAATGTGACGAAAGTAGTTGTGCGCGAATGTCTACAAATGGGACATCCAAATTTATGCTCAATTTTCAATTCCGAGAAGTTGGTGAAAGTCGTAACTTGACCGTACGTTTTCGCTACACTTGGGCTTAAAGGGGGAGAAAATAGCTCGGAACGTCACGAAAGTTGGCGTGGACGCTCGTCTACCAATGTGACATCCAAATCTATTCTCAAATTTATATTCCGAGAAGTTGGTCAAAGTTGAAAATCGACCGTGCATTTTCGCTAGACATGGGCTTAAAGGGTGAGAAAATAGCTGGGAATGTCACGAAAGTTGGCGTGCGCATTTGTCTACCAACGGGACATCCAAATCTATTCTCATATTAAAATTCCGAGAAGTTGGTCAAATTCGAAACTTGACCGTGTGTTTTCGCTAGACTTAGGCTTAAAGGGCGAGAAAATAGCTCGGAACGTCACGAAAGTTGGTGTGCGCATTTGTCTACCAATAGGAAATCCAAATCTATGCTCAATTTTCAATTCCGAGAAGTTGGTCAAATTCGAAACTCGACCGTGCGTTTTCGCTCGACTTGAGCTTAAAGGGTGTGAAATTAGCTCGTAATGTGACGAAAGTTGGCGTGCGCATTTGTCTACCAACGGGACATCCAAATCTATGCTCAATTTTTAATTCCGAGAAGTTGGTCAAATTCGAAACTCGACCATTCATTTTCGCTAGAATTAGGCTTAAAGGGTGAGAAAATAGCTCGGAACGTCACGAAAGTTGGTGTGCGCATTTGTCTACCAACGGGACATCCAAATCTATTCTCAATTTTCAATTCCGAGAAGTTGGTCAAATTTGAAACTCGACCGTGCGTTTTCGCTCGACTTGAGCTTAAAGGGTGTGAAATTAGCTAGTAATGTGACGAAAGTTGGCGTGCGCATTTGTCTACCAACGAGACATCCAAATCTATCCTCAATTTTTAATTCCGAGAAGTTGGTCCAATTCGAAACTCGACTGTGCGTTTTCGCTAGACTTGGGCTTAAAGGGGGAGAAAACAGCTCGGATCGTCACGAAAGTTGGTGTGGACGCTTGTCTACCAATGGGACATCCAAAACTATTCTCAAATTTCAATTCTGAGAAGTTGGTCAAAGTTGAAACTCGATCGTGCGTTTTCGCTAGACTTGGGCTTAAAGGGTGAGAAAATAGCTTGGAACGTCACGAAAGTTGGTGTGCGCATTTGTCTACCAACGGGACATCCAAATCTATGCTCAATTTTTAATTCCTCCAAATCTATGCTCAATTTTTAATTCCGAGAAGTTGGTCAAATTCGAAACTCGAAAACAGCTCGGAACGTCACGAAAGTTGGTGTGGACGCTCGTCTACCAATGTGACATCCAAATCCATTCTCAAATTTAAATTCTGAGAAGCTAGTCAAAGTTAAAAATCGACCATGCATTTTCGCTAGACTTAGGCTTAAAGGGTGAGAAAATAGCTCCGAACACCATGAAAGTTGGCATGGACGTTCGTCTACCAATGTGACATCGAAATCTATTCGTAAATTTAAATTCCAAGAAGTTGGTCAAAGTTGAAAATCGACCGTGCATTTTCGCTAGACTTAGGCTTAAAGGGTGAGAAAATAGCTCGGAACGTCACGAAAGTTGGCGTGCGCATTTGTATACCAACGGGACATCCAAATCTATGCTCAATTTTCAATTCCGAGAAGTTGGTCAAATCCGAAACTCGACGGTGTGTTTTCGCTAAAATTAGGCTTAAAGGGGGAGAAAATAGCTCGGAACGTCACGAAAGTTGGTGTGGACGCTTGTCTACCAATGGGACATTCAAAACTATTCTCAAATTTCAATTCCGAGAAGTTGGTCAAAGTTGAAACTCGATCGTGCGTTTTCGCTAGACCTGGGCTTAAAGGGTGTGAAAATAGCTCGGAACGTCACGAAAGTTGGCGTCCGCATTTGTCTACCAACGGGACATCCAAATCTATGCTCAATTTTTAATTCCGAGAAGTTGGTCAAATTCGAAACTCGACCGTGCGTTTTCGCTAGACTTATGCTTAAGAAGTGAGAAAATAGCTCGGAACATCACGAAAGTTTGCGTGCGCATTTGTCTACCAATGGGACATCCAAATCTATGCTCAATTTTCAATTCCGAGAAGTTGGTCAAATTCGAAACTCGACCGTGCGTTTTCGCTAGGCTTGGGCTTAAAGGGGGAGAAAATAGCTCGGAATGTCACGAAAGTTGGTGTGGACGCTTGTCTACTAGTGGGACATCCAAAACTATTCTCAAATTTCAATTAAGAGAAGTTAATCAAAGTTGAAACTCAATCGTGCATTTTCGCTATACTTGGGCTTAAAGGGTGAGAAAATAGCTCGGAACGTCACGAAAGTTGGCGTGGACGCTCGTCTACCAATGTGACATCCAAAACTATTGTCAAATTTCAATTCAGAGAAGTTGGTCAAAGTCGAAACTCGATCGTGCATTTTCACTAGACGTGGGCTTAAAGGGTGGGAAAATAGCTCCGAACGTCACGAAAGTTGGCGTGTGTACTTGTCTACCAACGGGACATCCAAATCTATTCTCTTATTTCAATTCCGAGAAGTTGGTCAAAGTGGAAATGCCACCATGTGTTTTCGCTAGACTTGAGCTTAAAGGGTGTTACATTAGCTCGTAATGTGACGAAAGTAGTTGTGCGCGAATGTCTACAAATGGGACATCCAAATTTATGCTCAATTTTCAATTCCGAGAAGTTGGTGAAAGTCGTAACTCGACCGTACGTTTTCGCTACACTTGGGCTTAAAGGGGGAGAAAATAGCTCGGAACGTCACAAAAGTTGGCGTGGACGCTCGTCTACCAATGTGACATCCAAATCTATTCTCAAATTTATATTCCGAGAAGTTGGTCAAAGTTGAAAATCGACCGTGCATTTTCGCTAGACATGGGCTTAAAGGGTGAGAAAATAGCTGGGAATGTCACGAAAGTTGGCGTGCGCATTTGTCTACCAACGGGACATCCAAATCTATTCTCATATTTCAATTCCGAGAAGTTGGTCAAATTCGAAACTTGACCATGTGTTTTCGCTAGACTTAGGCTTAAAGGGCGAGAAAATAGCTCGGAACGTCACGAAAGTTGGTGTGCGCATTTGTCTACCAATAGGACATCCAAATCAATGCTCAATTTTCAATTCCGAGAAGTTGGTCAAATTCGAAACTCGACCGTGCGTTTTCGGTCGACTTGAGCTTAAAGGGTGTGAAATTAGCTCGTAATGTGACAAAAGTTGGCGTGCGCATTTGTCTACCAACGAGACATCCAAATCTATGCTCAATTTTTAATTCCGAGAAGTTGGTCAAATTCGAAACTCGACCATTCGTTTTCGCTAGAATTAGGCTTAAAGGGTGAGAAAATAGCTCGGAACGTCACGAAAGTTGGTGTGCGCATTTGTCTACCAACGGGACATCCAAATCTATGCTCAATTTTCAATTCCGAGAAGTTGGTCAAATTTGAAACTCGACCGTGCATTTTCGGTCGACTTGAGCTTAAAGGGTGTGAAATTAGCTAGTAATGTGACGAAAGTTGGCGTGCGCATTTGTCTACCAACGAGACATCCAAATCTATCCTCAATTTTTAATTCCGAGAAGTTGGTCCAATTCGAAACTCGACTGTGCGTTTTAGCTAGACTTGGGCTTAAAGGGCGAGAAAACAGCTCGGATCGTCACGAAAGTTGGTGTGGACACTTGTCTACCAATGGGACATCCAAAACTATTCTCAAATTATAATTCTGAGAAGTTGGTCAAAGTTGAAACTCGATCGTGCATTTTCACTAGACTTGGGCTTAAAGGGTGTGAAAATAGCTCGGAACGTCATGAAAGTTGGCATGGACGCTCGTCTACCAATGTGACATCCAAATCTATTCACAAATTTATATTCTGAGAAGTTGGTCAAAGTTGAAACTCGACCGTGAGTTTTCGCTAGACTTAGGCTTAAAGGGTGAGAAAATAGCTCGGAACGTCACAAAAGTTGGTGTGCGCATTTGTCTACCAACGGGACATCCAAATCTATGCTCAATTTTTAATTCCGAGAAGTTGGTCAAATTCGAAGCTCGACCGTGCGTTTTCGCTAGACTTAGGCTTAAAGTGTGAGAAAATAGCTCGGAACGTTAGGAAAGTTGGCGTGCACATTTGTCTACCAACGGGACATCGAAATCTATGCTCAATTTTCAATTCCGAGAAGTTGGTCGAATTTGAAACTCGACCGTGCGTTTTCGCTAGACTTGGCCTTTAAGGGGGAGAAAATAGCTCGGAACGTCACGAAAGTTGGTGTGCGCATACGTCTACCAACGGGACATCCAAATCTATGCTCAATTTTTAATAACGAGAAGTTGGTCAAATTCGAAACTCGACCGTGCATTTTCGCTAGACTTGGGCTTAAAGGGGGAGAAAACAGCTCGGAACGTCATGAAAGTTGGTGTGGACGCTTGTCTACCAATGGGACATCAAAAACTATTCTCAAATTTCAATTCCGAGAAGTTGGTCAAAGTTGAAACTCGATCGTGCGTTTTCGCTAGAATTGGGCTTAAAGGGGGAGAAAATAGCTTGAAACGTCATGAAAGTTTGTGTGGACGCTTTTCTACCAATGGGACATCCAAAACTATTCTCAAATTTCAATTCCGAGAAGTTGGTCAAAGTTGAAACTGGATCGTGCGTTTTCGCTAGACTTGGGCTTAAAGGGGGAGAAAATAGCTCGGAACATCATGAAAGTTGGTGTGGACGCTTGTCTTCTAATGGGACATCCAAATCTATTCTCATATTTCAATTTCGAGAAGTTGGTGAAAGTCGTAACTCGACCGTACGTTTTCGCTACACTTGGGCTTAAAGGAGGAGAAAATAGCTCGGAACGTCACGAAAGTTGGCGTGGACGCTCGTCTACCAATGTGACATCCAAATCTATTCTCATATTTCAATTCCGAGAAGTAGGTCAAAGTTGAAAATCGACCGTGCATTTTCGCTAGACTTGAGCTTAACGGGTGAGAAAATAGCTCGGAATGTTACGAAACTTGGCGTGCGCATTTGTCTACCAACGAGACATCCAAATCTATGCTCAATTTTCAATTCCGAGAAGTTGGACAAATTCGAAACTCGACCGTGCGTTTTCACTAGACTTAGACTTAAAGGGTGAGAAAATAGCTCGGAACGTCACGAAAGTTCGTGTGTGCATTTGTCTACCAATGGGACATCCAAATCTATGCTCAATTTTCAATTCTGAGAAGTTGGTCAAATTCGAAACTCGACCGTGCGTTTTCGCTCGACTTGAGCTTAAAGGGTGTGAAATTAGCTCGTAATGGGACGAAAGTTGGCGTGCGCATTTGTCTACCAATGGGACATCCAAATCTATGCTCAATTTTTAATTCCGAGAAGTTGGTCAAATTCGAAACTCAACCGTGCGTTTTCGCTAGGCTTGGGCTTAAAGGGCGATAAAATAGCTTGGAACGTCACGAAACTTGGCGTGCGCACTTGTCTACCAATGGGACATCCAAATCTATTCTCAAATTTCAATTCCAAGGAGTTGGTCAAAGCCGAAACGCCACCGTGCGTTTTCGCTAGACTTGAGCTTAAAGGGTGTAAAATTAGCTCGTAACGTCACAAAAGTTGCTGTGCACGCATGTCTAGAAATGGGACATCCAAAAGTATTCTCGATTTTCATTTCCGAGAAGTAGGTCAAAGCCGAAACACGATTGTGCGTTTTCTCTAGAGTTGGGCTTAAAGGGGAAGAAAATAGCTCGGAACGTCACGAAAGTTGGCGTGTGCACTTATCTACCAACGGGACATCCAAATCTATGCTCAATTTTCAATTCTGAGAAGTTAGTCAAATTCGAAACTCGACCGTGCGTTTTCGCTTGACTTGGGCTTAAAGGGGGAGAAAATAGCTCGGAACGTCACGAAAATTGGTGTGGACGCTTGTCTACCAATGTCACATCCAAATCTATTCTCAATTTTATATTCTGAAAAGTTCATCAAAGTTGAAAATCGACCGTGCGTTTTCGCTAGACTTGGGCTTAAAGGGTGTGAAATTAGCTCGGAATCTCACGAAAGTTGTTGTGCACAAATGTCTACAAATGGGACATCCAAAACTATGCTCAATCTTCAATTACGAGAAGTTGGTGAAAGTTGAAACTCGACCGTACGTTTTCGGTAGAGGAGAAAATAGCTTGGAACGTCACGAAAGTTGGTGTGGATGCTTGTCTACCAATGGGACATCCAAAACTATTCTCAAATTTAAATTCCGAGAAGTTGGTCAAAGTTGAAAATCGACCGTGCATTTTCGCTAGACTTAGGCGTAAAGGGTGAGAAAATATCTCGGAACGTCATGAAAGTTGGTGTGGACGCTCGTCTACCAATGTGACATCCAAATCCATTCTTCAATTAAGAGAAGTTGGTCAAATTCAAAATTCGGCCGTACATTTTCGCTAGCCTTGGGCTTAAAGGGTGTGAAAATAGCTCGGAACGTCACGAAAGCTGGCGTGGACGCTCGTCTACCAATGTGACATCCAAATCCATTCTCAAATTTAAATTCCGAGAAGTTGGTCAAAGTTGAAAATATCTCGGAACGTCATGAAAGTTGGTGTGCGCATTTGTCTACCAACGGGACATCCAAATCTATGCTCAATTTTCAATTCCGAGAAGTTTGTCAAATTCGAAACTTAACCGTGCGTTCTCACTAGATTTGGGCTTAAAGGGGAAGAAAATAGCTCGGAACGTCACGAAAGTTGGTGTGGACGCTTGTCTACCAATGGGACATCCAAAACTATTCTCAAATTTCAATTTCGAGAAGTTTGTCAAAGTTGAAACTCGATCGTGCATTTTCGCTAGACTTGGGTTTAAAGGGTGGGAAAATAGCTCGGAACGTCACGAAAGTTGGTGTGCGCACTTGTATACCAACGGTACATCCAAATCTATTCTCATATTTCAATTCCGAGAAGTTGGTCAAAGTCGAAATGCTACCATGCGTTTTCGCTAGACTTGAGCTTAAAGGGTGTTAAATTAGCTCGTAATGTGACGAAAGTTGTTGTGCGTGAATGTCTACAAATGGGACATCCAAATCTATGCTCAATTTTCAATTCCGAGAAGTTGGTGAAAGTCTTAACTCGACCGTTATGTTTTCGCTACAGTTGGGCTTAAAGGGGTAGAAAATAGCTCGGAATGTCACGAAAGTTGGTGTGGACGCTTTTCTACCAATGGGACATCCAACACTATTCTCAAATTTGAATTCCAAGAAATTGGTCAAAATCGAAACGCCACCATGCGTTTTCTCTAGACTTGGGATTAAAGTGTGTGAGATTAGCTCGTAAAATCACGAAAGTTGTAGTGCGCACATGTCTACAAATGTGACATCCAAATCTATTCTCAAATTTAAATTGCGAGAAGTTGGTCAAATTTGAAAATTGACCGTACATTTTCGCTAGACTTGGGCTTAAATGGGGAGAAAATAGCTCGGAACGTCACGAAAGTTGGTGTGGACGCTTGTCTACCAATGAGACATCCAAAACTATTCTAAAATTTCAATTCCGAGAAGTTGGTCAAAGTTGAAACAAGATCGTGCATTTTTGCTAGACTTGGGCTTAAAGGGTGGGAAAATAGCTCGGAACGTCACGAAAGTTGGTGTGCACATTTGTCTACCAACGGGACATCCAAATCTATGCTCAATTTTCAATTCTGAGAAGTTGGTCGAATTTGAAACTCGACCGTGCGTTTTCGCTAGACTTGGGCTTAAATGGGGAGAAAATAGCTCGGAACGTCACGAAAGTTGGTGTGGACGCTTGTCTACCAATGGGACATCCAAAACTATTGTCAAATTTTAATTCAGAGAAGTTGGTCAAAGTTGAAACTCGGTCGTGCATTTTCGATAGACTTGGGCTTAAAGGGTGGAAAAATAGCTCGGAACGTCACGAAAGTTGGCGTGCGCACTTATCTACCAACGGGACATCCAAATCCATTCTCAAATTTGAATTCTGAGAAGTTGGTCAAAGTTGAAAATCGACCGTGCATTTTCGCTAGACTTAGGCTTAAAGCGTGAGAAAATAGCTCGGAACGTCATGAAAGTTGGCGTGCGCATTTGTCTACCAACGGGACATCCAAATCTATGCTCAATTTTCAATTCCGAGAAGTTGCTCAAATTCGAAACTCGACCGTGCGTTTTCGCTAGACTTGGGCTTAAAGGGGGAGAAAATAGCTCGAAACGTCACGAAGTTGGTGTGGACGCTTGTCTACCAATGGGACATCCAAAACTATTGTCAAATTTTAATTCAGAGAAGTTGGTCAAAGTTGAAACTCGATCGTGCATTTTCGCTAGACTTGGGCTTAAAGGGTAGGAAAATAGCTCCGAACGTCACGAAAGTTGGCGTGCGTACTTGTCTACCAACGGGACATCCAAATCTATTCTCATATTTCAATTCCGAGAAGTTTGTCAAAGTTGAAATTCTATCGTGCGTTTTCGCTAGACTTGGGCTTAAAGGGTGTGAAATTAGCTTGGAATCTCACGAAAGTTGTTGTGCGCAAATGTCTACAAATGGGACATCCAAAACTATGCTCAATCTTCAATTACGAGAAGTTGGTGAAAGTTGAAACTCGACCGTATGTTTTCGGTAGAGGAGAAAATAGCTTGGAACGTCACGAAAGTTGGTGTGGATGCTTGTCTACCAATGGGACATCCAAAGCTATTCTCAAATTTCAATTCCAAGAAATTGGTCAAAGTCGAAATGCCACCATGCATTTTCTCTACACTTGGGATTAAACTGTGTGAAATTAGTTCGTAAAATCACGAAAGTTGTAGTGCGCACATGTCAACAACTGTGACATCCAAATCTATTCTCAAATTTAAATTGTGAGAAGTTGGTCAAAGTTGAAAATCGACCGTGCGTTTTCCGTAGACTTGTTCTTAAAGGGTGTGAAATTAGTTCAGAACGTCACGAACGTTGGCGTACGCACTTGTCTACCAACGGGACATCCAAATCTATGCTCAATTTTCAATTCCGGGAATTTGGTCAAAGTCGAAACTCGATCGTGCATTTTCCCTAAATGGGATGAAAATAGCTCGGAATGTCACTAAAGTTGGTGTGGACGCTTGTCTACCAATGGGACATCCAAATCTATTCTCAAAATTAAATTCCGAGAGGTTGGTCAAAGTTGAAACTCGATCGTGCGTTTTCGCTAGACTTGGGCTTAAAGGGGGAGAAAATAGCTCGAAACGTCACGAAAGTTGGTGTGGACGCCTGTCTACTAATGGGACATCCAAAACTATTCTCAAATTTCAATTCCGAGAAGTTGGTCAAAGTTGAAACTCGATCGTGCGTTTTCGCTACACTTGGGCTTAAAGGGGGAGAAAATAGCTCAGAACGTCACGAAAGTTGGCGTGGACGCCCGTCTACCAATGTCACATCCAAATCTATTCTCAAATTTATATTCCGAGAAGTTGGTCAAAGTTGAAAATCGACAGTGCATTTTCGCTAGACTTGGGCTTAAAGGGTGAGAAAATATCTTGGAATGTCACGAAAGTTGGCGTGCGCATTTGTCTACCAATGGGACATCCAAATCTATGGTCAATTTTTAATTCCGAGAGGTTGGTCAAAGTTGAAACTCGATCGTGCGTTTTCCCTACACTTGGGCTTAAAGGGGGAGAAAATAGCTCGGAACGTCACGAAAGTTGGTCAAAGTTGAAAATCGACTGTGCATTTTCCATAGACTTGGGCTTAAACGGTGTGACATTAGTTCGGAACGTCACAAACATTGGCGTGCGCACTTGTCTACCAACGGGACATCCAAATCTATGCTCAATTTTCAATTCCGGGAATTTGGTCAAAGTCAAAACTCGATCGTGCATTTTCCCTAAATGGGATGAAAATAGCTCGGAATGTCACGAACGTTGGTGTGGACGCTTGTCTACCAATGGGACATCCAAATCTATTCTCAAAATTAAATTCCGAGAGGTTGGTCAAAGTTGAAACTCGATCGTGCGTTTTCGCTAGACTTGGGCTTAAAGGGGGAGAAAATAGCCCGGAACGTCACGAAAGTTGGTGTGGACGCCTGTCTACCAATGGGACATCCAAATCTATTCTCAAAATTAAATTCCGAGAGGTTGGTCAAAGTTGAAACTCGATCGTGCGTTTTCGCTAGACTTGGGCTTAAAGGGGGAGAAAATAGCTCGGAACGTCACGAAAGTTGGTGTGGACGCCTGTCTACCAATGGGACATCCAAATCTATTCTCAAAATTAAATTCCGAGAGGTTGGTCAAAGTTGAAACTCGATCGTGCGTTTTCGCTAGACTTGGGCTTAAAGGGGGAGAAAATAGCTCGGAACGTCACGAAAGTTGGTGTGGACGCCTGTCTACCAATGGGACATCCAAAACTATTCTCAAATTTCAATTCCGAGAAGTTGGTCAAAGTTGAAACTCGATCGTGCGTTTTCGCTAGACTTGGGCTTAAAGGGTGTGAAAATAGCTCGGAACGTCACGAAAGTTGGCGTGCGCATTTTTCTACCAACGGGACATCCAAATCTATGCTCCATTTTTAATTCCGAGAAGTTGGTCAAATTCGAAACTCGACCGTGCGTTTTCGCTAGACTTAGGCTTAAAGAGTGAGAAAATAGCTCGGAACATCACGAAAGTTTGCGTGCGCATTTGTCTACCAACGGGACATCCAAATCTATGCTCAATTTTCAATTCCGAGAAGTTGGTCAAATTCAAAACTCGATCGTGCATTTTCGCTAGGCTTGCGCTTAAAGGGGGAGAAAATAGCTCGGAATGTCACGAAAGTTGGTGTGGACGCTTGTCTACCAGTGGGACATCCAAAACTATTCTCAAATTTCAATTAAGAGAAGTTAATCAAAGTTGAAGCTCGATCGTGCGTTTTCGATAGACTTGGGCTTAAAGGGTGAGAAAATAGCTCGAAACGTCACGAAAGTTGGCGTGGATGCTCGTCTACCAATGTGACATCCAAAACTATTCTCAAATTTCAATTCCGAGAAGTTGGTCAAAGTTGAAACTCGATCGTGCGTTTTCGCTAGACCTGGGCTTAAAGGGTGTGAAAATAGCTCGGAACGTCACGAAAGTTGGCGTGCGCATTTGTCTACCAACGGGACATCCAAATCTATGCTCAATTTTTAATTCCGAGAAGTTGGTCAAATTCGAAACTCGACTGTGCGTTTTCGCTCGACTTGAGCTTAAAGGGTGTGAAATTAGCTCGTAATGTGACGAAAGTTGGCGTGCGCATTTGTCTACCAACGGGGACATCCAAATCTATGCTCAATTTTTAATTCCGAGAAGTTGGTCAAATTCGAAACTCGACCATTCGTTTTCGCTAGAATTAGGCTTAAAGGGTGAGAAAATAGCTCGGAACGTCACGAAAGTTGGTGTGCGCATTTGTCTCCCAACGGGACATCCAAATCTATGCTCAATTTTCAATTCCGAGAAGTTGGTCAAATTTGAAACTCGACCGTGCGTTTTCGCTCGACTTGAGCTTAAAGGGTGTGAAATTAGCTAGTAATGTGACGAAAGTTGGCGTGCGCATTTGTCTACCAACGAGACATCCAAATCTATCCTCAATTTTTAATTCCGAGAAGTTGGTCCAATTCGAAACTCGACTGTGCGTTTTCGCTAGACTTGGGCTTAAAGGGGGAGAAAACAGCTCGGATCGTCACGAAAGTTGGTGTGGACGCTTGTCTACCAATGGGACATCCAAAACTATTCTCAAATTTCAATTCTGAGAAGTTGGTCAAAGTTGAAACTCGATCGTGCGTTTTCGCTAGACTTGGGCTTAAAGTGTGTGAAAATAGCTCGGAACGTCATGAAAGTTGGCGTGGACGCTCGTCTACCAATGTGACATCCAAATCTATTCTCAAATTTATATTCTGAGAAGTTGGTCAAAGTTGAAACTCGACCGTGAGTTTTCGCTAGACTTAGGCTTAAAGGGTGAGAAAATAGCTCAGAACGTCACGAACGTTGGGGTGCGCATTTGTCTACCAACGGGACATCCAAATCTATGCTCAATTTTTAATTCCGAGAAGTTGGTCAAATTCGAAGCTCGACCGTGCGTTTTCGCTAGACTTAGGCTTAAAGTGTGAGAAAATAGCTCGGAACGTCAGGAAAGTTGGCGTGCGCATTTTTCTACCAACGGGACATCGAAATCTATGCTCAATTTTCAATTCCGAGAAGTTGGTCGAATTTGAAACTCGACCGTGCGTTTTCGCTAGACTTGGCCTTTAAGGGGGAGAAAATAGCTCGGAATGTCACGAAAGTTGGTGTGCGCATACGTCTACCAACGGGACATCCAAATCTATGCTCAATTTTTAATTCCGAGAAGTTGGTCAAATTCGAAACTCGACCGTGCGTTTTCGCTAGACTTGGGCTTAAAGGGGGAGAAAACAGCTCGGAACGTCATGAAAGTTGGTGTGGACGCTTGTCTACCAATGGGACATAAAAAACTATTCTCAAATTTCAATTCCGAGAAGTTGGTCAAAGTTGAAACTTGATCGTGCGTTTTCGCTAGAATTGGGCTTAAAGGGGGAGAAAATAGCTTGAAACATCACGAAAGTTTGTGTGGACGCTTGTCTACCAATGGGACATCCAAAACTATTCTCAAATTTCAATTCCGAGAAGTTGGTCAAAGTTGAAACTGGATCGTGCGTTTTCGCTAGACTTGGGCTTAAAGGGGGAGAAAATAGCTCGGAACGTCATGAAAGTTGGTGTGGACGCTTGTCTTCTAATGGGACATCCAAATGTATTCTCATATTTCAATTTCGAGAAGTTGGTGAAAGTCGTAACTCGATCGTACGTTTTCGCTACACTTGGGCTTAAAGGGGGAGAAAATAGCTCGGAACGTCACGAAAGTTGGCGTGGACGCTCGTCTACCAATGTGACATCCAAATCTATTCTCATATTTCAATTCCGAGAAGTAGGTCAAAGTTGAAAATCGACCGTGCATTTTCGCTAGACTTGAGCTTAACGGGTGAGAAAATAGCTCGAAATGTTACGAAACTTGGCGTGCGCATTTGTCTACCAACGGGACATCCAAATCTATGCTCAATTTTCAATTCCGAGAAGTTGGTCAAATTCGAAACTCGACCGTGCGTTTTCACTAGACTTAGACTTAAAGGGTGAGAAAATAGCTCGGAACGTCACGGAAGTTGGTGTGTGCATTTGTCTACCAACGGGACATCCAAATCTATGCTCAATTTTCAATTCTGAGAAGTTGGTCAAATTCGAAACTCGACCGTGCGTTTTCGCTCGACTTGAGCTTAAAGGGTGTGAAATTAGCTCGTAATGGGACGAAAGTTGGCGTGCGCATTTGTCTACCAATGGGACATCCAAATCTATGCTCAATTTTTAATTCCGAGAAGTTGGTCAAATTCGAAACTCAACCGTGCGTTTTCGCTAGGCTTGGGCTTAAAGGGCGATAAAATAGCTTGGAACGTCACGAAACTTGGCGTGCGCACTTGTCTACCAATGGGACATCCAAATCTATTCTCAAATTTCAATTCCAAGGAGTTGGTCAAAGCCGAAACGCCACCGTGCATTTTCGCTAGACTTGAGCTTAAAGGGTGTAAAATTAGCTCGTAACGTCACAAAAGTTGCTGTGCACGCATGTCTAGAAATGGGACATCCAAATCTATTCTCGATTTTCATTTCCGAGAAGTAGGTCAAAGCCGAAACACGATTGTGCATTTTCTCTAGAGTTGGGCTTAAAGGGGAAGAAAATAGCTCGGAACGTCACGAAAGTTGGCGTGTGCACTTATCTACCAACGGGACATCCAAATCTATGCTCAATTTTCAATTCTGAGAAGTTAGTCAAATTCGAAACTCGACCGTGCGTTTTCGCTTGACTTGGGCTTAAAGGGGGAGAAAATAGCTCGGAACATCACGAAAGTTGGCGTGGACGCCCGTCTACCAATGTGACATCCAAATCTATTCTAAAATTTATATTCCGAGAAGTTGGTCAAAGTTGAAATTCGACCGTGCATTTTCGCTAGACATGGGCTTAAAGGGTGAGAAAATAGCTGGGAATGTCACGAAATTTGGCGTGCGCATTTCTCTACCAATGGGACATCCAAATCTATGGTCAATTTTTAATTCTGAGAGGTTGGTCAAAGTTGAAACTCGATCGTGCGTTTTCGCTAGACTTGGGCTTAAAGGGGGAGAAAATAGCTCGGAACGTCACGAAAGTTGGTCAAAGTTGAAAATCGACCGTGCATTTTCCATAGACTTGGGCTTAAACGGTGTGAAATTAGTTCGGAACGTCACAAACATTGGCGTGCGCACTTGTCTACCAACGGGACATCCAAATCTATGCTCAATTTTTAATTCCGAGAAGTTGGTCAAATTCGAAACTCGACCGTGCGTTTTCGCTAGACTTAGGCTTAAAGGGTGAGAAAACAGCTCGGAACGTCAGGAAAGTTTGCGTGCGCATTTGTCTACCAACGGGACATCCAAATCTATGCTCAATTTTCAATTCCGAGAAGTTGGTCAAATTCAAAACTCGACCGTGCATTTTCGCTAGGCTTGGGCTTAAAGGGGGAGAAAATAGCTCGGAATGCCACGAAAGTTGGTGTGGACGCTTTTCTACCAGTGGGACATCCAAAACTATTCTCAAATTTCAATTAAGAGAAGTTAATCAAAGTTGAAGCTCGATCGTGCGTTTTCGATAGACTTGGGCTTAAAGTGTGAGAAAATAGCTCGGAACGTCACGAAAGTTGGCGTGGACGCTCGTCTACCAATGTGACATCCAAAACTATTGTCAAATTTCAATTGAGAGAAGTTGGTCAAAGTCGAAACTCGATCGTGCATTTTCGCTAGACGTGGGCTTAAAGGGTGGGAAAATAGCTCCGAACGTCACGAAAGTTGGCGTGCGTACTTGTCTACCAACGGCACATCCAAATCTATTCTCCTATTTCAATTCCGAGAAGTTGGTCAAAGTTGAAATGCCACCATGCGTTTTCGCTAGACTTGAGCTTAAACGGTGTTACATTAGCTCGTCATGTGACGAAAGTAGTTGTGCGCGAATGTCTACAAATGGGACATCCAAATCTATGCTCAATTTTCAATTCCGAGAAGTTGGTGAAAGTCGTAACTCGACCATACGTTTTCGCTACACTTGGGCTTAAAGGGGGAGAAAATAGCTCGGAACGTCACGAAAGTTGGCGTGGACGCTCGTCTACCAATGTGACATCCAAATCTATTCTCAAATTTATATTCCGAGAAGTTGGTCAAAGTTGAAAATCGACCGTGCATTTTCGCTAGACATGGGCTTAAAGGGTGAGAAAATAGCTCGGAATGTCACGAAAGTTTGCGTGCGCATTTGTCTACCAACGGGACATCCAAATCTATGCTCAATTTTTAATTCCGAGAAGTTGGTCAAATTCGAAACTCGACCTTGCGTTTTCGCTAGACTTAGGCTTAAAGGGTGAGAAAACAGCTCGGAACGTCAGGAAAGTTGGCGTGCGCATTTGTCTACCAACGAGACATCCAAATCTATGCTTAATTTTCAATTCTGAGAAGTTGGTCGAATTTGAAACTCGACCGTGCGTTTTCGCTAGACTTGGCGTTAAAGGGGGATAAAATAGCTCGGAACGTCACGAAAGTTGGTGTGGACGCTTGTCTACCAATGGGACATCCAAAACTATTCTCAAATTTCAATTCCGAGAAGTTGGTCAAAGTTGAAACTCGATCAAGCGTTTTCGCTAGACTTGGGCTTAAAGGGTGTGAAAATAGATCGGAACGTCACGAAAGTTGGTGTGGACGCTTGTCTACCAATGGGACATGCAAAACTATTCTCAAATTTCAATTCCGAGAAGTTGGTCAAACTTGAAACTCGATCGTGCATTTTCGCTAGACTTGGGCTTAAAGGTGGAGAAAATAGCTCGGAATGTCACGAAAGTTGGCGTGCGCATTTGTCTACCAACGGGACATCCAAATCTATGCTCAATTTTTAATTCCGAGAAGTTGGTCAAATTCGAAACTCGACCGTGCGTTTTCGCTAGACTTGGGCTTAAAGGGGGAGAAAACAGCTCGGAACGTCATGAAAGTTGGTGTGGACGCTTGTCTACCAATGGGACATCAAAAACTATTCTCAAATTTCAATTCGGAGAAGTTGGTCAAAGTTGAAACTCGATCGTGCGTTTTCGCTAGACTTGGGCTTAAAGGGTGTGAAAATAGCTCGGAACGTCACGAAAGTTGGTGTGGACGCTCGTCTACCAATGTGACATCCAAATCCATTCTCAAATTTAAATTCCGAGAAGCTAGTAAAAGTTAAAAATCGACCGTGCATTTTCGCTAGACTTAGGCTTAAAGGGTGAGAAAATAGCTCGGAACGCCACGAAAGTTGGCGTGGACGTTCGTCTACCAATGTGACATCGAAATCTATTCGTAAATTTAAATTCCAAGAAGTTGGTCAAAGTTGAAATCGACCGTGCATTTTCGTTAGACTTAGGCTTAAAGGGTGAGAAAATAGCTCAGAACGTCACGAAAGTTGGAGTGCGCATTTGTCTACCAACGGGACATCCAAATCTATGCTCAATTTTCAATTCCGAGAAGTTGGTCAAATCCGAAACTCGATGGTGTGTTTTCGCTAGACTTAGGCTTAAAGGGGGAGAAAATAGCTCGGAACGTCACGAAAGTTGGTGTGGACGCTTGTCTACCAATGGGACATTCAAAACTATTCTCAAATTTCAATTCCGAGAAGTTGGTCAAAGTTGAAACTCGATCGTGCGTTTTCGCTAGACCTGGGCTTAAAGGGTGTGAAAATAGCTCGGAACGTCACGAAAGTTGGCGTGCGCATTTGTCTACCAACGGGACATCCAAATCTATACTCAATTTTTAATTCCGAGAAGTTGGTCAAATTCGAAACTCGACCGTGCGTTTTCGCTAGACTTAGGCTTAAGAAGTGAGAAAATAGCTCGGAACATCATGAAAGTTTGCGTGCGCATTTGTCTACCAATGGGACATCCAAATCTATGCTCAATTTTTAATTCCGAGAAGTTGGTCAAATTCGAAACTCGACCGTGCGTTTTCGCTAGACTTAGGCTTAAGAAGTGAGAAAATAGCTCGGAACATCACGAAAGTTTGCGTGCGCATTTGTCTACCAATGGGACATCCAAATCTATGCTCAATTTTCAATTCCGAGAAGTTGGTCAAATTCGAAACTCGACCGTGCGTTTTCGCTAGGCTTGGGCTTAAAGGGGGAGAAAATAGCTCGGAATGTCACGAAAGTTGGTGTGGACGCTTGTCTACCAGTGGGACATCCAAAACTATTCTCAAATTTCAATTAAGAGAAGTTAATCAAAGTTGAAACTCGATCATGCGTTTTCGCTAGACTTGGGCTTAAAGGGTGAGAAAATAGCTCGGAACGTCACGAAAGTTGGCGTGGACGCTCGTCTACCAATGTGACATCCAAAACTATTGTCAAATTTCAATTCAGAGAAGTTGGTCAAAGTCGAAACTCGATCGTGCATTTTCGCTAGACGTGGGCTTAAAGGGTGGGAAAATAGCTCCGAACGTCACGAAAGTTGGCGTGTGTACTTGTCTACCAACGCGACATCCAAATCTATTCTCTTATTTCAATTCCGAGAAGTTGGTCAAAGTGGAAATGCCACCATGCGTTTTCGCTAGACTTGAGCTTAAAGGTTGTTACATTAGCTCGTAATGTGACGAAAGTAGTTGTGCGCGAATGTCTACAAATGGGACATCCAAATTTATGCTCAATTTTCAATTCCGAGAAGTTGGTGAAAGTCGTAACTCGACCGTACGTTTTCGCTACACTTGGGCTTAAAGGGGGAGAAAATAGCTCGGAACGTCACGAAAGTTGGCGTGGACGCTCGTCTACCAATGTGACATCCAAATCTATTCTCAAATTTATATTACGAGAAGTTGGTCAAAGTTGAAAATCGATCGTGCATTTTCGCTAGACATGGGCTTAAAGGGTGAGAAAATAGCTGGGAATGTCACGAAAGTTGGCGTGCGCATTTGTCTACCAACGGGACATCCAAATCTATTCTCATATTTCAATTCCAAGAAGTTGGTCAAATTCGAAACTTGACCGTGTGTTTTCTCTAGACTTAGGCTTAAAGGGCGAGAAAATAGCTCGGAACGTCACGAAAGTTGGTGTGCGCATTTGTCTACCAACGGGACATCCAAATCTATGCTCAATTTTTAATTCCGAGAAGTTGGTCAAATTCGAAGCTCGACCGTACGTTTTCGCTAGACTTAGGCTTAAAGTGTGAGAAAATAGCTCGGAACGTCAGGAAAGTTTGCGTGCGCATTTGTCTACCAACGGGACATCGAAATCTATGCTCAATTTTCAATTCCGAGAAGTTGGTCGAATTTGAAACTCGACCGTGCGTTTTCGCTAGACTTGGCCTTTAAGGGGGAGAAAATAGCTCGGAACGTCACGAAAGTTGGTGTGCGCATATGTTTACCAAACGGGACATCCAAATCTATGCTCAATTTTTAATTCCGAGAAGTTGGTCAAATTCGAAACTCGACCGTGCGTTTTCGCTAGACTTGGGCTTAAAGGGGGAGAAAACAGATCGGAACGTCATGAAAGTTGGTGTTGACGCTTGGCTACCAATGGGACATCAAAAACTATTCTCAAATTTCAACCGTGCATTTTCGCTAGACTTAGGCGTAAAGGGTGAGAAAATAGCTTGAAACGTCATGAAAGTTTGTGTGGACGCTTGTCTACCAATGGGACATCCAAAACTATTCTCAAATTTCAATTCCGAGAAGTTGGTCAAAGTTGTAACTGGATCGTGCATTTTCGCTAGACTTGGGCTTAAAGGGGGAGAAAATAGCTCGGAACATCATGAAAGTTGGTGTGGACGCTTGTCTTCTAATGGGACATCCAAATCTATTCTCATATTTCAATTTTGAGAAGTTGGTGAAAGTCGTAACTCGACCGTACGTTTTCGCTACACTTGGGCTTAAAGGGGGAGAAAATAGCTCGGAACGTCACGAAAGTTGGCGTGGACGCTCGTCTACCAATGTGACATCCAAATCTATTCTCATATTTCAATTCCGAGAAGTAGGTCAAAGTTGAAAATCGACCGTGCATTTTCGCTAGACTTGAGCTTAACGGGTGAGAAAATAGCTCGGAATGTTACGAAACTTGGCGTGCGCATTTGTCTACCAACGAGACATCCAAATCTATGCTCAATTTTCAATTCCGAGAAGTTGGTCAAATTCGAAACTCGACCGTGCGTTTTCACTAGACTTAGACTTAAAGGGTGAGAAAATAGCTCGGAACGTCACGGAAGTTGGTGTGTGCATTTGTCTACCAACGGGACATCCAAATCTATGCTCAATTTTCAATTCTGAGAAGTTGGTCAAATTCGAAACTCGACCGTGCGTTTTCGCTCGACTTGAGCTTAAAGGGTGTGAAATTAGCTTGTAATGGGACGAAAGTTGGCGTGCGCATTTGTCTACCAACGGGACATCCAAATCTATGCTCAATATTCAATTCCGAGAAGTTGCTCAAATTCGAAACTCGACCGTGCGTTTTCGCTAGACTTGGGCTTAAAGGGGGAGAAAATAGCTCGAAACGTCACGAAGTTGGTGTGGACGCTTGTCTACCAATGGGACATCCAAAACTATTGTCAAATTTTAATTCAGAGAAGTTGGTCAAAGTTGAAACTCGATCGTGCATTTTCGCTAGACTTGGGCTTAAAGGGTAGGAAAATAGCTCCGAACGTCACGAAAGTTGGCGTGCGTACTTGTCTACCAATGGGACATCCAAATCTATTCTCATATTTCAATTTCGAGAAGTTGGTCAAAGTTGAAATGCCACCATTCGTTTTCGCTAGACTTGCGCTTAAAGGGTGTTACATTAGCTCGTAATGTGACGAAAGTAGTTGTGCGCGAATGTCTACACATGGGACATCCAAATCTATGCTCAATTTTCAATTCCGAGAAGTTGGTGAAAGTCGCAACTCGACCATACGTTTTCGCTAAGCTTGGGCTTAAAGGGGGAGAAAATGGCACGGAACGTCACGAAAGTTGGCGTGGACGCTCGTCTACCAATGTGACATCCAAATCTATTCTCAAATTTATATTCCGAGAAGTTGGTCAAAGTTGAAAATCGACCGTGCATTTTCGCTAGACATGGGCTTAAAGGGTGAGAAAATAGCTCGGAATGTCACGAAAGTTGGCGTGCGCATTTGTCTACCAACGGGACATCCAAATCTATGCTCAATTTTCAATTTCGAGAAGTTGGTCAAATTCGAAACTCGACCTTGCGTTTTCGCTAGACTTAGGCTTAAACGGTGAGAAAACAGCTCGGAACGTCAGGAAAGTTGGCGTGCGCATTTGTCTACCAACGAGACATCCAAATCTATGCTCAATTTTCAATTCTGAGAAGTTGGTCGAATTTGAAACTCGACCGTGCGTTTTCGCTAGACTTGGCCTTAAAGGGGGATAAAATAGCTCAGAACGTCACGAAAGTTGGTGTGGACGCTTGTCTACCAATGGGACATCCAAAACTATTCTCAAATTTTAATTCCGAGAAGTTGGTCAAAGTTGAAACTCGATCGTGCGTTTTTCGCTAGACTTGGGCTTAAAGGGGGAGAAAATAGCTCGGAATGTCACGAAAGTTGGCGTGCGCATTTGTCTACCAACGGGACATCCAAATCTATGCTCAATTTTTAATTCCGAGAAGTTGGTCAAATTCGAAACTCGACCGTGCGTTTTCGCTAGACTTGGGCTTAAAGGGGGAGAAAACAGCTCGGAACGTCATGAAAGTTGGTGTGGACGCTTGTCTACCAATGGGACATCAAAAACTATTCTCAAATTTCAATTCCGAGAAGTTGGTCAAAGTTGAAACTCGATCGTGCGTTTTCGCTAGACTTGGGCTTAAAGGGTGTGAAAATAGCTCGAAACGTCACGAAAGTTGATGTGGACGCTCGTCTACCAATGTGACATCCAAATCCATTCTCAAATTTAAATTCCAAGAAGCTAGTCAAAGTTAAAAATCGACCGTGCATTTTCGCTAGACTTAGGCTTAAAGGGTGAGAAAATAGCTCGGAACGCCACGAAAGTTGGCGTGGACGTTAGTCTACCAATGTGACATCGAAATCTATTCGTAAATTTAAATTCCAAGAAGTTGGTCAAAGTTGAAAATTGACCGTGCATTTTCGCTAGACTTAGGCTTAAAGGGTCAAAAAATAGCTCGGAACGTCACGAAAGTTGGCGTGCGCATTTGTCTACCAACGGGACATCCAAATCTATGCTCAATTTTTAATTCCGAGAAGTTGGTCAAATTCGAAACTCGACCGTGCGTTTTCGCTAGACTTAGGCTTAAGAAGTGAGAAAATAGCTCGGAACATCACGAAAGTTTGCGTGCGCATTTGTCTACCAATGGGACATCCAAATCTATGCTCAATTTTCAATTCCGAGAAGTTGGTCAAATTCGAAACTCGACCGTGCGTTTTCGCTAGGCTTGGGCTTAAAGGGGGAGAAAATAGCTCGGAATGTCACGAAAGTTGGTGTGGACGCTTGTCTACCAGTGGGACATCCAAAACTATTCTCAAATTTCAATTAAGAGAAGTTAATCAAAGTTGAAACTCGATCGTGCGTTTTCGCTAGACTTGGGCTTAAAGGGTGAGAAAATAGCTCGGAACGTCACGAAAGTTGGCGTGGACGCTCGTCTACCAATGCGACATCCAAAACTATTGTCAAATTTCAATTCAGAGAAGTTGGTCAAAGTCGAAACTCGATCGTGCATTTTCGCTAGACGTGGGCTTAAAGGGTGGGAAAATAGCTCCGAACGTCACGAAAGTTGGCGTGTGTACTTGTCTACAAACGGGACATCCAAATCTATTCTCTTATTTCAATTCCGAGAAGTTGGTCAAAGTGGAAATGCCACCATGCGTTTTCGCTAGACTTGAGCTTAAAGGGTGTTACATTAGCTCGTAATGTGACGAAAGTAGTTGTGCGCGAATGTCTACAAATGGGACATCCAAATTTATGCTCAATTTTCAATTCCGAGAAGTTGGTGAAAGTCGTAACTCGACCGTACGTTTTCGCTACACTTGGGCTTAAAGGGGGAGAAAATAGCTCGGAACGTCACGAAAGTTGGCGTGGACGCTCGTCTTCCAATGTGACATCCAAATCTATTCTCAAATTTATATTCCGAGAAGTTGGTCAAAGTTGAAAATCGACCGTGCATTTTCACTAGACATGGGCTTAAAGGGTGAGAAAATAGCTGGGAATGTCACGAAAGTTGGCGTGCGCATTTGTCTACCAACGGGACATCCAAATCTATTCTCATATTTCAATTCCGAGAAGTTGGTCAAATTCGAAACTTGACCGTGTGTTTTCGCTAGACTTAGGCTTAAAGGGTGAGAAAATAGCTCGGAACGTCACGAAAGTTGGTGTGCGCATTTGTCTACCAACGGGACATCCAAATCTATGCTCAATTTTCAATTCCGAGAAGTTGGTCAAATTTGAAACTCGACCGTGCGTTTTCGCTCGACTTGAGCTTAAAGGGTGTGAAATTAGCTAGTAATGTGACGAAAGTTGGCGTGTGCATTTGTCTACCAACGAGACATCCAAATCTATCCTCAATTTTTAATTCCGAGAAGTTGGTCCAATTCGAAACTCGACTGTGCGTTTTCGCTAGACTTGGGCTTAAAGGGGGAGAAAACAACTCGTATCGTCACGAAAGTTGGTGTGGGCGCTTGTCTACCAATGGGACATCCAAAACTATTCTCAAATTTCAATTCTGAGAAGTTGGTCAAAGTTGAAACTCGATCGTGCGTTTTCGCTAGACTTGGGCTTAAAGGGTGTGAAAATAGCTCGGAACGTCATGAAAGTTGGCGTGGACGCTCGTCTACCAATGTGACATCCAAATCTATTCTCAAATTTATATTCTGAGAAGTTGGTCAAAGTTGAAACTCGACCGTGAGTTTTCGCTAGACTTAGGCTTAAAGGGTGAGAAAATAGCTCGGAACGTCACGAAAGTTGGTGTGCGCATTTGTCTACCAACGGGACATCCAAATCTATGCTCAATTTTTAATTCCGAGAAGTTGGTCAAATTCGAAGCTCGACCGTGCGTTTTCGCTAGACTTAGGCTTAAAGTGTGAGAAAATAGCTCGGAACGTCAGGAAAGTTGGCGTGCGCATTTGTCTACCAACGGGACATCGAAATCTATGCTCAATTTTCAATTCCGAGAAGTTGGTCGAATTTGAAACTCGACCGTGCGTTTTCGCTAGACTTGGCCTTTAAGGGGGAGAAAATAGCTCGGAACGTCACGAAAGTTGGTGTGCGCATACGTCTACCAACGGGACATCCAAATCTATGCTCAATTTTTAATTCCGAGAAGTTGGTCAAATTCGAAACTCGACCGTGCGTTTTCGCTAGACTTGGGCTTAAAGGGGGAGAAAACAGCTCGGAACGTCATGAAAGTTGGTGTGGACGCTTCTCTACCAATGGGACATCAAAAACTATTCTCAAATTTCAATTCCGAGAAGTTGGTCAAAGTTGAAACTCGATCGTGCGTTTTCGCTAGAATTGGGCTTAAAGGGGGAGAAAATAGCTTGAAACGTCACGAAAGTTTGTGTGGACGCTTGTCTACCAATGGGACATCCAAAACTATTCTCAAATTTCAATTCCGAGAAGTTGGTCAAAGTTGAAATTGGATCGTGCGTTTTCGCTAGACTTGGGCTTAAAGGGGGAGAAAATAGCTCGGAACGTCATGAAAGTTGGTGTGGACGCTTGTCTTCTAATGGGACATCCAAATCTATTCTCATATTTCAATTTCGAGAAGTTGGTGAAAGTCGTAACTTGACCGTACGTTTTCGCTACGCTTGGGCTTAAAGGGGGAGAAAATAGCTCGGAACGTCACGAAAGTTGGCCTGGACGCTCGTCTACCAATGTGACATCCAAATCTATTCTCATATTGCAATTCCGA
>BSBM01002406.1:0-43497 GCA_027924585.1 Larix kaempferi | reverse complement strand
AGCCATAGAAATACTATTTCTTTTTAGTCCACCCCGCTAAGCAAAGGGATTATTCCGCTTTCCTTATCCACCTGGCTAAGAGAACCAAAGCGCTTAGCTAAACTAAGAGATTAACTATACCGGGCTTTCTCCACCTGGTGGCGCTCCACCTGGTGGCCAAGATCACCTATAGATAGATTGGCCACGAGCCCGTACCTATTTTTATTGGCTTGAGACGGGCGCTTGATCGATGCAGAATAACTGATGACGGCATGTGCTTTGTTTGGACTGGATCGGCAGGCTTGCTTATTCATTGCTTGTCCGGTGCGTAGCGCTTATGTGCTAATAACTGTCAGGCTGAGTTAAGCCGAATCGGAACAGAGTGATGGGCTGATAGTCGAGTAAAGAGCAATGCATTCTCGTATTGTGTCGGTCGTTCTTTTAATAACCATATACAAAAAG
Organism: Larix kaempferi; assembly: GCA_027924585.1. Lineage (NCBI taxonomy): Eukaryota > Viridiplantae > Streptophyta > Pinopsida > Pinales > Pinaceae > Larix > Larix kaempferi. Next base: position 43,056 of record BSBM01002406.1, on the reverse strand, counting down.
GTAACCGGCCTTGGAGAGGGTAGGCGCATCAGAGCCATCTATCTATATAAATTAGAATCTAGATCAGCGGCATGTGTGATGTTGCCATCTTGATAGCCTGCCACATAGGTAAGGTCCTAAGGTTGTTTCTTTGCCTCGACGAAGAGACAGCTTGTGGATAAAGTGGCTAAGGGTAAACGGGAGAAGTAACAGCGACTATCAGTGAGTGCTTCTCGCTGGTGTCTAGCTGCGACACTTATCCGGGGGCTTGCAGAGCTTATGTTCTTACATGTTTTCCCAGTCAACCAAAGTTTTGCCAGATTATTGATACCCCATATGGGGTAAGAGCATTATCATAAACATTACCTTTACTGTAAACAGAATAATGATAATAGTTGTGTTTCAAAACGAGCTCATTGGCCATTTTCCAGGAAGGATAACCCGCATTGGAGCCGTATTATGGGTCAAGATGTAACGGGATAATATGAAACTGGAACAGTGGGCTTTGGCGCTCGAACAGGTTTGGATGTTTACTCGGATGCCTTAACTATTACCTATGCTGGGTGAACTCGATCATTTAGTTTTCAAACACCCTTACGAATAACCAGGAACACTCCCTTGAAGATCTTAGGCTTTATCCTACTCTTATATTTGCCCAATAAATATCGCCCCTTACCAGAGTTGAGGAAGAAGCCACATGCGCATCCCAACCTGTTATTTCTATCATAAAGGGCCAACCAATTACCCATTTCCTGTTCCCTGCGAGGATACATCTCTCTTATTTCGTTCCCGGCCTCTTTCTTTCTTTATCTACTAAAGCAACATAAGAGTTGTCTCTCCCCTCCTTAATTAATAAAAAGAGGGAAAGATTTGCTTTCTACTTATAAAACTCAAGCTGGATAATCAGATCCGGTGTTGTCTGCTTTCTTCAATGCTTAAGTAATTAGTTGTTGGTTCTATCCATTATGCTAGCTTGGTTAATGTGGGTAACAATGTCCAATCAAATCATAGTGCTGCCTTATTTATATAGAATGCTCGTATATCTGTTTTTCTCTTTATCCATTTCTAGTGTGGTGTCCAATCCGATTCACTAAAGTACTAGTTCCAATTATTTGCCATTCATTACCAAGGCCCTTATCTAATAATGAATGAGCTTAGTGAAGCAAAAGAAGCTAGCCATCTAAAGCAGGCAACATGGTTCGCGAGGCAAGCAGGATTTCTTTATTTCTTTACTAGTTGAATAAGTCCCCTCCTCCCTAGAATAAGAATGGGGCAAATAAAGGGATAATCAGCTATATCCCTTCAAACAGCTCAATCTTGAAATATCAAACAGTTTTGGTTGGTCTATATAGTGGTTTTTATATCGAGCTGAAGTAAGCCCCTCTACTAACCCACTGGTCTAGCCATATGGGTCTAGCCTTATTTTTAGAACTCTTACTTATTTACAGTGAGTGAATAACGAGCGCATCCCTAACATCCTCAGATTAGGACTTCAGGCAAAGCAAATCGAATTGCATTATTGCTTGATTCGCCGGAGCCTGGCCAACAACTCCAGGAAATATTGGAAGAAATAGAAGTGTCCTGTGCCCTCTCCCTCTCCCCCTATTAAAGCGGTAAGATCCTGAAAGGTCTGACCTCTGCGAAGAAGGTAAGGACCTTCCCCTCGCGGGAGAACCTTACGGATACATCTGAGAATGAATCTCCATCAGCCAATCCTATTCATTATCGGACTTACTTTGAGGCTTGTTCACTGGCATGGCGATAAGGAGGCGAAAGGATAGCCCGGGCGAAGCGGGCGGGGAACTTCGATTACTGGATATAAAAACAGGATCACGATAGCAGGCAGAACGAGCGAGTTTGCCCCAACAACACTAGAACCTACGGGCGGGCATTTTCGGGGAGTAGCCCGCTTCTTCAGACACTTTACTTTCATTGAGGGAGCCATTGAAAGGTGACTGGAACACCAGAAACAGAGACTACCCAAGCTAATGATAGAGGCAAGAAGACCTTCCGGCCAGGTCCCATTGATTGATCATAACGATATCGTGGAAATGCTGCACGGACCCATATATATAAGAACGGGGAGAAAATCACCTTTATACTAAACCAGATCGAGCCCGGGATCTTATTGAAAATGGGAAGATCTGGGATAGGCGGCCGACCTCCTGGAGGGAGCGATGTACATAGACTGGGTGAGTGGGGATGCAGCTCCGTGGACCGCTCGTCGGGCCTGATAGGTGGTGGTATCACACCCTTCTCAAAGGAACCGTACGTGACACTCTCGCGTCATACGGCTCCGTCCCGGGAATATTTAGTATCCCTTCGACGCAACATCTAGGTCCTCGAACCCGTCCTCGCACGGACGGAAGGTACTTACCTTCTAACTCAGGTAAGTAATAACCTTGCGTCGGATGCGTGCGTACCCTCATTTATTGATAGCTCCTTCCTCCGGGCGGGGTTACCGAAGGAATCCAAAAGGCCAACATGGCGCATCTGCATGCTCTATCTAAGGGTGGGTGGGGCCGCCCTCTCCACACCCCCCCGACACAACGGTTCAGACCGACGGATCACGCTTCGTACATCTCGTATGTACACCTGATATAAGGTCTTGTACGCGTGCTCCTCGTTGTTCAGATCTTTACTTGTAAGGAATGACTCTGGTCCAAGCTTCCTAAGCTCTATGCTGTTGGGGAACTCGGCAAGGGTCTTACCACCTTCTTTATTGACTATGTGTGAGTCTTTGGAGTACTTTGGGATTATCTTCCGCGCCGAGGATTTGTGCTTGTGTGCAGGGGTGGATATAGCGGACCGGCGGATCTGGTAGTCGACAATCGTTCGGACTTTATATAGGTTGTCGCAGCACCTATGGTGGGACAGGAGACTTATCGCGACGCCCGCGAACCGATTTACGATGTCTTCGTCGCTGACGTTCGTCAAGCAGGCCACGTGGGTCGGCCAGGGTCTTCTCCGGCTAATGATACCTCTATCCCGAAGCCTTTGGAGTATCTTTCTCACAGGCGCTCTTATCTGTATGGGTAATTTGCTGCTAAAAGATCCCCCCGTCTGTTCCCAGTGTCTCCCTCCTTCCCCCGCCTCCCGACCCCCCAGTGCTTCTCTGGGAGTATACAATGACAACTCCCAGACGCTCAACGATTTGCCCGATCGTGAGACTGCCTGTTGAACGTCTGATGGCACGTTGCTCCGACACGATATTTCCCCTGATCTTCGCCGGATGTGCTTGATGGTCTCCCATAATACGCCCACGCTAACTCGGGGACTTATTACTCCAGCTGTTCCAAGAGTCTCCGCTAGTTGAACCGCGTCCTGTATACTCCCTGTTTCCATCCCCTTCGTCAGCTGTTGGATCGGGATACTCCTCCCTAGGTCCTCCAACTTGGAATGGATGGCGGAGCGTAGGTGGGAAGCTGTGAGATGGATACGGTGCTTTGCTCTCCGACGCTTCTCCAGCTCTCGCAAGAATTGTATGGGAGTCGCCCTCGAAGGGACTTCCCGAATGACCGTACCGGGGGATTCTACCGTACTCCGTGCAGCTATGTAAGTTGATCCTGCAGAGCCTACCTCAAGGTTCAGGCCGGATTGTAGGAAGTGGGTGATACGTTTCTGGATTCCTCTTATGAGCTCTACGGTACCCACGATTCCCAGTGGTAAGTCGTCGGCATATCGCGCGTGACAAATCCTAATTAAGTATAGGTCATCGAAGTGAACAGGGGATAGCCCCTGCTTACGGGCTAGGCGTCTTTCCAACCCGACGATAACTAGCTCCCCGCCCAGCTCTATCAGCAGGCCCCTTCTTCTGCAACACCTAATAGGGTTTTTTATGGAGAACGCTACCCCATTATTCTTATTATTATAGAAGGGGCGTTCTCCACCCTCCTTTATTCGTTTCGGGGTAAACCCGGCGGCTCCTTCACGAATGAGTAAGGCGGCGCAAAGGGGGCTCGAGGGCTTGTTAAATAAGGCGGCAAGGGAAGGGGGGGAAACTAAAGGCGTTTTCTGGTCCCCCCTTCGCCGGGGGGTGCTTGTGGGGGGGGTGTGCCACGACAAAACAAGGGAATAAAACGCCGCTTCGCGTTGGATGCGAATTACCCCCCCCACAATGATGGCTCTTTTGTCTCCTCCCACTGGCACTGGGGGAGAGTTAATGCTTGCCTCTTCCCCAGAGTTTTCTTGGTCATCAATACGACCTGTCTCTAATAGAACCAATTTATTATCTGAACAATCGGAATTTCGTGCTTCTGTCGGATCCTCTCTATTTCCTGATCGAGCTTGTGTAGGTAGATGTTGCCTAGTAGGGCCGATAGTAGTACACTGTGTGGGACCACCCCATAGTAGGAAGGGCGGCCACCCCTCTCACCTCCTACAAGTCGTCCGGCGGAAAACAGTTTATGGGTGAGGCGAAAGAACTTGGGATCGTCGATCTCTTCCTTAAAGATTGAAATGAGTCGATGTCGGTCGATGGTGTGGAAACACTTTATTATGCCGAATTCCAAGATTACTTTACACGAGGTTCCCCACTCTTTTCTAATCCGTATTAGGGCCGAGTGGCAGCCTCGACCCGGGCGGAAGTGCGATGTGTCCGGAAACTCGAGATCGTAAATGGATTCGGGTACCACTCTTATCGCCCCTTTAATGATCTTCTCTATCGGTACTACTACTGTGAGCGGTCTGAACTTCAACCCCTATTTATTCATATTGGAAAGGGGAGCAAAGCCCGTTTTTTGTTCCCCCTCGATATCTGAGGCCCTCCTGCCGGGACGGATCGGATTTCTGGAAACAATCTTTCAGGAAGTACACCTTCGGCCGGGAACAAGGTTCTCCCCTTTTCTTTCTTTATTATTCCCTATGGGAAATATTTATGAGCGGCTTCGCCCTCGATTTACCTATGGAAATCGCGTGATAAATCGATGGCGGCCCTCATCCTCCTCTGTCGGATGAGCGAGAAATCCCTTCGGTCGAGCGTTCGTCCCTCGCCCTCCTTTGTCGGGCGAGTCACTTAACGTACCTCGAAACGTAGAAGGGGATCGTGCTGCTGGTAATTCTTTATATATGTAATTACGCTAGATTCAGTATGGAATAAAACTGGAATAAAACTAGATTCGGTGTGAGTCGTCTTCCAGGAATTATTTATATATGTAATTACGCTTTTCGTCGGCATTATATCTGCATAACAAATCCTGAAAAATTAATTGATAAGTAACCAAGGATATTTTGCTCAAATAATTCTCTAGGTCTGGGAGTCATGTTGTATATATGTAATAATGCAAGGACTCTTTACTTACTTACTGGCTTACTTACTTACGCGCAGAAAAAGAAAGGAGTACTTTAGCTAGCAGGTTGAACCGGCCCCCTATTAAATGTAACCTCCCCCCTAAATTTGCGGACCGGATTACATTAGCTCCCCCCTTAGATGCTACGCCCTTTTGAACATACGCAGCGCCTTACTTAATATTATATCCCTCTTATCAATTGGCGGACCGGACCTTATTAGCACCCCCTTAAAGCTAACCCCCTCAATTCTAAGTCCTGACTTCTCTATTTGATAAAATCCTATAAATTGAGTCTATAATACCATTGCACTTTGCTAGGAATAATTGCGCATTTTCCCTCCATTTAATTATCGCAGTTTGTCCAAAAATTCCAACTTATCTGGCAGCCAACTAAAACATTGCAGAATATCCTACCTTGCTCCATTAAAATGGAACTCCATTTTGTCTATTTCTCTTAAGCTAAAAAAGAAATATATAGTTTTATAGTAATACCTCTCTTAATAGTCAGTTTTCTCTCTCTTTCTTATTAAATAGCTTCACTTTATATCCACCGCTCTCTAGAGTAAATCATATATACAATGTGCTCTTCGGGTTTGGGTGGAAGGTTGCAGATCGATATCGAGAAGCAGATAAGGAAAGAGATAGAACGGGTGAGGCAGGTTCAGAGAGCTGAAAGGGTTGTTAGCGAGTTAGGCGGTGCAGGGTAGGTTGTGGATTAAGCAGTAAAGGTTTACGAAGGCAAGGCAGAGAGCTACGAGGGAGTTAAACAGGTAAGAGAGCTTTTAGGTTGTAACGGGAGTTAGGCGGTGTGCAGGGCAGGTTTTTTCTAAAGTTAGGCGTGGTATTCCAGTTTTAGAGTTAAACAAGGCAAAGAACTACAGTGGAAGATGGTTCATCGGAAGAGTGAGGGTGCAGAAGTCAAGTTTGTTTCCATCAGCATCTACAATTAAGTCCGAGTTTATTGTGTTAGGCTCTAATAAGGCAGGGCATCTAATTTACTTGGCTTGAGTGAGGGCCAGCACTGTTAGATTTCAAAAGAAAAGTAAGGCTTCAGACGCTAGGGTTAGGATTCGGTGATCCTTAAGAGTGGGCGGGTTTTCCCCCACCTTCTCTCCCCATCCCCCACCTCCGGATTAAGACTTCACCGGCCAGGGGGTGTAGGGTAGGTTGTTGAACTATCCCGACCTCGGTGGCCATGTTACGTATATAGCCTTCCTTCCTCGTTAGGCTGTTGAGCTCCTTCCCCGTTAGGCTAGGGGTTTATCCATCCCCCACCGTGGGTGAAGGACGGGTAGTAACGAGGAAAAACAATCCAATGAAGGAGCCGGGTAACCTTCGATAGTTTAATTACCCATCCTCTAATTGAAGGATAGTTTACCCATCCTGGAGTTGAAACTAGTTTAATTACCCATTCTCCATCACCCATCCTTGCAGATAGTTGAATCACCCATCTCTCGGGAGTTGGAACCAACTATTTCGTGGAGGAGTTAAACCGGTAGGAACCTCGGTTAACTGTTACTGGATCTATCCATTCTTCACCCCCGGTGGGAAACGAAATAGCTCCGCTGAAGTTAATGTTCCCGCGAGAGCGAGCCAGCGACCCATCACTGCCCATCGCTGAGAAGCAAGCAACGAACGCCCAACCGGAGGTGAAGGATGGATAGCCTACAGGAGGTTAAAATGGATGGCCGGTGAAGGATAGAGAGAGGATGAAGCTTGTCCTCCCACACCCCAGGCAGAGATGGTAGCTTCAGTAGCATCGGTGGAAAAGCAAGCACCAGTAGCAGTTTAACCACCTATTGAAGCAGCACCAATTCTCAAGCAAGCACCACCATTAGTTCCATGCCCAGGTTACCCAGCAGCTAAGGCATAACGCCCATTCAACTAGTGACAAATCGGTCGGTTGGTGAATGCACATTATTATTAGAACTCCATCTCGAGAGAAAGTAATTATAAGTGGGTTGCGGTATCTGTGGTGGCTAGCGATATTGGTTCTGCTCATCGATCGCACCTATGTATTAGTTTGATTCATATTGAAGTAAGGTTCTTCTTAATTAATTCTAGTTGAGTTATTCTTTCTTTCTTCCGTCCTTTCTTTCTTAGTTATTTTCGTAAGGAAGTGGACTGGTATATAAAAATGTGTTTTCCAGGAGTAAGTGCGCCCTCGGCTTCTGGGGGGGTGCGAAAGCATAGGAGGGAGATATGTAATTATGCTTGCCTTATTAGTTATTTCACAAACGTAAAGCTTTTTATATTATCTATTCCCACCCAACCGATTCACAACACGTAAATAAATTTGGGTTTCGACGGCTCCCGCGACCGGTGTTTTCTTTTATTTCTGATGAGAAGAGAAAAGAGGGGCTCCTCTTACAGATTAGCCGGGTAAACCATCATCTATATATATACAATATATCCTGGGTCCTACCTACCTATTTTATATTATTGTTCCTACCTACCTATTTAGGAAATACCATTCCATACAGGAACCATCACATGGTGTTTAGACTGCATCGTATAATAATCATACACGCAGTTTACTATGATGAATTATACCTCAATCGCATCATGAAATCATGTATGCTTGGCGACCGAGGACTCAGTTATATCGGACAAAACCCAAACGGAAGCTACGGGGGTCATTGGTCCAAGGGAGCAACACCAACAGCAGCAGCTATCAACGTGCGATCGGGTACCCATATATTATTGATTATCTAGCTAGGTTACCAACAGACATGCATTTCTTTCTTACCCTATGCATGTTCTTATCAGCATGATTCAACAAACCTACTAGCTATCATTGATTGTTGAGCCACCCATCAGTTACTGGCTCTTGCTCTTGCTCCTCACACTATTATGTTTTTTGCTGGAACTAGTTACTAGCTAAGTGCTAACAGCATCATCGTGAAGTGAAGAAAATGAATTAGATGAATAAAGGGGAAGTTTCAAGTACCTAATCCAACTAGCACCACCCGATCAAGCTTGCTTCTGGGAGAAGGGGGAATGAACTGGAAAGCTTATTTCCTTCTCGGCTTGTCCTTGCCAGAGCTCTTTCCCCAGCACTTATTATTGTTTTGAGGAGGATCAAAGGTGAAATCCCATTATGTATGAACATGGTTGATTACTACAATCCATAGACAAAATTACCACTGGCATAGCATAGATTCAATCACTAGTGACTCCCAATGAAGAACGCTTAAGATACTTCTCCCGACTTCTTCCCGACTTTCCAGGTTGAAATAAAATAGATCCTCAAAGCAAAGTTCGCATAAAAAATTGATTAAGAATGTGGAAAGGTCTGTTTCTGTCTCAAGTGGGATGATTATCTGGTATCTAAAAGTTAATTTGGTAAGTCTTTCTTTGATGAAATTCGAATCTGTGTTTGTCCACCTCCTAAATGGTAACGGGCTGGTAGGGGTGCAACTCCATAAATAATGAGCTGGTCTAATTTTATAAGTACATAGGTTGATCCACATACAGATATAATAACTAACTAATTAATGCAGGTAATAAACATATAAGTATATTAGTAAGATGGAATGCAGTGAATAACTAGGAGGTAAGGCGTTAAAAAAGTAGGTAGGTAAGATGGAAGTAATAGGTATGAATGCATGCGCGTGAACAAACAATGGTCTTTCCTTCTGTTATACTCATACATATTTTCATCCTTATTACATATTATCATATTATAATAGTGTAGTGCCCACGTGTTCTCCAATTATATACGTTATAACAGTGCCTACATGTGTGTGGTTCCTGCCTTCCTAGTGGTGATAGTTGGGTTGGTTGTTTGTTGGGTTGTTGGGTTAAGTAACAGTGAACATTGACCAGGACCAGCCAGCATTCTGCCTACACCTATATTTCCTAACTTTCTTGCACCCTGATGTCTGACTTCGATCGACCACCTTGATTCGACCAGCCAGCTCTCTGCCTACATCGACCGAACTAGGCAACCGAGAGTGGGTAACAATGTGCAAAGATGTCTAGCAAAGAGTTGGTTCTAGCAAAGTAAGCCCCTGTTTATAAAAAATAGGCAGCTTCGAAGGTGAAAAAGGCGCAACCAATGAGGAGTCCCAGTGATTCCCCAAATAGGGAGCTCGAAGGTGAGGCAACCAATGGGTATGGGCCAACCGACGGTAATAAAAAAAATAATAGCACTAAAAAGAAAAAACACCTAATATCGGACCAATCGGACGGGGTCTGGCCCCTAAATGGTAAAAAACACCTCATATCGGACCAACCAATAAGAGCAACCAGACAAATTAGAATAAAATAATAAGGCTATCAAAAAACCTAACCAATGGAGGCCATAAGTTCCTGAGAATATAGTATAATAGGCAATAAGTTATTCCACCATAAATTACATAAGTAAGGCAATAAGTGACCGAGAATATCCTTGAAGGAAGACGGACACCTGTTCCCTAAATATGTTTTGTTAGAAGGAAGGCGGGACAGAGAGCTGAGAGGGTTGTTAGCAAGTGAGGCAGCAAGGCAAGGCGCAGCATTTTCGTCTCTCATGGACTACGACGCAAGCAACCATTTTACTGCTAGTATTGTGTTCATTCATTAGGATCGCAAAAAGAGAATGGAAAAGGGGATTGAAAAGTAACACCAATCAATCGGGCGGGAAATACGAAAGGGACCAGAGGAGACACAGGGGGCATTGATGGTATTGGCTCACCCGACCAATGTTGCTTTATCAATCGGTGGTAGGTATCCCGTGTTCATGTTTGGATTTTTTATAAGGATTCCGCCTCCACATCTTACATTATTAAATTTAGTAGATGTTGTTCATCCCTTATATTGTTAAATACCATCCATGAAAGGTGTACGTCGATGGGTACTACTTTTCAAAAAGCATCCTACAGTAGGAAGGCGCCGGGTAATACAAATAGTGGTAATACGGACAGGGGGAGAGAAGCACCCTACGGAGAAGGGGGTTTAGTGGCTCTACAACAAGAAGGCGCAACGACTCTAACTCTACTACATAAAGGCGTTTATTCCACCATAGTGTGCTACGGGGCGCAACTTGGAGGCTAACATGGAAGCGAAAAGGTTGATGACAGCCGGCCCTGAGTCATCATTATGCAGGGGTATATCTGGCTTGTACACTCCATAAGCGGGTTCACCATCACCTCGTCCAGATTGAGTTCCCCTCTGTTGATCCACCCGCCCGTTCAAGATAAAGATCGATACCCATCATCAGTAGCATAAAAGTAAGTGCGAGATGCATTTGCCAGGCGGACCAAGCTTCTAAGCTTGAACCATCTCTACCGAGGCGACCGTGTTGGATCGAAACCCAGATCTATTCATTGGGGGCCCATATCCAATTTCATATCCCTCTGTTCCAAAGCAGCTGGTCGTTGTTTATTGAGTTGATCCAGCAAAAGGAGCAAAGGGTGGAGAACAAGTAAAAAGGCTAGTCCCAGCCTAAGCACTTTTATATGCAAAGTAACAACCGGGAGCACAGGAAGCCCCATTACAGATTGAGTTGCTTACCTTAACGTAGAAGATCCCATTTCAGATTATCCATGTACAAAGTACCAAGTAACAGATCGAGATATAGATCCATTGCTAGTTTAAGATCGAGAGCCAGTTGGAGCTTACCCAGTTTACGGGGTTTAATCATAATCCGTCCGAATGCCATTTTAATATCCTCCAGGTAAAGATAGAGATCCGCTAGCACAGTAGCGAATGATGCATCCTCGCCATCTAATATAGGGGAATTATTCTAGTGCAAGGTTCTAAATTTTATTGGCCCTTAGGTAAAGGAGAAGCAAAAGTATCCGAGTCGGCATTCCTTCCATTTGGAGGAGAGCCATCCCTTCATTTGGATCCATATACAGATGACCCCATTAGAGTACGAGTAGCTAAAGCAGAGGCACCAAAGACGAGAGAAGCAGGGGCAGACCCAGTTCCAAGCGCAGGTGAAGATTCATAAGTTGGACCAGTGGAAGAAGCAGTAGACCCCGCAGCTAAAGAAGCTTAAGTATATCTAGACCCATCAGCAGCAACAAATCCAGCAGTTCCAGATCCAACAGCAGGCAGAAAAAGTAGTATATCTAGTGGATTTATATTATGTTGAATGAAGCCACCCATTTTTCAAGTAGTATATTCTGTTGAAGCAGCACGAGTAGTGAAAGATGCAGATCCCTATTATATATATAATCCAAAAGCAGCAGTTCGAGATCGAGATCCAGTAGCAGAGGTAGCAGCACCGGACTTTGCACTTGGCAAACTCCCATAGTAAAGGTTGTTTGCAGCAGCACTAGTTGATCGAATCAAGTTTATTTTGTTCCAGCAGCTTCCCCAGTTCCAGTTGTGCCCGTTCAACCAGTTGTTTACCCAATTGACCAAGACCCCGTTTGTTTTTATCTAGTTACAAAGTAAAAGCCCGGAGCAGCTAGGGTAGGGCAGCAAAGCCTCTCTTCCATTTTAGCCCACATACCTTTCATTCCAAGTAGCAGACCTTTTCGTGGCATCCCGGATAGCCAGTAGCAATCCTTCCAGGTCGATTGACAGTTCCAATTGATGCAGCGCTTGAACCAGCACCGGTTCCATAGCTATCAGTACCAAGAGCAGATTCCATATATCACCTATTTATGATTTACGAGGAGAGACAGCAGCTTTTTACCCTTTTACCCGGCCGGAATAAGTTTCTAAAAATCCATACGCATATCCGGTTCCATATCCAAATATATCCGGTTTGGGGCTAGGGTCATAGTTTGTTCCAGAACTAACTAGAAGTGGTTGTTTACCCGGTTCCAGGCTGTGTAAGAAGTAGTAGTTTAATCACCATCTAATAAAGGATTTGAACCATTCTTCGACTGGATCCACTGATGGTTAACCTTACCCTTCTTTTTCGGGCCCTCGGTGCGCCACCTATAAGGGGAAGACCTCATAGAATCAGGAATAGTATTTTTATGCACAAGGAAGAGGTACATTTAACTGAACGTGGTGACCTAACTGAACGAACGAGGGAGGCGCGGTTGAATCTATTAGCAAAACGGAAAAACTGAATTGGGAATTGGAAAACATTGATTGACCGGCCGCGCTCTATTAGCATTTGTTGAAGCCCACTTATGCATGAAACATAAAGAGATGGAAACTCCTCCCTCCAGCGGATACCATGAAACCCGAAACCATTCAAGTCCATAGTGTTGAAATAAATTCAAGGGTTGAGCCCCCTTGCCCTTTCGGAATAGGGGGGCTGTAGAAGAGTAATGCCACTAGTCTGCGTTCTAAGGAAATAGTTTTAGGGAGGTGTGGCCAACTGAAGGGTTGGGATCTCACATTCAATGGATAAAACTCTATATCATTAACAAGGTGAAAGGGTGTTAGTCTATCTCTCTCTTGAAAGCTCTATCTTGAAAGCAGGCTGGCTTTAACTCCCATGCCCCGAAAGGATTGTAAGGCTACGGGACTTCCTTCCCTCGCTTATCTAAAGGCTGGCTTGCATCATTATCTGTCCATCAGGCAGGCCCAGGAAGGAGCTACATTGAGTTTATGACTGGGGGTATCAGGCTACTCCATGACTGGCTGGAGCTACGAGGTGAAAGCCTTCCTTTTAATGACTGGTCATACGGTTCGAACAGGAGAAATAGCATTAATAAAGGGCTACGGGTGTCAGGCTAGAGAGAAGGGTTAATGGCTGGCTTTTCATACCGGAGATGTAAGAAGGGATAAATATATTTATAAAGACCGGGGAATAAATTCTTTAGCTGGAGGGAAGACATGGGCATAATGAGGCATGTCTGTAGTGCCCCCCCCATATACCCCCAGCCTGGTAGGTATCAGGTAGGCAGCCTATACTTGAAGGAATAAGGTTAGGGCTTGAATGAGTATGCCCGAAGGAGGAAGGTAAGTGAGTTCAGGTAGGCATCCCGGGGGGCGGATATAGGTAAGAAGTAAAAATGAGTTGTTCATCCAAGCAAAATTCCAAAATTATGAGTTAGTCAGTAAGGCGGGCAAACAGAGGCGAGCAAGCAGACAGCCAGGAAGGAGGGCAGTCAGACATGCAGGCATGCAGGCAAGCAAGCAGATAGACAGGCTGGCAGACAGGAATAACCGGATTTGTCAGATTAAGAGTCAGTGTTTATTTAGTTTCCGTGGCTGTTCCTCCCTTGGGGGAGAGTAAAGGTGTATGCGGGAGTATCATGAGACAGCCCAGAGAGAGAATAGAAGTATAATAGGGATAAGTATTTATAGCCCGGGGATATTTAGTTTGTTTAATCCCTGTGTGAGAGAAGGCAGTAGTGCTGGTAAGGGCGAAGGGAGTGAGGAAGGAGGGGAAGGTGGATAGATGGATAGATAGAGGGAAGGAGAGGTGAATGGTAGTCCAAACCGGAAGGGTAGAAGGAGTGGGGAAGGAATGATGGATAACCTCCGCCCAATAGGGAGGGGTCCGGAGAAGGGGGGATAGGATAACTCCCCGCCCGGAAAGATCTGGATAAGTTCTAGTTGGACTGTTTGTTTGTTGAGCCCCCGCCCTGCCTAGAATGATACGAAATAGAGAAGAGCGCCCCCCATCGATGGGAATGAGTATTTTCCTTTCCTTTAAGAGCCCAAATATTGAAGTTCCAGTATCAGTAAGAGTTTCCCCTCTCCTCTAGAATAAGTATAAACAGTCTGTCTAGTTAGGACGTTGAGTCGATTGATCCTTCGGTCGTTCAGCTTGATTTATAGATAAACTATTACTTATGTAAATACGTCAGATCGCTTCGCTGCTACCTTTTGAAACGTGGTTGTGAAACGTCCTTAAATAAAGAAATAAATTTAGGTAAGTTGCATTGCTGTTCGAATGTCTATCAGGCTGGCTTTCGATAATGTCTACCAGCTTGCGAGAAGGTCTACCGGCTCTTGACTCAAGAATGTATACCAGGTTGGCTCTCGACTCGATAATGTCTACCGGCTTGCGATAATTAATGTCCACCGGGCTGGCTCTCGACTCGATAATATCTACCAGCTTGTGTGCTTGAATGTCCACCAGGCTGGCCCGCTCCAATGTCTACCAGCCCGAACAGATATACCTTCCCGAAAATTTCCCGAACATACAGATATGCCTTAAAGAACATAAAGATATACCTTCCCTAACAGATATGCCTCCCCGTCGCAAATAAGTAGATATAGGAGGCGGGTTGCGCTTTACAGATGCCCTTATTAGGGGTTCGAAGTTCTCTACAATTTATTCTAAGTGACTCAGTAGGGCATTTTAGAGTTCACTAGCCAGAACAAGTCTTATCTTTCTTATATGTTACGATTAGATGCGCCATTCATAGATATGACATTTATATGTGCTATAGAGTAGGCTTTAGAGGGACCGTGAGGAGGGACATGAAGGAGATGAGCTGACCTTATAGACCATTTTAAGCCCAGATATGCTCTGACCGGGTATGCTCTGACCAGATATGCCATTTAGTGCGCTTCAGAGGGACCGTGAGGAGGGACATGAAGGAGATTAACTTAAATAGAAAGGATGGACTATTAGGTATGATGCGAGTTAGAGTGCCTACCTCAATGCTGGTAAGTATGTGTCAAGTACTGATTTCCTTGGCTTTATTTCCCCTACGGCATCTGATCTTCCCTCCAGCAACCGCAATAAGCCTGAGTGGTCTTTTATTTGACGAGATCTGGTCTTTCCTATGTTAATTTGCGTTCAAACGAGATAATCCTATTTTTCATGTCTTGGATAATTTGTAGCATAGCAGACATATCTGTTTTCTGAGTCGAATTATAAAAAGGGCAGACCGGTTCTAAGGTTCTGTTCTTAAAATTAAAGGTAGGTTTATAAAACTTACCCTAAACCATTTACATTCTTATCTTCCAATCTGTTTTGGTAGGCAGGAGGCAGGCTGTTATAATAATTAATCAAGGCTGCTTGTTGGGTAGGACGAATAACTTCAGGGATCTTATTGAAGAGCTTCATTAACCTAAGATTTAAGGCCGGTCTCACCATTTTGAAAGGACAGGCTATTTCAATTATTCATATATTAAACAAGGGTTTCCATATAACCGAAGGTGGACTTGAACCAATAAGCCAACTCAAACCAATTCGAAAATATTTTGTAAGGTAGATCAAAGAATTCGGTAGCAGCCCTGCCTTCCAAAGAATTAACAAAGAGCCTCATGCATGTGTCATTGTCATGAACACCGATATTGTAACATGCATTTCAAAATGCAACCGGGTGGTCAGTTGCAGAGGTAACGCAATTTGCTAAAAATATGGAAAATGATCCTGAAACTTGGGCAAGGGATCAGTAGCTGGCGTAATGTTTAGAAGAGAAAACACATGTCACGGGGGTGGCATCCGCATCCACCTCATACTCAAAAATGACAAGCTTCTAATAACCTTTTTAGGATTGTTCGGCATAGGTATAGAATTGAATTGGCTGAACATACTGCTAATAATAGTAAAACTAGAAAAGGAAGCACTCATAGACCCGGAGGTAGACTGACTGTGCGGTACAGAAGTCATGCTTACCTATGAAAGAGCTCTAGGGCTATAAACCTCTGCTTGGAAGTCTTAAAATGAAGAGGAGCGGAGCGCTCGAACTGCCCTAAAAAATTGATTCTCCATCTGATTTCGCCAATAGGCTCAAACTCAGGAGGTTAACCTCAAATTCTTTGAGATCTCCTCTGAGGGGTGAACATGCACAGAAATCACGTAAGAGGGGAAAGGATTGACAAACTAGGAATCACAATTCCCCAGTATGGTTGCCATTTTTGTTGATGCCCAAATTCGCAATCCAAGCAACAACATGCTAAAAACTCCTGTAGGACTGGTCAAGAGGAAAAAATGGGGATGGAACCCTGGGTTATTTTTGAAAGCCCTAAACTAAACTACTTCGAAATTTGGTTAGTTTGTTAGCTTAATTAGTGGAGCCTTTCCACCTTAAGGGTACTAGGTCTCCTTAGATATGAGCGAGTTTCTTTTAGAATGAGCCTTAAGTCAGTTATTATTTAAGCATTATTTAATGTCAAATTTTTCTTTAAATGCGAATAAAAGTTGTTGTCCTAAAACAGAAATAAATGCTACAGCTATTCAATTTTTATACAATTCAGAAGTCTACTTAAATTATATGAATGTGCTAGGTTAAATCTGCAAAAACAAATCACAGGACAGCTGTACCTATATCATAAATTGAAACACAGCTACATGATTAATCAAGTGCTGAAATGAAATGTATTAACAAATAAAAATATGCATGCAAAAGAAGCTTAACACCGCTGTGCATTATATACAATGGAAGCCTAAGGCAGATATGTACATTATAACGAAAATAAAGTGCGTGAATTGAACATACTTTTATAAGTTCAATCCCGAAAATTACATATATATATATAATACAAGGAGAATTAGCAAGTATGCCCGGAAAAATTATATATATACAAACAGAATAATAACCCAAACAGGGCAAAAAACCGGATTAGCTCCCATAAAATGGGATGTATACGAAACCATATGCCACTTGCAATCAACAAAAATTACAGCGGGAAAAGCCTCAGACGGTGGGGAATCTGTTTCAAGTATTTAACACCCAAGTTGTCTGAAAGGTATCTGCATTCATGGCTGAGTTAGTCTCAAAGATTATACAGAAATCTATAACCCATGAAAGCAAATAATAAAATATACTTTAGAATAGAGTAAACTCATTTTCACCCTAATGCTAGACATCAGCTTTAAGCCATCCTGTCGTTGTGGCTTCTGTTAGGCGGCCACTTTAAATTGAAACAGCATGAACTTTGTAATGCAGAAGTAGAACACAAGCATACCTGCTCTTTTCTCCATGTCTTGTTCAGGTCTCCTTCCCCTATTTTTATAGAGGGATAGGCCGGTAGATTAAGAGTTGTAACTGCCCCTTGAGTTTAATCTATAAATTCATTTCTGAGTGATTTAATTTAGTTTTGGGATGGATGGAATTTGAAAAGTCATCTTGGTTAAACAGGCTGGGGTCCGAGGCCAACTATGGGTTCATAAACTTTACTAGTGTGCACAATTATTAAATAGAACCTTGCCGATCATACATATTCTCCAAGCAGTTTGAATACAGAAAAACCCAAATAAATTGCGGAGAACTTCTAATTTCATTTTTTTCCTTGCCCGATGCGGAAAAGCGACTCTATGTTCCTTTTCACTCCAACATAATGACTACCAGCATATATATCTATAAGGTGATCAACTGTCAACTGCCCATAACTAACTGTACAAAATAAGCATGCCCATAAATAAAGTCCCCATAGTTCAAAATTTGAAACTACAGCTGGTCTAGCATATCAAAATATAAAAAATGTCATGCTAATTACTGAGTAGAAGCCTTCTAGGGCTTATCATGGTATAGGTCTGCATAAGCAGCCTTGTTTACATAAACCACATCTCTATTTGAATCTGGGATCGTCCATTCAAAAATATCGTATAAAGGCTTTACAGTAGCCTTGCCTGGAAGAGCTGGTAAGGCTAAAATGACCTACCTTTCAGCCTACTAATCATTAAACATGCTATCAATACTCAGGTACCACACGCACATGAAAACTTGAAACCATGCATAGATAAATGTTATGCAAGCATATAGTAAGCTTTTAGTGCTGCTGGGAGAGGTAAACAATAAGTAGGTTGTGTATGAGGCGAGGGGGAAGTGGTCTGGAGTGAAAACAAGGAAAATAATATTGTTGGCAGGCATCAATCTGCAACTACATACGGCAAAGTGTAAGCAGCCGTGCTGCTCCAAAAACAAGCAATAACCAGCCAGCTTCATCTCGAGCTCATGGAAAACATTCTATGCCCATATATATATATATATGAAACCATTTTACCCTGCTATATCTATCCCAAGTACATTAGCAATCCCGTGCATATTGACAAATCCATACTATGCTGCTCACTCAATAACATTATGCAACATCTCGCCCAGCTATCGAAAGGAGGCATACAATGCTATCTACAGGTAGCACTTTCAATCTGGATAGCATCTGAAATGCGGGCATCCAATCATATATGAGTTCAAACAATGAGTAAACTCACCCAACAACAATAAAGCTATGCAAATGCTTGAGCTACTCTTAATGGCATAGTATGCAAATGTGACATTGCTCAATAGATGGCAAGCATGTACACAAAACTATTGTGCATAAAAAAGAAAAGAAAAAAGAAAAAAGGCGTTTTAAAAGCCCATTGATTACATATATAGCATAGATTACCCCTATAAAAAGGGCGAAAGTTAAGATAAAGCGCGTTTTTCTTGCCAAGATTTATATTATGAAATATTCAGCGAACAGTAGTCTTCCTTCTTCTGGGCTCTGCCTAAATACTGGGTTCTTATGGGCCCCGCCTAAACACATGGTCTGAGCTATTGCTGTGGTAGACTCGCCAGCCGCATACGGGGTTGTTCTGGGACTAGAATGGTGTTTTCCGCTGGGAGGTTCTAGATTAATGATGAAAGTTTCCCACGAAGGATGGAGGATTTACAAAGGTTTCTCGTGAGCCAAAGAGGTCAGTCTGTTTTGAGAGGAAAGATACTCAGGAGTTGGATAATTACGTGGATGTCAGGTTAGGAAATTATGCCATCTTGAGTGAAGAATATATTGAGGTTGAGGCACCGGAACTGCTGCCCAAGGCTGACCCCCTTTTAGGGACCATGGAGGATTGCTTTTTATGGAGCATGTGCAAAATATGGATCTGGCGTCGGAGTGGTTTTAAAAATTCCTTCTGGTGAGGTCTATCTTCATTCCTTCAGGTTGCAGATCCAATGTCTAAACAATATTGCAGAATATGAGGCCCTAGTTCAAGGATTACTGCTTGCCCAAGAGATGGATATTATGGACCTCGTCATGGTGGGAGATTATAAGCTTGTAGTCAACCAGATCAAGAAAAGGTATGTGGTTAAGAAGGGACGGTTGAAAGCATATGTCCAAAGGGTATGGGACAGGGGGAGGGGATTGAGGAAAAGCAGGCACCACGCTTGGATGAATCTCTGTACAGGTTATTTAATGAACACTGGGTCTGTTGTTAATAGCGAAAATGTCGTTGGGGCAGTAATATAGGAGGCAATGTTACGCAGAGTGGGATGGATGGGGAATTCCTGAAGGGCTATATCTATCTAGCTCCTTATCCCTGAGGTATGGTCCAGTTGGCGAACTTTTCTTTTCTTTTCTCGTCTGCTGGTAAAATGGCTCGATATGCTCATAATTAAAAAGCATGGCTCAATCTCATCTGGTGGGACCACGATAAACATAATTATAAATCCAATTCAGTGGTGGAGCGGTGGGACCTTCTCTTCACCTCTATCAGCCCGTGGTGATGTGGGCCTTCTCTCTCGCTTCTGAAGGGGGAAACTCCTGCCTCTCGTAGGTAAATGTCCTGAAAGGGTATAGTTCATAAAGAAGAAAATTAATTGAAGTGCCAAAACGGAATGTAATCAAAACTGGATTTCTGTCATAGTTAAACTCCCTTTTTCCATCGATAGCAGAAGTTTGTGGGAAATAAGTTCTTATCAGGTCCTGGGTCAACCCAGCAGCCATAAATCCTCTAAATAAACGTAGCAATCTAATTAATCCTAGCTAGCAATGGTAGCTTAGCCATCTCGCCTATCTGTTTTAAACGTCGTGAAAAGGCATTCTTAATTAAATAAAACGTCACTTTCAAGTTTACTTGGGGCCCATTCCCAAGGCATAAATTAACTTATGGAACCAAGACTTTTACGGCAAGATCTCCTTGGTCCATTTCTAAATGCACCCATCTGCATGCAGGATCAGATCTAGCTTGCCCTCGTAGACTTCAGGAAAGGTGATTGGATCCTTTGCCATCCCTGGAATGTAAGTCACTTTATATTAAAGCAATGGAATAAAATAATGCCACAATTCCAATCAGACTTCTTCCCAGCTTTCGAGGATATATCTAACAATGTCACATCTAGTGTTGGTACCAACTACCCTTCTAGGATCATTAAACTTAAGTCTTCGATGAACTCTTCAATGTCCATTGTACCATTGAAGATAGGGGATCTCTCATCTATATACCTATCTAGCAGACTTACTTGACCATGGTGCGACAACGAGATTACATCTCATGGTTGTGATCCTGCTAATCTTAGAACATTTATTGGTTGTCCGAGTCATAGGAGTAGATGCTTATCCAACTGACTACTCCATTGGCTATGGGACTAATATAGTCATCTGACATTCCTACTGTAAAGTTATAAAATTGGTCCACTGTAACACCATCCATGATGTCAAATACTAGCTCTATGTATCATTCTCCTTTGATAGGATTGATGGGTTGTATCACTCTTGTTCCACCAACTTAAAAAGACATTTCCTCCTTTTTCAAGTTAATTATGGCCTCATTGTAATTTTCCCATTAAAACCCAAATAGGGTGGGGTCAGTATAATTTTTTATCGGCAATCTCAATAAACTAAAAATCTACCATTGTTTTCACGATTCCAAGACTGACCTCCACATCTTCTAGGTGGCCAATGGGTAGATTTTGTATTTATATTCTAACCACAACTGAATGGGTGAGTATACTAAATGTGGGCTCCCCATCATCTCCCATGATTTCTTTTGAAGGATGTTCACATCGAATACTAAGTCAAGCATGACATCCTCACCTCGTAATAGGCTTTCGGCAGTCAAGTCAAGGGTAAGGTGAAGGTTAAACGTGTGGGTAAGGTAGGGGGTAAAGCCATACGCATCTAATGCATCCTGGCAGGAGGTAAGTGTGGTTGGGCATAACTTCATGCTCCTAGGCTTTCGGCATTAGTAAGTTCAAGTCTATAACCAGCTGCTAGTGTATGCTCGTAAGTAAAGGGTTTTATATCTGCCGTACTGTACTTCTCTTCTAGGTTTCATGACTGGGTTGGGTATCCCTCCACTCAATGTCCTAGGGTGAAGGTAAAAAGGTAAGGGTGAGGTTGTTGTATCATGCCATCCATGCTATGCAATCCCGGCCGTATAAGTCTATAACAGTATCTACCTCCTCTCCTCAGGGTTTCATTAATTAAGTTCGTGAGATAGGGCAGGTCTAGCTAGTAAGGTGGCTAGGTAGTTAGTCCATAAGTAAGGTATAAGGGTAATAGGTTTTTTGTTGTATCATGCCATCCATGCTATGCAATCCGGGGTCTGTTTATAGCAGTCCCTCCTAAGATTAATTAAGTAAGTGGTCTAGGTATAAGAGTTCGTTCAGAGCTTGTGTGGAAACAAAGGGGTAGGGGGGTAAAGAGTTCATAAAATGCCTGCCCTACTTCACTTCAATTATTCGCTGGCCTAATTAATGGGTTGTTAAGGGCATATAGTACTCTTCCCTTCTCTCCATTTTCTAAGTTGGTTATTAAGTAAAGTAAGGTAGGTGGATAGCATGAAGTAAAGGGTTCATAGGTGCCATACCTCCTAAGATTCCTAAAGGCAAGTGTTATAAACAAAGCATCTCCTTCCTGGCTGGCTCTGTCTGGGCATATCCTAGCAGTAAGAAGCCCGTCCCCATCATCTAATGAGGTTGTTCTGATCATAATAAAACCATCCTCCGGCAGTTAAACGATATCAGCTAAAGGGAAAGCCTCTCAGGACCATCATCCCCGCAGAGGAGCATCTACTAAAAGTCCTTGGCTAATGAGCATTCATCCGGGGTGCTTATAAGAGAAAGAAGGTCATGGGTTTTTGGTGGGCAGCACTCCATCTCCTTCCTAGGGTGAAGGAATAATCAAGGTCAAGGGTTTGGTGGATCCATCCGGCCCTGATAAGAGAAGGTCTAAGCAATGCCTCCTAAGCGATTCATTCAGTAAGTATTAAGTAAGAAAGCTGTATCATTTGCTAATCTAATACGTATAGGGGTGTATTACGTTAAAGTTCTACGTGTTGGGGAGTAAGGGAAAGGTAAGGTAGTGAAATCCCTCCCATCCCGGGTTTTTCTATAGCAGTACCTCCTAAGCGATTAATTCAAGCGGTCTAGGGCTAACAGGTCTAATAATTCAGGTGGGTACTATTAGTGTGCTGTATGTTATACTGGATGTAGGCTGGGTGAATCCTATCCTTACCCAACCAAAACCTTCTTCAAACGCGTATTTTCTAAAGAAAAACTTTGTTGGGACGGAAGACTTGCTTGACCAAAGGGAGAGCAAGGGGGTCGAAGGCTGCGCTCCTCTATTTTTGTCCCGAACTCTTTTTTTCTATAGTAAAATCGATTCATTTCATAATTCTCTCCGGCTTTGGCCTGGGTGCCAGAATCCTCAAGTAAAGGCAAGGCAAGGAATTTATTTGATGACGTTCCCCAACCGCGTGTTGGATAAATAAAAGATTGGGTTTATCCAGTTTCCGAGACATATGGATCCATCAGGGTTCAAGAACTCTTATAATTGTTCTATATGAAAATTGATTCATTTCATAATTTCCTCCGGCTTGGGGCCTGGTCGCCTGAATCAGAAAGTCAGGGCGCGAGGCTTCGCCCCTATAAATGCTTTTTTTCCAAAGCAAATCCTTGTTTTGATGGGGTTCAAGTATAAACATAAGAGTTTCAAGCTGTTACTATGCTGCACATAGGGTAACACAACAACAGAGAAGTTCCGGTTTTTTCGTATGCTAGGAATGTAGACCTCTATTCGTTAGTTGATCAATCGGGATTGTTACAGTGGGAGCCATGGAAGATAAAAGCCAGGAAGAGACATTTGAAGATGCATTTGAATTAATGTTGTTATGGTATTCCAACCCTATAGCGAGCCATGATGTGGAGGAATCAGATAAAAATGGAAGTGATTCTAGTCTATCCTATGTCCAACCCCCTACACCTTTTAAAAATTTGTTGGAATCTTATTACTATCGTTGCATAGAGTACTGTGAATGTTTATTTAATCATTATTAGAAAACACCTACTATAGTGTCATTTAATAGTGTAAGTTTGACTACCTAAGGTACTCAATGTTGGTTGTCACTAGTGACTAATTCATCAATATAGTAGCCCAAACCATTGATATTTGTGTTAGTATAGAACTAGCAAGCAACAACGGTAACCACTTATTTCAATTAGTCATATTTATGACTCCCTCTATTCTATGGTAGAGGAGATTCTAAATCCAAGTGAAAATAGTTCTTCTATGATTTTATATAAAATGCATGGAGAACCAATTCTTCCACCTGATTGGTATAGTTTCAGGCTATGTTGTAGGGGAGATAAATGTAGTGATACATCAAGTGTAATAAGAGTGCTCTAGCTCTCTATGATGTAACCATAGTACATATAAGGGTATATTTTGCGAAGGAATTTGAGAAGCCTATGTTATAGTATAAGGGCATTGAAATGCTTAATGAGATTAAGTAGAAAGAGGGAGATATAGTGTTGGAGTATGATCAGTTGTTCCAGGTTCTGATGTGTTATATAATCTATAACATTTAGAAGGTATATCATATGAAGTGGGTTATTGGGGGATTCTAACTCATTTATGTACATTATTACTAAAGAAGAGCCCAATCACTTAGCATGTGGTGCTAGAATTTTTAATGTATCTAAAGTCCATTAGTGGACTAGTTGAGGCTTCCATTCCAGGATTAGCTCTCGTAATGGTGCAATTCCATTATTAGTTGATTACTTTATTCAAATAGATACAATAATTGGATAAGGGGAAGCAAGGAGTTAGGGATTTTATATGGCGCACTTTCTCAAATATGGAAGGACACTTAATAAATGGTTGTTCTATGATACACTGGTATGCTACAACATCGAGTAATTTTTTTATTGGTAGCATGCCAGGGAAATAGAATGTGGGACTCTATGATATCTATAGGAATCCTTAGCATGATCCCCATGATTACCCAAGACTCTAGAAGTATAGTGGAACTATGATGGTAAATTATGACTTATATAGTGTAAAAACTCACCATACAGACGAATTCCATGCATTGGATGCTCTCATAGAAAGGTTTTAGAATAAACTATTTACTAGCAAATCTATAAGATCTAGAAATAGAGCACTACATCAAACCTAGGGGTATTGCGCACTGTAGACTTATTTTAATAATCCTTCACCATAGTGTTAAAACTATAAAAGTGGTTCACATTGTACACAACTATCCATAGCCTCATCATGCTATGGGCATTGTTGAAAGACTGGGTATAACATGGAGGATTTTTTGGAGTTGATTAAAAAATGGGAGGTGTGGGAACAACGATAGCATAGAGAAAACATGGTAAATTTAGATACATGGTTCTTGGTGGGAGGTAAAAGAGCATGTGAGTACACTGATACTAATATTTTTACACAGGGCAGAGATAAAATTAGGTTGGATTTAGGGGCTATAAGGTAGGTCCTATCCAAAAGGTCTAACAAAGATGTCTACATATAACCTAATATAATATAAGGAATACCCATAGAAAGTGGTTGAAGTGATGTGAGAGGTCATCCACATAGGGAAGGTAGGGTATACATATGAAGCACTCTTGCTTTCATTGGATAATCCACTGAGAAGATGTTTTACCTTATTAGTGCCATCCACAGAGGATTAATTGAAAGGATGGTCATATACATTCCTATGGATTGTGGGAGATGACCATGTTGGACACATCTTGAAGGAGCTATTTGCATGTGTGGTTTGTATTTTAGGGGAGATCATTGAGAGGTCACTAAACACATAAATAAAAAAATGGTCTAACAGGGATTTTTCACTTAATGCTTTAATTGATGGATATGAGGTGTGCAAGGTTAGGCTTGATCTAGTATATGACATTAATATCCAACCTAGGAAATTGTGGGAGTTCATGGGGAGGCCTTAATTGGTTATTTCACTGATACAACTGTGATTGGTGAATCAATCATGGATCTTTCCCATTGGAATACTCGAACATATGGAGGTTTACCTGGGTGGGGTTAATAAATATGCATATTTGAAAGTGATTTCAATTTTGGATGATATAGATCCCATTGCTAGGAATCGATTGGGATTTTGATAATGATGTAATGATGAATATGAAGAAGTGGTAGATGTCATTTGAGAAGGAAGGATAGAGGTATTTTAGCTACTGGATCCAACGTAGAGTGAGAGGTACATTGAGCCCATTAAGGAGGTATTAGATGAGAATGCATTGGATTAGTTTTACAATTTGGTAGTGGGACAACGGGAGGATTTAATTACTCCTACAATGGATGGGGAGATTGGTTGGTGTAGTGTATGCTATTATGTGATAGATAAAGAATTTTAGATCAGTTCATGTAAGAACATAGAGTACGAACAATCCACTTGATGGTACACAATGCTACCAACCTACCAATGGATTGGTTTTGAGGTAAAGGATCCACTAAATTTTTCTTAAATGGGAAATACCACCTAGTAAACAACAAATAGCGATAATTGTTACTAGGCGTGAGGTATAACCAATAATTTAAATAAGATCAAGTAATAGTACAAACCCTAGCTATGCGAATAGATGAGTTTACGTCGAACACAGGAGGAACCGTTCAGTCAGGGGCCAATGATGAAAATCCACGCTAAGCGTAAGTAAATATACCAAAGATGAGAGTACGTTTGAGGGTACTATAAATAGATAATGATAACCCCTAAACCAGATGGTTCATAGTTTACAGGGGTATATTTGCCAGATAAAAAGTAAAAAGTAATATATTAAAATGGCACAAGATACGAGCACTGATTTTGCAAGTTCTGATATACTTCAGACTTTACTTGGGGATGTAGCGTATTAAATTCACACTTGGGGACTCAAATATGCCTACCCACATAGAGGTATCGTGGTGCAATCTACTTTTTGGTTTTTTTCCATACATGACTCACCAAATGTTGACTCGGTTACCTCTCGTCCTTCATAGAAAGGCACTTATGTGTTGGATTACTCTCCTTAAGTCTCCTTACCTTAGCCTAGATGTGCATCTTCCTTTGGATGTCTAGCGCTTTGCTAGGATCCCTTGCCTCCGGCCTCTAGTCTTTGGCCTTTGGTTACTGGTCTGACCCTGCTAAACATTTTTGGGCACTCATTTTGGGCACCCACCCACTGTTTGGGATCTTTCTTGGGCTCTAAGCCCCTAATTTTGCCCACAACTGGTTAGGATGCTTAATTTAAGGTCCTCAATGCCCCAAATCCTCCATTTTGGTAATGCTAAATTGGGGTCCCTAAAAATTGAAACCTTCCCAAACCATTCTCGATTTCTTGGCGTCAAGTGTACTATGACTTTCCCGGGCTGTACCACATCTGTGTGTTACATTCTGCTGAATAGAGTACATTGTTTGAGGAAAATACTTGCGGTAGAGGCCTTTGAACCCATGGTTCCTAGTAAAAACAATATGCTTCCTCCATATGGAATGCTTCTCGCAACAGCTAGGCCAATGTTCACTCACGCCTTTAAGATCGTTTCCTTGCCTATTTATATTGCTCCTCTCCTCTTTGTAAAGCCTCTTTTACTCATATTTTTGGCCTCTAATTATCTTGTAGAAACATTTACAGATTGGCTAGAAATATTTATCTAGCTCTTCGGCTCCTCTTCCATGCTCTTTGGCTGGTTGCCCCTAAGTTGAAGCGACGAATGACAAGACTTCTATAGCCAAAGTTTTGTGAATTTCACGTTTAGGTGTAAGAATATGAATATCCAGTTTTTCCTTTCATTTCTAGATCTTATTGATCCAATCATTCGACCCTCTAGATGGATTAGGGTTTTTCAATATTCATTCTTAGAGCCAGTAGAGCCCGATATTACAAGAATTCCACCTCTTGCAAGGAGTAGCTCGTAATTTAACATACCTAAAATTGACTAGGTTCTATTGCATGCACTATCCACTCGGTTTTATCCAATGAGTAATATAATACCTACTCGTTAATACAAGGTACTATATAATAAGTCCGTGGCATAACTCCACCTGCGCCAGATACTATTGGAAGAGCGACATACATCTGCGTAGCACCAATGATCCCCGTGCAATCTGAATTACTGGGATCATCTACGCGGACATACATAATGTCATGTCGGAATGAAAAAGGAAGGGGAAAAAGTATCATATTCTGGATGAGTTGTATTTATAGTGATTGATACCCTTTGCTCCTCTTGAAGCGGCACTAATCCTCTTTTTCGGTTCTACAGCCACCTGTAGAAGCTAATTCCGATCAAAAATTTCCATGGTCTATGCAATTGTTACAACATAGATTGAGGGGTTCCCTCGGAACATGCAATATTCTCTTTTTTCTGTTGGGATTCAGTTGACCAAACAGAGATGAAATAACTGGCAGGAACAGACTGCAGCAGCTATGGCTAGGGCCCCCCAAAAATCTATATACTGCGACTAGTCAGGATAGGATAGGGATAGAATAGGGATAGGATATAAGCCGCTTTGAGCAGGAATTCACTTACTGCTTGAGGACGTGGGGAACAAATAAAATAAAAAATGCATATGCTCATAGATAATGCCAGTTACCACACCTATACCTGGATTGGCTGAGATTCCACTGGATCCGCTTTTGACTAAGCTACACGGGAGGGAGCAGGCACCCAGTCACCTTGATACAGATTTAACAAAACATTCTCAGTTGACATTCTTTTTAAGATCAATATTATTTTAAGAGGGTACAAGGCTTAGTGAGTCATCGCGGGTACTAAAAGGAACTTATTCTTACTCAAGATTGGCATTTATTGAACTTTATCTATGAGCGCACGATTTATTAGATTGCTTCTTTATAACCTTTTCCCTTGCTTTGTAGAGACCTTTTACCTTTGACACGACTTGAGCTTCAACGTCGGGTTCATCATTGGGTGGGAGGGAGGCCCCCCGTCCCAGAGGTGTGGGAGTTTGCTTCTTTTCAATAGCAATAAGAATTTGTTTGTTACGACCTACCACCCCTTAGATAAATTGACGGGGAGCAACTTTTGATCATCGAACCATTCTAGTTGTGGAAATGACAATAAGAGAAGGATATTCACTCAATCCAGTTATTATTGCGCAGCCATACAAGTAGGTTGGGTGGTCGTTATGTACTCCATTAATTTTGTGATTCACTTTATGCCGGACAGGGTAGGGTCATTAGATTTTAGGTGAACGTGTTTGAACAGTCCCATCCAACACGACGCCCAGGAAGGTATTTATATGTGTACACCTGTTCTCTTTACCGCGTCCCCCGTTAGTGAGGTGAGTTAATGAAGTGGCAGGCACTACAGCCCGTGAGAAAAATAATGGTGGTCTACGTGAACTGTTATCTTTCCCACGTCCCAGAAATGAGGTTGGTGTGATCGTGTGTTACCTTTGACATTTTTATCCCATTGATGGTGGAAATACCCATTGCAATTGTGGGTGTTGGCTAGTTGAATTGTGTTGGTTTTAGATTGGACCTAGTTAGTTTGGCTGGAGATTGGACCTGGTAATTGGCCTTGGAAAGGGAAGTCGCCTTGGTGTGCTACGGCAGAGCCAGAAGATACTGCTCCCTTGACCTTGGTTGGATCATACTGCCACCTTGATAGAGGAACGCCTTTCCCCCCGGTTGATGCATAATGAGCAAATACCCTCACCCCTGGACGAGGAATGATCGCTACCACCTTACCCCCTTGTGAGCTTGCCCCTGATCCTTACGCTTGCATCGCTTATAATACCCTCGACCGCACTACAAGAAATAACCTTTAGACCGAGCCGGTAAATACTTCAGTCTACGCTCGCCCCCCCGGCTAGAGGTAAATGCCAGGGGTTCACTCGACTTCGTGGTCCCTTAGAATGCTTTCACTTCGAACGGCCCAATATAAACAAAATGAGCTATCAGTTCAAGACACACGTTTTACCCTTTTTACCTTTACGCTTTATACATTACTTTCTACTCCCTTCCCTTACCGCCTTACCTTACTGCCTTCTGTTTCGACTGCTCTCTGCTCCGATTCAACTCTGAAAACTTTACAGAAGCTTTATAAACTTCCCTTTAGGTTTGAGCGCTATACCCCGTTAATAATAATTACCGCAGAACCTTTACACCTTTCCTTCTAACCCTTCTGTTTCGCACTACAGAGATACATCATGAGTTGGTCATCAATAGTGGCCACGGATAAGAACTTCTTATAACTCTCTTTCTTAGTATGATATGGAATCTATAGTTGGCCATTAATACAGGGACGGATATAGTGGAGTGGGTTGGCATAAGCTCATGGTGTTTCGACGAGACCCTTCTGAACCTTGACCCTTATCGCTATACCTCCCTTGATCCAAATCCCTTGACCCTTATCGCTATACCTCCCTTGATCCAAATCCCTTGACCCTTATCGCTATACCTTGACCCTTTCTCCTGGTACCATGAAGCTTCCCCTGGTATCACACTTCAACTTGACTAAAGCTTCGAACCTTGAGCTTGCTTGCTTTGATTTATACCTCCGTGAGCTTGATTGGATTGATATTTATTCCTACCCCCGCCCACACTTTTCTTCTATCTGGTAGTAGTTCCTAAGGCCGTTCTGTTCTGACGATTCCATCTCACGCACGGTTCGGTTGTTCCTGTGCCACCCACTGTAATCTACTAAACTGAAATTGATCTAGTAGGCAGGCATATAAAAGCTAAATAGTCCAGTTCAAAGTGAAGTGCCAACCCAAGCGCTCCAGATATCAGAATCCAGTAGTAAATCTCCAAAAGGATGCATCCTCTATCCAAAAGAGGGTTGGATCAAGCCCGCCCAATATGCCGTATCTAAATATAAATGATATGGATAAATAACGTATATAAATACCTGCCTATATAAACCGACTTCTTCGTTCGACTGCGTACCTCGCCCCAAGTTGGGTTGGTCCGTGAATTCCAAAAAGCTTTTCAAACGAAACGTGGTTGGTTTTTTTAATAAGGCAAACCATTGTTTGTTGGGGGTCAGAGAATATATTCTACTGGAGTTTCTAATTCGGAATTTGGGCTTGCTTGAACTGGCTAAAATCACTGGGTTAAAGCAGTTATTCGGGAAGGTAATTAATTAAAGAACTGGTGCTGTAGGTCTAACTGAAGTCTTTCAGTAGGCATAGTATTTATTGTTAAGTTCAATTTCATTACTCACCCCCTGAGATTTAAGAAAGTAGTTTATTTCCTAAGGCCGTTCTGCTCTGACGATCGATCCCACGCACGCCACGGTTCAGTTGTTCCTGTACCAGCCCACTTACTTCAATTCATTGTGTAGGCTTAGGTAATACAAATGTTCAAAGTGTTTACCCAAGCGTGTAAGATATTCTAAGTGTAAGTGTAAGGCAGGACCTTTTCAGACATACTCGGGTAAGGCAGAACCCTAGGGCAGATTCAGGTGAGGTGGGGCAGACTCAGGTGAGGCAGAACCCACATTAAATGGGTCGGCAGCGTGCAAATATGGCTAAGATACTTTAGAGCTACTCCTCAATTATTAGATTGAAAGGGGGCCTTATAAATAGTAGTGCCATCCTGAAAATTGGGAATCCAATATGTGAGTACATAATATGCGGTTACGGGATAAATCATAGAACTCCCCTACTCTTATTATTTTAAGGGGGCCATTCATGAAACTATGGAGCAACACAACACTTGGAGACAGACCTGGAGGATAATTGCCCCTTTCTCTTTGAAATTGAGTGCATATAAATGCAAGGACGCGTAGATATCGATCTCATATTTGGAGCAGCTACACCTAGTTGACTTGTGACAACACCTGGCATCAACACTTGGAGAAAACCTACCGGCATTTCAGCTAAGGAATCATCATGTCTTCTATTTACGAATGATGGACACAACACCGAGGCTTAAACTCCATTGGCTGCAACTAACCGGAGCTACTACATACAGGTTTAACACTACAGGTTGTTCACACTAATTAAAACTAGAAAAACTAGTGTACTTTTGTTTGGGTTATACTGTTTGTTGTTTTGTGCACCTCACACAACACTCTATGGGGAAAAGAAATTGTAGGTATAGGTGTTGTAATGGATTTCACATAACATCGAACTTGTGAGTAAGTGTAAATGTGGTGTAATCAATCATGGAGAAAAGAAGTTGTTTGGTTGCTGCAGCACCTCACACTGAAGAGATTCATCTCTATATCGCAGGCTAGAACATGGACAAGTTAAACGTATCCATGCGAGTCTTCTTTGAACATGGATTTCTCTCGTTGATGACCTTAGGACGTAGATATGCGAGTCTCACGTATGGATGCAACAACGTCGTATTCTCTTTTTCAAAGAATGGAGAGAGTTATTCTTCTTTTCTATTCCTCTGATTTGAATCTAAACTCATACATAGGAAGGAGTGTTCGATGACCTAGAAAGATTTTCAAAATAGAAAGGTAAATTTATTCTTGCTTGCCTTATAAACTACTTGAGTTACCACATTCGTTAAAAAAAGTAAGGATAAGTAATTTATTAAAGCAAGTAAGAAATAAGAAAGGTCTCCCCAGGTTATAGCCAATATAGCCCCGTAGAATAGTATAGTTGGTTGCCATATGAACTACTTCCTACACTCATTCTTTCAAAAAGTGAGGGAGGAATTCATTCAAGCTAGTAAGAAAGGTAACTTTACACCAACAAATTATCCGTATTTCTTTCAATTCCATCAATTTAGAATTACCTAACCTACTAAGGAAGAATAAGGAAAAGGTAAAACAAATGACCAATGCCAAAACTAAGGGAATCAAGGAAACCAAAAAACAGCCTAACAATGACGCTAGGCGAAACAAAATACCACAAACCAAGGTCAAGGCACTAATCCTCAACGCAAACAGGGGAATAACCCTAAGCTTCACACAAAGAAACCTTGCTCTATTATTTTCTTCAAGTGAAAGTCATGGGGGTTATTAGTGGAAGAAGCAAATATACCAATCAAGTCACCAATCAAGTCATAAGATTTGAGTTCAAGGAACAGATATATACCCAACATTGATAAAAGTGTATCAATGGCCTCTCCCTCCTACGTCAGTCAAGCGGCTTCGCACCCTTTTAGCGTGCATTTATCAATTTTTAACACAGCCCCGCAGGTGTTATTCCATTCAATATGAATTAATAAATATTGGTCAAATAGAATTTGCTTATGACCAGCGGCTCCAATAGGATATAGGAGAAAAAATAGGATATAAGAGATAGGATAAAAGGTAATAGATATACCCACCTCTTCAAACTTCTTAGCACAACACTACAAATAAGAGCTCAGAGTCACTCATTAAGAAAGCAGACGAAAGAATAGATTTGTTGCACCGTTACCAATTAATATAGTCTTTTAGCGTGCTTCGATGTCACTCTCACTCATAAGCGATACCCATCTAAATAACCCTTTAAGTGTACGTCCCTATTAATCTGATCTTCAGCCAATGGCCAATACGCTCTAGCTTTCCATAATAAAGAGAAAAATTAGAATCGGACAGGGAAAGTTAGTTGGACAGCGAAAGTCGGACAGGTTTTATAAGCACATTTTACCAATTGTTAAAAACCATCTCAACAGCCCTTTCTATCGCGTTATATCGCCACTTCCATTTGACCTTTCCATAATATATCATCAAGGTCAATATGCTCTGGCTTTCCCAAAGAGAAAAAGAAGAAAAGGTCTGTAAGCCATCCTCCCATGCTCCCATATGTTTTTATCATCATAAAGAAAAGTTGGCTTGAAGGAAAACATAACAAATCGAATCATAAGCGCGGGCATAAGGAAAGCAGATTAGGTTGAAGGAGAACGTATAAGCGGGTAGTAAAGTAAGCGGGTGGATAGAGCCAATATAGAGGGCCAAGTTCAAGATCAAGTTAGAGAGAAGTAAAGTACTACCCTCGAGAGCTCATCTTTTCCTATTTGCTAAATCCTCTTGAACGAATTACCCCTTACTTTCCATCCTAGGGGGAATGATACCGCCCTGTTCTATTTCAAGTCATAAGGGTTGGGTTGAAGGATAACATAACCAATCTTTCAAAACCGTGTCAATGTCCTCCCCCTCCTAACGTCGGGAGAGCGGCTTCGCTCCTTTATAGTAGGCGTTTATCGCTACCCACCACAGTTCTGCAGGTGTTTCCATCTTGGTCTTGGTAAATAAATAAGTTTTAGTCAAATAGAAAAGATATGAAATTAATCCTCCATGGTATACCAATAAATGGAATCTCATGACAATGAGTCTTACCTGTCGATGTAATCTTACGCTGCAATCTTATGAAGCAATCTTACAACGCAATATTATAATGAAATATTCTCTTTTTAGTAATTGTGTAAACGTACCCTCTTCCTTCAAGCAGGCATAAAAAGGAAACAGAATAAAGCAGGAAAGAAAATGAAACAGAACCCTTCCTTACTACTTACCCCCGTCTCTTACCCAAATAACCCATCCGTCTACCCCGAATGGTTATTATAATAAAATGCGTATGTCGCTCTGGTCCCTCCATACCTGATGAATCAGCTTTTTGGCAAAGCAATAGAATTGGCAAAGCAATAGAAGAGAAGGGTTTAAGAAAGGAAATAGACTCACTTTAAAAGATAGAGAGAGAATGCTCACTTGCTTGAAGTGAATGGTTTTTATAATAAGAGGAATAGTTAATAATCTCTCTTAGGAGGAATGGCTCTATATAACCTGTGAAGAGAGGAATCGCCCTTTGGAACCTGTGACTTTAAAGCAAGCAAATAAAGCTTAAAATTAGTCAGGTTATGTTAAAAGAAAGGAAGTTGGGTTAAAAACATATTAATTCGAGGTACGCCTCCGGGGGAAAACCCTTATAATGAACCAACCTACTTACCGTATGATCGCGCCTACCTGCCACATGATCACGAGCAAATACCCGATATACCCGATCTCACAAGCAACTACCTGAACGAGAAACTTTTACGAAAAACATCCGTATCTCCCAGAGAGGTATACCCACCTTTTTTAGCACTACGTATAAGTTAGCCGCATGCTTTAGCCGCATGCTTCGATACCAATTTAATAACTAATAAATATAAGTCTCTCATCTCGTAAGCGATGCCAATCTTCTTATCAACCTTTCATTCGTAGTTGGTACATTTATTATTCTTTTTCGTGGGTAGGTATACACATACCTCCTTTCATTTGTGTTCCTTTCATCCTCGTGGGTTTTAGGCATAGTTGTTCTCGCCCTGTCGCGCTGTTGATCTCGCCCTGTCCCTGTCGTTGTTCTCTCTTTTTATTGTTGTGGGTTGTGTACGGGGAGCATAGTTGTTTGGTGCGGTCCCTTCTTCGTTGATCATCATTCCTGGGGCAAGCAATAGGATCAGGGTAAGTGTTAATCTTTCCTTCCTTCCTTCAAAGCTCAAGGTTTTGAAAGGTAAAGGTCCAGTTGAAGCAGGTTGAATCAGGGAAAGAGCCTACTCTCCTCAAGGGAAAGGTTCCACAAAGGGTAAGGGTATAAGTTTCTGCCTAGTTCCCAGGGTGAAATTCCCAGTCTAAACAGAAGTAAGTATAAAGGGAATGGTTAATGTGTAATGGGAAATATAATGCGTATTGAACTGATAGCATATTTTGTATCTATCGTTCCGTTCGAAGTGAAACTATTGTAAAGTACCACTTTTCGACCCCCCACCCGCTTCAAGGGGGGGTTGCGTATCCTGTAGTGGTGCCACCTTGGGTAAATGAAAAAGGTGAGAGGCTAAGGCAAAAGGGTAAGGGGTACAAGGTTCAAGGCATATGGTTCCATTCGAGTCTTAGCTGAGCGTTAGCGAAGTGCTAATAATGTCTCCATTCCAAGAAAGAATTCCGTTCCGTGAAAGCCTTAAGAGTTAGTCTCCATTCTTTCCAGCTCAGACCAGACCCTCCTATTAACTGGAGGACTGTAAGGT
The DNA here is from genome assembly GCA_027924585.1 of Larix kaempferi. Lineage (NCBI taxonomy): Eukaryota > Viridiplantae > Streptophyta > Pinopsida > Pinales > Pinaceae > Larix > Larix kaempferi. The sequence continues at coordinate 8,081 of BSBM01002406.1, read as the reverse complement.
CTCTCTAAAGAATTCATATTGAGTCCCGATAGTAACTCAAACAACTATTTCTAGATAATAAAAAGAACCCTTACTTCTAAGAGCGTAAGCGAAGAAGAAGCTCTTGCCTCCTTTGAAAGAAGCAATTTCTCCCATTGTAGGTTCCACTAGATCTATTAGTATTGGTATAGTAGTATAGAACTATTCTTTATGCCTTCTGAACCATGAGAAATGTAGAACCAATAGAATAAAACCTCTGTAGTTCCACCTCTTATGGTGGGGAAATGTTCTAGCTGCTCTAAAGCGCATTCCAGTTGATTAGCCCCGTAGAGAACTATTGGGTATGTATGAGCGCCCATTAAGTAACCAACATGGCTCCAATGTTGTCTGTCTGAAAAAAACCAATAAATAATGGGGGTAACTTCATAAGAAACCACTCAATGGGAGAGTTGTAATTAATGGATAAAGGTTGTACCACAGTGAACCACAGTTCTCAACAACGCACAATGGAAATGCTGATCAATCAATTTTGACCTACCCTCTTGATTGCTGCCCGTATTGATAGAGAAACTTTTTACTAAAACTTGCCACCGCCTCATGAACCATCCCACAAATAGCTAGGGACGTGAATCTAAAAGTCACAGCGTACTTCACACCCAGTTACAACTGATCAGCGAACCGAAAGCAGTTTACCAAAAGAATTACCTTCGAACTGATAGATCTCTCTTGCTGCCCGGATCGATCTTGCGACCTGAAATATTATCTCTGCCTTTCATCGACCTTGCGACGACCTTACCTTCGACCGAAGACCTTTGCTTCGACCCAGCTGCCTGCCTTCTACCGCTTGACTTACTGCCTACGATCCTTCGACCTGACTAACTGACTGAGATCTATTGCTTTCTGCCTTCGATCAACCTTGCTCCCTGACTGCTGATCTCAATCTCTCTCGATACCTGTTTCTGTATTCTTACCACCTGACGACGATGAACTTGATACATATAGAGATGGCTTGCTGGCTGGTGGGGACATAGAATTAATAGAGAAAACGAATAAATATAGTTACGGGAAAACAGTGATTAGACTTACATTTTAGCTCTTTGGAAACGACATTTTGAACCTTATATAATAAAAACTACAGCTTCTTACAATAGCGAGGACGTATAGATGTTATAAGGCTAATTTACATGGACTAATGCAATGGGCTCTAAAGGCTTTCGCTCTAAGGCGGAGTGCATGGGCTTTTTACCTCTAGCAGCAGAGAGGTAGGCGCACCCAATCAATAGCAGCATAGCTGAAGTCCATACACAATAAGTTCCATAGAGTTCAAGTTGGATGAATACAGCTACCTCCCCTCCCTGAAGAGACCCGTCCTTATGTGTGTTTGTGATGACTTTGTGGTGGATCTATGTAATGTATGTGCCCATAGTGGTGATAAGTGAAGTAGGGGGAAGGTCCTTCTCTTCCTCTATTTATTATTTTTCGGGTATGGTGTAAATGTGGGCTTCCTTCTCCTCTCGACCAGTGGAGTGATTAAGTAGAAAATAGCACTTGCACTCACTCAGGTCACGCACTTAGAACCATTACCTCCTGGGACACACATGGGATCGATAACAGGGAACGTCGAACTACTCTTGGGGCTCTTGGGAATTATTACCCTTACTCGCTTACTCACCTAACTTACTCACTTCGGCTATGGAAGTGGGCCAAAGAGGTGGTGCATAAACAACAAAGGAGGTGAATCAACTTGACCCCATGACTTACCAAATTGATTTTGAAACTACACGGACGGACACAACACTTTCTTTCTCTTTTTCAGTTCATTACGAATCTTTCTATCTTATCTCCTTTCTCACAAGGCTTAAGCTGCGGTCTCCTATCAGCATCGAACGTTGTAAATGAGGCACCTTTCACACACACAGGTGCTGAGTAAGTAAAGCATTGCCATGAATCCATTCTAGGTACAAGTGGTAAGTTAGTTTGAGATAGAGGGTAGAGTAATAGGGCTAGGTTAAGCTTTTCTATGGCTCACAGAATGGAGAGGTAGGTCTAAAGAAAAAGCCATCTTAGCTCGGCTAAGGCCAAGGCTAATGCAACTAGTTGCATGAAATCCTAGAGATGTATAGATTCTTATAGATGGAGTTCACATAACATCGGCGGACTAATGGCAAGGACGTAGAGATGCGAAAAGTTAAACCCTCCACTTCGTACCTCAGTAGAGTCCCCTCCGGGTCATTACCTCGTATCCCCTCCCCCTACACCCAATAAAGACTTAAGGCCCTCTGGGTCGTGGAGATGCGAGTATCAAAAGTGGAAACATGCACTATAGACTGCCTCATTTCTGGATTGAACGGGGTCTGGATTGAGCAGGTACATCTCTCTTTTATGTTGGTAACTTGGAATGGGTGTAGTAAGGAGCAATGGAAAGGGGTCAACCTCACGCTGGGGGCATTTCCATTTCCTTGCCTCCCTTGCTAGGCCTAGTTTATCGGGTGTTTAAGGCGACCCAGGTATTTTATATGGGCTACCTGAGCAATGACCTAAATAGAATTTCTTATCATTTGAAATAGTTGCACTAATTAGAAGTAAGTCTCATTTCTTTTGGAATTGGACACATATAGCTTATTCGCTAGAGCTCTTAGAAATTCTTATTTATTTCATTTGAAATGGTACATTAGCCTATTTTATACAGAATATAGCAGATGTTTTCATTGTACCGTTCACCTCCAACCAACTATGGTTGTTGTCCGTCTGTTGTAGCGCGCCCCAGCAGCTCAAACTATGTGTGCCCTCAATCGAATCAATCACTCCTCTCATTGGTGCACTCAATATAAAGGAAGGAGCCTTTCTCACTAATTAACTAATCTTATTGAAACCTCACCGTATTAAGTTCCATTTTGCACCAGCACACATTGGCAGAGGTGGACACCGGAAACTGATCTTACTTGGCGGACAGTTGCTCTAGGCTAAAGCAGGCAGCAATAAGGTGGGTAGTTTCTCCTGTGTGTCCAATTGTAGTTTCCCGCGGGAACGCCCTTTCTAAATTGTGCTGTTGTCCATCCGTGGGATCGCGTATTTGGTAAGATGCGGGCTATAAAATAAATCACAAATAAGCATCAGACCCATTCCCCAAATTCATCCAATCCAAAGTGCCACCGGGCGAGTAGGTAACGCACATTGGATGCACAGCACTAATAGATGGAGACCCAGACCTGTCACCAGAAACCAGAAGCTCTCACTATCATATTGCCTCACCTCATAACCAGAACCAGCGGAACCAAAAACTGGAACCACCGGACCCCTCACGCACGCACCCCCCGTGCCACCACCGGACCAAACACCACCCCACAACGACAACGACAACAACTACGAGCCATACGGAGCAAGACCCCAGCAGGTAGGAGAGGGAGAACCAACAAGCAGACAAGTAATTGAACCAATCTCAATAGCCTAGCCAAGTTCCGAAGTCCGCCATCTAGCCAGCAGCAGCCGGGTGGGTCTATCCTCAAAGCAAGCAATCCGTGTAAAGTTCTTTCATTGTCGTCAGGTGGCAAGTTTTATCTCAGGCAAGCAGCAAGAGATAGAGAGATCAGGTATCAGGTCCGGTTTCTCTTTCCCACCACGTCCCCGATAGGGAATATATCTGTTGACTGTCGTTATCAGGACCACCCCTCCCGGATGTAGGCTGTAAATCAATATCTCAATCAATCATCGGTGTGCTCGCTGTGTTGGTGACATATGGAACTGTGGAATGATGGGTGCCAGCCAGGAGTTTTGGTGGTAAAAGGTTAGTGTCGTTTGTGAAGTCCATAGGTGTGTCATGAGGGTGGACATGGAGATTAGAAAGAGGAATCCCATTATTAGAGCATGTACTGTGCTTTGGAGGAAGGAGCTAGGGTGTGGATGCACTTTAACCTGGAACCTGGCACTAAACCTGTTACCCGGGATGGGATACAACCTGCCAATGAATACAACATCCATATCAGCTACTAGAGGTTTGTGGGGTGATGTACACGCAGCTGCTTATATACGTTCTTAATTGCATCTTACCTCTTGGTGTGGCATTTATAGATTGAATTGAATTGATTGAGTGATACTGAATTGCTTCTGAGAGGAAGGAGGGCCTATTGGACATACGAGTGGCGTGGGTGCGTGCAGGAGAGCATATGTCTCCCGGGAGAGGCATTGATTGATTGAACTTAATTTATTGGATTTTATAAACTGATTAGGCTTCTGGAGAAGGGCGTTCCCAACTGATCCATCTTCCAAGAGAGGCGTTGTTCCCACCAACAACATATTGTTTAAACTCCTTTCTGCTGGGTGTCTTTCCTTCTCCTTCCTCTCGGCTCATTCAAATTGGAAGAAAGAAGGTTTTATCAACAACAAATCAGGTAAACCGAATCAATTTCTATATCTCTATTTCATTATAGTTGTATAGTTTATTTACTTTGAAAGTCCCATTTCATATTCATTATCCTCAGATTGCCTATTTCAGATGACAAATTACAATGGACAAGTGAAACGTATATATGCTAGTATCATATGTTTAAACAGGGATATGCTCTTCGGGAGATTCCCTTCAGTAAAGCAACAACCAATTATTCGCTATAGATTCACTTACCGCTAAGCTCTAATAGATACCACCACTTCTTATTCGCTTTAGCTCAGGGGACTTCGGCTTATGCTCAGCTGTGTAAGTTCCCTATTTCTATAAAATAATAAGAGGTAGTAGTACTGGCTTGACCAAGTACGAAGGGATGACTACAGTGGAACTTCTAACGCGTAGCGCGTGTGTAGTTAAGCTATTTTATTTTACGTTAAGAGTAATAATAAGCAAATGTGTAATAATAAGCTATTAGGTATGATGTAGGCGATATGTGAACTATTGGTTGGATACAACTATTGGGCACGAAGTATAGTTCATGCACTATATAGGTTCCATTGAAACTAGTGGGCACTAACAACCACCTCCTGTCTATGGGTCATGGGTAGGTAGTGCTGTTGTGAAGGCCTGCTGTGCTGTCTCTGCCAGGTGCTTATGGTGTAGCTCTGTAGGAACTGTGTTCCGTCCAGGGTAAGCTCTCCTGATTCTTTTTCTAACAAGCACTGACTACTTGGCACTAGCTTCATGCACTGACAAGAGCTTAGCTTCTAGAATTAATTAGTATGTTTCCGTATGCCCATGTCATATTCAGATTACTTATTACAATGGAAAAGTCAAACTATTTCCGAGGTACGAGGGAATACACCGAAGGGTCGTAGAGATGCTAGTATCACGTAGATATGCGAGTCTCATATGTATATAGATTCTCATTTATGTCTAGCTTTTATTTACAACTGGACATGACTAGCCACTATGACTAGCGGCTCTCACAGCAATAACTGGTGGGGCCATTGAGTGCATTTACGCACCTAGATTGACCGTTGGCAAAGAGCCCTGGCATTGGGCGCATTGAACCTGAATCAAGTAGCAAAGAATCCTGGCATCGATTCTTTTATGACTCTTGGCATTGAGTGCATAAAGCCTGGCATTTCCACTTGGCATGGAGTATTGGCATATCTAAGTTCAACACCTGCTGGATCGCTCGACTCTCTAGTGGCATGTACTAGCGGCTAAAGGCAATGAGCTCTTTGTAATTACCTTCACAAGTATAGTTTAATGGTTGTATAGGTTTTAAGAGTAGAGCTTCAAATAAAAGGTTTACTCTTCTTTTATCACTCGGCCTTGCCATAGATGACAAATTACAATGGACAAGTTCAACTATTTCCCCTGTGAGGGTTCCATAATAAGTGAGAAAGTGGTGCTTAAATGCCCTTATAAGAGGAGTTTACTTGATCTTTTAAAGCTAATGGAAAGGTGCTTTTATTCCTTGGGGAATTATAAAATTACCTCAAGGGGAGTTAGCTGCACCTACAAATGATATTAATACTACGGTTGCTCTAGCTTCGCTTACGTCAGTAGCATATGTCTACTTTCTAAAGGATAGAAGGCTCTAACTACTATATATACTGGAATAAATTTATTAACAACTGGTTCAATTAATATAAGTAGAACCCGTTAATTAATCCTGATGGTAGGTATACATACGTGCGTGTTCATTCACTGCGAATAAGGCCGCACCTTCCTCTGTTTATTCAGAAAAACAAATGCACAAGAGAAGAGGAGATTTTATGGTCATAGAAGCAATTCCAAAATGCCACAAGATAGGCATATCCCACTGTTGTTTCACACGCATCCACACAACATGTCCCACAGAGGAGGAGGATAAGGCCAAGCAAACAAGCATACTCGCCCCACAACCAGTTCTTATTTCTAAAATTGCCTCCACATCCCGTTCTGGCCTCATCTCGAAGCAAATCCAACCTTTAACTAGCTTCCCATCCTTCGCCTTCTTCATGCTAAAAATACCACTAATACAATTCGAATACTTTTTGACCTCCTCCTTCTATTTCGCCTTCTTCATGCTTGCTAAAAAGACTGCATTTACCCCTTCATTCGGCCTGGAAGCTCCTCTATTAGAATTCGGCCTGGAAGCTCCTCTATTAGATTCAGTATCCCTTAGAATCCACCTTAGATTATACCCTTAGTCTTTTCAAGCTTTTCTGTCTTCCTTAAGTGCCTTTGGATTCTGCCTTCTTTTTGCTTTTCAGTAAGCACTTTTCCTTACAAAAAGCCTTATTCAAGCTTTTCAGCCCTTACCCTCTTCAAGCTTCTTTTAATGCCTTTGCCCTAGCCTTACCCCCTTGGTTTAGGGATAAAAGATAATCACTCTAGGAAAGCCTTCCTGCTCCCTCAGTCAGTCCATATCGAGAGTGCCATCTGTCGTCTTCATGTTCCTTACCTCTTGTTCCTTCCGTCTTCAAGAAAGAAAGAAAGCAAGTTCAGTAGTCAGGAAGCAAGTTCAATACAGTTGAAGTAGGCATAGAAGCAAGTCAGCAGTCCAGAAAAGACACAACACCCCCCGGGTGACCCTATCAAGCAGAGACCCAAAGACACACAGAAACACAATGACAAAAGACACAAACCACAGTGCACCAAATAAAGTGGTGCACCTAATAAAGCGGTGTACCAAACAGTTCTATCACATAAAGATGAAAACACCAAGAAAAAAACACATCAAGATGAACACAATGACAAAAGAACACATAAACTGATCAGTATGATCAACTCAGGTCTTATCTGTCGTTGGGGCGGGCACATGACAGGCTTATAAAATGGTTATTACTCGATAGGTCCCTTCATAGGGAGCAATATTGAGATTGTATCAACACTGAGCTCCATTCAATCACTATGATGACAGTAACCCATACCTCAGTTGCTTAAGAGCCTTAGCTGGCTCGCTGTGAAGAAAAAGACACCAATAAACACACTACGTAACTATCACATATATGCCATAGGCTATAAGCTATTGGGCCATAAGACCCTATCCGGCTCTAACTGGGCTATTCGGCTGGCCCTTTGAGCTATAAGCTATTAAGGCCTTTAATGCCCTTTTCGATAAAGCCTTTGATCCCCTGGTTTCAGTTATCAGGCTGTCTCTGCTGAACAGAAGTCAAATCCTGGCTTAGTAGACAGCCATTGGTACGAACCTTGGGATACTGGCATGGATCAGAAATGATCCTTAGAGGGCTAATAAGGCTAGGCTTAGGTAATAAGAATAAGTTATAGGCTGAGAGCTACTTAAGAGAACAAAAGCAAGTAGTCTCAAAGCAAGTCACAGGTATAGAAGCAAGTTCCAGTCGGGAAGCAAGTCACAGGTATAGAAGCCCCATAGGTTCCTTCAGCTGCAGAAAGCCTGCCAGAAGCCCTTCTGAAGCCCCTGAAGCAGCCTACCCTGTATGTCCGTGGATATGATTAGCTATAAAGGCTCCCCCGAGTTAGGGTGCCCCTCCATTGAGGTGGGTAACATTAGGCTCGAGCAACAGGCTGGTAAGTCCAGCTGTGGATGCTTAGCACGCCTACACCAGGGCTCGGCTCCACAATGGCTCCATACGGGTTGGTTTACTGCTAGGATCAACAAACCTCCACGTTGGCAATGTGGGGTATACCCCTGGCCAACGGAAGACATCCCAGAGGCCCTCCACAGCGTTCTCGCAGGCGTTAA
>BSBM01002405.1:587500-633178 GCA_027924585.1 Larix kaempferi | reverse complement strand
GCAAATAATAGTCAACCAATTTTTACTAAACTATATCCTACCATTAAATCTTCATTTCATATTTTTTATTTAACATATTTTTAATTCTTATAAAATCTCTCCACTAAAAAGGAATGTTTTAAAGGACAATAAAATATCCAAAGAAAAATTATTTTTTAGAAGAAATTCCCACCTCTTCCTTTTAAGGACCCCTTATCCCACCTACCACACCAGCCTCCAACTAGAGTAAGAGGGCCACTTTACCACCCTATTTCCATAAACTATTGTTCGCAAGCCGAGGAGTTTTAAAACACTTAAAATATCCACCACCCTCACCTTCCCTTAACTACATGATCCTCTCCTCAGTTTGGACAACCTATCCACTTGCATGCCCTCAATTTGCCTCCAAAAACCCCAATTCAACTACTAAATCCCCCTCCCTAAAGAACCCCCCTTCCTTGAAACAAACCTTGGTCCTCATCCCTTCAAGATTTCTACTTCACCCTTGTAGCTGCCCCATTTTCCTTCCTTCTAGATCCACACTACACCTCTCTTACAACTCAATATTTAACTCTTTTATAATTTCCTTCCTCATTCATTCCAAATTTCAACTAGATATCCCATACCACCAATTCCTTGTTGCTTAAAATCCCCATCCATCCCAAGCCATACATAGAATCCATAACTTCTAAATCACACCTCTAAAATATCTATCATGTCCTACTCCCCTTTCCTAATAGTCCCAAACATACCCAACCCTGCATCCCCAACCTATCATCTCGTTCCCCACCCAACCTCCCTTTATAGGCCACGTTATGTCCCCTTTATAAGGCACCCCTTGAACAATAATTCTCTTGGGCCACAATTCTACTATACCCTCAACTACTGAACACATCCTCTATGAAAACGTTATTCCTAGCCTCCATGACTTTGGTCAATCTGCTTTGCACCTTGTTGACTATTGTTCCCATCCTACAACTCCCTTCTTCTACACTTTGATGCCAATCCCTCTTGCATAATTTAGTGTAACAAGCTTCCTATCTCAACATAGCATATTGTAATCTTTTCCTACGTTGTTGTGATACCCCCAAGACATTATTATTTTTATTTTTGATTTAATATTTGAGAAAATATTTTCAAAACAATTATTTTTGTAAGAGTTATTTAAAAAATCAAAAATACTCACAGGAGGTGTGAGTGATACTTTGCACAACAATTATTATTTTTATTTTTAAATAAAATAAGAAGACAATTGAAGAATTTAGTTGAATGAGGGGACACCACCATGAGAGAAAGAACATGTGTAAAGAAAGCAAGAGATATTTTACCAATCAAATCCAATCTAAAATATCAACTACGAGACAAGATCCTAAATCATAGGGATTGAAATGATCATCTATTTTTCACTCATATAAAAATTATTCCCTAAGTGGGGACTGAGTGGTTTGTTGGAATGGGAAAGACGGTCCATGAGCCCCATATGAAAATTCCATCGCTAAGACCCTGTGTGCCACTACTTGAAATGGTGACCATCTCACAAATAGGCTAAATATTGCATATGAAATATATTTCTCATGGCCTAGGATATCATGTATGGCCAATGGGATATATTAAAATTTGGTAGGTATTTTAACTTGTATGTTGACCTAGAATCATGTCCTATACCTCGAGATTCACCCTCCTTGTTTCAAATCTTGGTATTTTCACCATATTCATCCTATATGCTAGATAGTTTATATTCCATAGTTCATAAGAACCATCCCTAACATTCAAATATATTAATGTTTTCCATATCCATTTGTTATGCCAAATGTTCGACAGATAGGTCATGTGTGATGCCTTGGAGAAATACAGATGGCCCATCAACCTAAAAATACAATTTTGTCTTGTAAGATCCTTTTATTTAACCCCATACAATGGATTGGGCTGACAGAACCATCCTTTGCACAAAAAATCCATAAATGGACATCGTATTTCATTCATATTCCACATATTTTGTATGTATATCCTATGTGGTGGTTGAGGCCTAATGCATGTTTCATGCACCCCAAAGATAACTATTATTGCCCAAGACACTATCCTTTAGAACTAGACCATGGAGTAGACCATGGAACAGGCCCCCAACATTACCCATCCATTTCATACACATATATTATAGGTTAGGACCCTAGATTTTGACCCTAACCCATGGCATAGGTTTCAAGAACCATTAATCATATGCTAAAACTCAAAATTTCCAAAATTACCATGATATCTAGATCCTATGGTAAATATTCTTAATGCAAAGATTTTTTGGTGGCCTTAGGATCCATGTATGGCCCCTCATCCTTACTTGGAATTTTCTCCTAAACGGAGTTGTGGACCTCAATAACTATAAATGTTGTGTTAAATCCCAAAATGTCCACAACATATCACTCACATGATATATTCATTATGTAGGGCTTGTGTGGTGGCTTTGGGACTTATGCATGGACCGTCAACCTTGTGGACAAATGTTATACCTAAGATCATAGATTTTAGCCTTGGACCATGGATACATGATCCTTAATAACCATCCATGGTGTGATAAACTTATAAATGTCCACAATATCTCACTTGTTGGAAAAATCTTCCAAATGTAGAGCATATGTGGTGTCTATGTAATTTACACATTAGGCATATACCCTATAGATATACGCCATTTCCTAAGACCTATATTTTTACCTAGGATAATGCTTTTAGCCTTAATAATTTAATCCATGGTGTGATAAATCTCTAAAGGCCACAATATCTCACTCAAGGGTCAAATATTCGTTATGCAAGGTAAGGCCACAACATCTCACTCAAGTTTCAAATATTCTTTATGCTAGGATTTTTTATGGACTTGAGCCTGACACATGGCCCATATATCTTATAGTTGAATGTGATCACCTAAGACCCTTGATATTTTTTCCAAACCATGATTTGAACCTCGAGAATTATATTTGATGTTTAAAATGTCGGATGGTCACTATTTATCAGACACAAACCAATTATTCCTTCTGTAGCCTTTTTGTTGTGGCCTTGGGGCTAGTGCATGGCCATTAGCCTAGAAAACAAATTCCATGGTTTATGACCTTGTATTTTTACCTTTAACAATGAACCAAGCCTTGAGAACCATGTATGGTGTGATAAAACATAAAATATGCATGATAAATTACTCACGTACCAAATGTTTCTTAATATTTCTTGGGCCTTGCTCATGGACATCAACCGTGTAGGTAAATGTTATGGTGTAAGACCAAGGAAAATTTCAGGGGATAAATTTAGCCCATGGGATATCTTTCGACCTTTTTTCCAAAAAAATATTTGTCAATTTTCCTTGTTTTCATAGTGATTCTCTCAAATTCCACGGGATACTTTTTATTCATTCTAAAAATCACCAAAATTATCCAAAAACTATATAAAGTCCTTAGAAATTTGAAATTTTTTCCAAAAATATCACCAAATATTTTATGGTTGCAAATTTAAGAATTAGTAAGATTCACCAAGGTTTCTACACTTTGAAAAAATTATGGATTCTTAAAATTTTCAGTGCCTAAGGCTATAGTTTTTTTAATGCTTCTATACATTAAAAATTTCTTCATTTACAAGTGAACCTAATCCATGTAGACTGATGGTTGAATATGGTATGATTCATGAGAACCATATCTAGTGTGCTAAACATAAAAAATTGTTATCATATTTCCCTCACATGCCAAATATTTCCTATATTGTGTTTATGTGGTGAAATGAGTTCCTATGCATGGCCCATTTACCCGAGAGATAATTTTATCATCCAAGAACCTGATTTTTGGACCCATATCCCACTCATACAATATATATTCACTATGCAAGTCCTCTATGGTGGCATGAGGCCCATGCATCTATCATAATCCCTAAAGAAAAATGCTATGACTTAATTTTTTGGATTTTGATCTTTAATGATTTCTTCGACCCCTAAAACCATCTATTGTATTCCAAAATTTGAAATGAGGATCATGTCCTATTACTATGTAAAATATTTCCTATGCATAGTTTCTGTGGTTTTATGTGACCCCATGCATAGAACATGAGCTCTAAATAAAAAATTTATGCCTTAAGACCTTACCTTCAACCTTGAACAATGGCATGGGATCCTATAACCATACATGGTGCAACAGACCTTAAAATGCGGACCATAGCCCAGTATCATGTTAATGAATCCCTATGCATGGCTTTTGTGGTCGTAGAGGGCCCTACTTGTGGCCCTTGATCCTGATAGACAAGTGTTATGCCTCAAGAGATTGACTTATAACCTTAGACCATGACCTCTATGGTAAGATCCATGGTTTTTTGTCAATCCAAGGTCTAGAATCTCATCTTTGTCTATGATGGAAATCACTTTTTCTCCCTATGGATGAATTATTAGGATAGAATATTTTGTAGGGTTGTGCCATAGTATAGGGTCAATGGACCAAATGTAGAAGTGATTAGTATGCAATTATTTTTTTTGTGTGTGTAATATTAGAGATCAAGAGTGAAAATGGAAATTCATATTAATTTATTGCTAATTATTTGAATGGGTTTTTTATTCCCTTTTTATTGCACTAAAACACTAGCATTTTTTATAACACTATAGAATTTCAAAATGTGCTAGAGTTACATATCTTTATAACATTTCAAAATTATCTAGGGATATATATTTCAATAACATTTCAAAATGTGTTAGAGATATATATCTCTAGTGATTATTTTAAACATTGAAAAATGTGGTAGGATTAGATGGAATAATAAAGCTATAGAGTTTTTCTTTTACATTTATAAACCAATTTAAACACGACAAAATGGTGTTTTGTAAAAGATTGTTAAAGTTATTTTTGTGAGAGAGATTTGTAAATTTTGATGGCCACTTTAGGGCCATGAACTTTGTGAAAATAAAAACTTTTATGGGCATCATGAGAACACCCTAGTCTTAAATACTATGAAAGGGTTTAAGCCCTATCTAAAAAGGATGGAGATGGGTTGGTCCCCTACTATAGTGTTTTGATCTTTCACATTAGAGCGAATTTTAAGGGGAGTGGAGAGGTAGTAGAGAATATGAGAAAGAGTAGTTTCTTAGGGGAGTATATAAGACCATAGTGTCTCATATCTATCCAAAATTATATTTATAATTTAAATGTCATTTTTCTTATACTTTCACTAAACCAAGATTAAAGACACAAATCTTTCATTTCTTGTAGGATTTTCCCACATTAGGTTTTTGAAGGTAAATATTATGTGCTTGGTGTTCTAATATGTGTCTTCTTAGTTGTAGCTTTGTTTCGATTAGACTAATTAAAAGATTCATAAAATATACTTTAATTTTTCTATGAAATCATTGGAAATACATTTATATTATTTAGTGGTTTTTTTTTTCAATTCCTTTAATACAAAATTCATGACAACTTGATTTGATAACTAAAATGATTAAAATTTAAATAGAACAATTCTAGCTAAACCCTTTTGGCATATATTTTTTCATATAATAAAAAATTTAACCTAAATAGTATAAAGAAAAATACAAAGCACATATTAAAAGTCTTGGAAAAGAGTTATTAGTAATAAAAATTAACATAAAAAAAATAACAAAACACATATTAAGAGACTTGGAAAGGAATTTCTACTTAGTGGGTGAAATGGAAACCCACTGAGTAAGTAGAGTACTAAGTTATGGTAGGTGAGACTTATACCTAATAAAATAGAATGGATTCAAGGTAAGAGTATATATCGTAATCTAATTGATTCCCAAGTGTGAAAGTATCATCACCGTCTTAAAATTTCTCAACTAATCATGTAATTAGACGTTCTTAATGAAAATAGTTAGTAGTTATATCCAAAAATTTGTTATCTTTTTATTAAAATATTAAAAAAATCAACTTTGAATCTATCACTAATATTACAATTTTTCAATCCTATTTAACAATGATATACTAACTCATCATTTTCATTGTTTATTTATGAAAAAATAAATGTTGAAGAGGTATATGGTTTCATTATAAGCATTTTTAGATTTAAGATAAATATAAAGTATCAAATATAATGAAAATATATTTTAATAAAACCAAAAAAGTACATCGTACATTTCTACGGTTAAATTACTCGTTATGCTTAAAAAAATAAATCTTTTTCTTTAATAAATTCTATCATTACATAAAAATTACTTATTTGTCATAATGTTTTTAAAAAAAGAAATTCATCTTTTTTAATGGATCCCATTATTCAAGCTTTATTACCAAATTCAAAATTAAAAAAATAACTTCACTATGTTTTACGAGGGATTTATTTTTCATTAACCTCCATCACATCTTAACATTTTTTTATTTATGTTTTCTTCCACATATAAAATAATAATAAAAAATTTATATATTATATTAATGTATATATATTTATACATATATAGAATTTTTAATCTATTATATTATATAATTTTTTTAAATTTCTATTTATTTAATTTACATTGATGTTTATGTAAAATTAAAAAAATAAAATTCTTATTTATTTTTTAAATATGAAATATTATTATAACATTTGTATATTTCTAAAAATGAATATCTAATTAAAACGGAGTAAGATCCAATATTGAATGAATTTTCACTGTCCCTTACGACAGCATGAATTTTCAAGATGGGCAAACATTGAATTTTAGTCCATCTTGATATGCATTGCTAGCTATAGCGTGCATTGGCTATAAGACTGGTTAACCCAACAAATTCAACCGTTCTCTTCCCCAAGTCATGCAATGGATGCATCAAGGATTCATAAATTTTTAAAATTTGAATAAAAATAGTCGTTGGAAAACTATCGATAATAATCTAAAGTACGACAGGTGGAAATAAATTTAATTTTAAAAATTGAATAAATACTAAAAGTTGGAGAACTATCGTTGTACAATCTCCAAATATAACCAATTCTACCTAATCGTAGTGCAAACAAAAGCAATTTAAAAATATTGGATTGAATCTGGCCCTCGGAAATGCCCGCGGCCGATTTTAGCCAATGGATATGCACAAGCCGGATAAAAGCAGCAGTGTCAAGCAGTCTCTCTAACGGATGAATGGTTGGAAAAAACTTTCTTATGGATGGTTGAAAAAAACGTTCTTATGGATAGTTGGAAAAAAGGTTCGATATGCACGAGGCTCATATCAAGTCAGTTAAAAAGCAATTTTAAAAAATTGGATTGAATCATCCCGTTGGAAAAAACGTTCTTATGGATAGTTGGAAAAAAGGTTCAATATGCTCTTCGAAGTTTTCGGGTGCCGGCGACGAAAGCGTTCCTCACGGAGTTAGGTTTTCATCTGCAGATGCACAAAAATCGAGAGAAGGATTCGTAGAAGGTCGGGAGTTAGGGATTCGTCTGCAGCGACCTGAAAATCAATCAGATGGGGATGGGCTCCGGCCCGAATTCAAGAGTGCCTGAGGACTCCGGCCAGAATTCAAGAGTGCAGTAGGATAAGGCACGACCTATCTGAGTGCCGAGCTAGGAGGGGAAGGACAACGGCCCGGCTCCGAGACCAAGAAGCCCCGCGGCCCTGATAGAAAGGTCGAAAGGTCGACATTGTCATGGCTACAGCCGGGGGCCTCATTGCAGACCGACGTTGTACCGAACATCACTTTCTCTGTGGCGAAGATCCAGTGTGGGAGCTATCGCCGTAGGAGACCTTGTAGAGGAAACCGCCGACATAGCAATCGTTGAGGAATTGAAGATGGGATCTGCCTGCGAGTAGCAATCTTGACACGGCCGGCACTAAATACACACCATGTACTCCTCTTGTGTTGGCGTCCCCACGCCTATCCGCATGAAGTACTCGCCACTCCCCTGTGCCATTCCTGAAATGACCTCGCCGCTGAACTCTGCAGTGACCTTGTCCAATATTGTCAGTCTCCTCTCTATCCGCTGCTTGAAACCTCGGACTCGTACGGCTTCCCGCCTCAGATTTTTTCCAACCAGTGCTACTTGTAGGACGCCGTATAATTGGTGGCGTTCTTGACCACAAGACTATCCCTGTGCATGACTTACCTCTTCATATATCATTGTGTGTATAATTCAATATTTGTTCTCCTACTCAGATCCTTGAGAACTCCCTGGTAATTCTGGCTATCAATAGAGAAGGTGATCGAGAGCGCAAGAGAAAAAGAGACATGCATTAGCGACTGGAATTGCAGGTATGCTTAAACCACTTTATTTTTATCTTGTTCCATAGCTTTATTTTTATTTTGTCTATGAAAATTTGCATGTCTTTGAAACACAAGTAATTTCATATTTATTGCATATCTTTGGATCACAGCTTATCGCATTAATTTGAGCGAGGCAATCTTGACTCTCCTACTCAAATTTTTGAGATATGATGACCAAGAAATGGCAATGAATCTCTCACGATTCTGATTATCAATAGAGAAAATACCACGTAGTCTTGGCACTCTAATCAAACAATCTAGGGTGCTTGAAAGTTGAAAGTACAAAAGAAAAGAGGACATTCACTAGTGATTGGAATTATTGTTGGCACACAAACCATTTTAATTTTATTTTGTTCCATGGTTTTATTTTTTATTTTGTATATGGTAGTTTGCATCTAGGGCAACATGTGACTTTATTTTTAATGCATATCCTATAATTTGTAGGGTTTGTGTTTATTTTATTTTCTTATATTCGTTTAATCTTTGTCTAGTCTTCTATCAATCTCGGCATTCTCTAAACCTACTAAACTAGAAATAAAACGTAATGTTTGGTGGCCATGCATATAATACTATATCGGTTTTGAATATTGATATAGTATTTTGTTGGGTTTTGTTGAAGTCTATAAGTAGATTTAGTTGAGTATGTATAGTGGGTGTAAAAAAAAATTGAGATTCGAGGCAGCATAGGGGGAGAGCCAGAGGTGGTTGACGGGGAGGTGCAAGAAGCGAAGGTAGAGTGGAAGGAGGAGGAGGGAGAGGACACGATGGAGGTGGCGGTGGAGGGGGAGGACAAGGGGGCGGAGGTGGAGGAGGAGGAGGGGGCATGGGCGGAGGAGAATGAGGACAAGGAGGAGGCGGCGAGCGAAGGAGGAAGCGAGGGGTGGAGGAGGATGAGGAGGTGAAGGGGGAAGTGAAGGGAGGAGAGGGGAAGGGGATAAGGTGGACATGCCAACGGAGGGGCAGGATGAGGGGGCAGAGGAGGAGGAGGAGGAGGAGGGGGTGGAGACATAGGAGGCGGTCAAAGGATGAGGCGTGGGGTGGAGGACGAGGGGGCAGGGATGGAGGAGGCGGAGGAGGAGGGGGGAGGGGAGGAGGCAGAGGAGGAGGGGGAGGGGAGGAGGCGGCATCGGAGGGGGGGGAGGCAACAGTGGAGGAGGGTGTTGATGAGGAGGGGTAACGACGATGGTGGAGGAGGAGGAGAATGGGGGGTAGAGGATAAGGGGGAGGGGAGGAGGAGAAGGGAGACATGGAGGGGAGGAAGGGAGAGGGGGGGAGGCAGCAGTGGAGGAGGTGAGGTAGAGGAGGGGGAGACGGTGGAGGTTGCAGAGGTGGGAGGAGAAGTGGGGAGGGGGTTTGAGGAGGAGGTAAAGGAGGAGGGGGGAGGAGGGTGAGTGGGGGAAGAGGAGGAAGAGGTAGAGAGGAGGATGAGGGAGGGGGGGTGAGAGGAGCAGGGGGGTAGTAGAGGAGGAGGTGAATGAGGAGGTGAAGGGGGGGTGAGGGGAGGAGAGGGGAAGAGGAGGCAGGTGAATGAGGGGGGATATGACGAGGAGGATAAGGAGGTGAAGTGGGAAGTGAAGGGAGGAGAGGGGAAGGGAAAGAGGTGGAGTTGGTGGTAGATGGGGAGGACAAGGGGGTGGAGGTGGAGGTGGAGGTGGAGGAGTAGGGGGCAGAGGTGGATGAGAATGAGGAGAAGGAAGAGGCGACGGGCGAAGAACGAGGCAAGTCATGGAGGAGGAGGGGTAAGAGGAGGAAGCGAAGGAGGAGAGGTAGAGGAGGAGGTGGAGTCGGAGGGGGGGGAGGTGGTGGTGGAGGAGGGTGCAACGGTAGTGGTGGAGGATGAGGATAAGGAGGGGTATATGAGAAGCGGGAGGGGAGGAGGAGAAGGGAGATGTGGAGTGGTGGAAGGTAGAGGGGGGGAGGAAGCGGTGAAGGAGGCAAGGCAGAGGGGGGAAGGTGGTGGAGACTACGGAGGGGGGAGCAGAAGGGGGGAGGCTGTGGAGGCTGTGGAGGTAGAGGGGGGGGGAGGCTGTGGATGCTGTGGAGGTAGAGGAGGAGGGGGAGGTGGGGAAGAGGAGGAAGGGAAGGAGGAGGAGGATGAGAGGGGGGGAGGGGGAAGAGGAGGAGGGAGGCAGGTAGAGGAGGAGGAGGATGAGAGGGGGGGAGGGGGAAGAGGAGGTGGGAGACAGACGAGTAGGAGGATGAGAAGGTGAAGCTCGGCTGAAGGGAGGAGAGGAGAAAAGGAGGAAGGGGCAAGAGGAGCAAGATGACGAGGGGTGAGGAAGGGGAAGAGGCTCCTCCCTGTTATCTCCCCTTTCCCCTTTCCCCTCCCTCCCTTCATGCCCCCCTTCCTCCCCCTCCTCCTCCTCCTCCACACCCTTGGTCCTCCTCCTCCTCCTCTCCACTCCCCCTCCTCCCCCTCCCTCTCCCTAGCCTCCTAATCTTGTTCCATATTCCCCCAATCCCCTCCTTCCTCCCCCTCATCTCTCCCCCCCTCATCTCTCCCCTCCCTCTCCCCCCCTCATCTCTCCCCTCCCTCTCCCTACTCCCCTCATCCTATGCCACATTCCCCTCCTATCCCTCGCCCTCCTCCTTCGCCCAACTTCATCTTAACCCGCCTCATCCCCATCCCCCTTGTTGTCCTCCTACACCCCCCTACCATTCTTTCATCTCCTCCTCCTCACTCTTTCCTCCATCCCTCCCCCCTCCCCCTCCCCCTCTTCCTCATGCCTCCTCCACTTCCCTCCCTCCCTCCTCCCTCCCTCATCCCCTCCTCCTTAAGGTTCAAATATGTGTTCATGGAAGCAAGAGAAAGAGTAGAACTATTTTAAAAAGAAAATGATATATTATAAAATATAGATACTAAGTAAATGAAGAGGAGAATTTAAATGAAATGGTAAATAACAAAATGAGAAAAAAACAATACATTTTAAGAAAAAGAATTAGTTAATGTTACCCACTCATAATATTTAAAAACATAAAAAAAAATAATAATAAAATGGTATAATAAAGAAAATCATAAAAACTAAATTAAAAAAAAAACTAATAATAAAAAACAAAGTAAAATGTTAAAAATCATATCAAATTTACTATGTAATCAAAATGAAAATCAAGTGAAAATAAAAACCAACCAACATAATACTAAACAGAAAGTTAGAGTAAATACGAAACAAAACCAAGATTTTAAAAAATTCCCAAAATAATCATATATATGGTGCTGAATGCATAATTAATCAAGCAACTAAATTGAAAAAAAAGAAATTATAAACGGTAAAAAACATGTTAATGAAATATTAAATAAATTGAAAAAAGTAAAAATAAATGTTAAAAAACAAATAACATGAACTCACCACAGAGTTACACAAAATCAAATAAAAATTTGGTTAAATTTTTTAAACAATGTTTTTTTATATAAATAAATTGGAAAAGGTAATACAAAATACTAAAATACATATATAAAAAAATATTAATTAAATTGGAAAAAATAAAAAGAAATAGTAAATTACAAATAAGATGAACTGAAAATCATCATAAAATGTATAACATAAATAAAAATTCACAATAGCTAAACAAATTCAAATACAAATTTAGAGAGAATAAATATTCATAAATTACCTCTAAATCTTCCCCTTACTTGAGGTAAGTTGAAATCACTAGTTGAGACCGATAGCTAAGATGAAAGCACCGGGCAAAGCCATGATTACGAGATAGGATTGGGCTTGTTCATCTGCTTTGGTTGGAGAAGGTGCGCAGAGGGCAGAACTCAATAACTTCCTCCCAAATCACAACGGAAAATCTAAAATTCTATGCAACTTAGTGACTTTGGTTGAATCCACAAAACCGAATGAATTGAAGCTTTTTCCTTTGTAAACCAAGATGAGAAAGAATATTGTACGGCTGCTTCCCTCACATGGTACACTCAATATATCTTCATATGTTTAAAGATATGTTATTCCTTCTCTTTCTGCGTTGTTATTCCATGGCTCATATTGAAGGGTTCCCTTCGTTTTTCTTGTGTTTGAAAATAAATCACTCTCTCTGCCTTAGAAATTTGTATAGCTAAATCATACATCATCAAACCCTAAGTATTAAAAAAAATTCAATATATCGAAGCCACTATGAAATAATATTATCAGTAAAACACACAAATGAAAATACAAAAATTTTATGGGATTGAAAGAAGAAATGGAAAGAGACTAAATCGAGAGAAGGTTATTACGCCAAACCTTTCACCCTAAGCAACAGGACCACGAGAGATATGTTTTGCTCTGCAATGACATTTACTTGGTAGCTAATTTGCCCTTATGTATAATCAAGTACTCAACAGTTGCTATAATTAGTCATAGTCTTTCTATAAACCCTTACCCTCCAATCTTTCCAAACTTGACGAACCAAAAAAATAAGTTTATGATCAGGCAGGATAAGGAGTTGTGAAAAAGATAGTTCATCAAGCAATTTCAATTCCTATCAATTTCACCGTTGAAAGTGCTGGCCAAAAGGCATGGAAATTATATAAAAACTAATTGAAAAGGAGACTGTATTAAGCTTATTGGAGGCAACAACTCGCCTTCAAAACCGATATTTATGTTCAAATTAATATTCGCAACCCTAAAACATGGAAAACCAAACGAGTCCATAACACGAGAAGCTAAAACACGAGTAATTTCCTGCTAATTAACAAAAAAATATACCCTAGCAACACCATCACCTGAAGATTGTATTAATGTAACCCGTCATGGACGAGCAGCCTGAATTTTGGGGAGAAAGTTTGGGTCGCTGAGCTTGTCACTCGTTTCTTCGCCCAAACGGCGAGTTATGAAATCATTGGACTTGATCTTCAGGTCAACAGCTAGAAGGCCGGCATGGCGCGACACCCAGAGCCTTCGGTTGTTCTCACACCAGATCCTTCCATCGTCTCGTTCATGGACTTTAAGCGGACACAGAGATGAAGGATCGATCCTCCGCCCATTAATGCCAGCAACAGTATCCTCCAATTCGACGTCGGTGTGGGATTTACTGAAGGAATCCTCTATACTATCCCACATGAACCACAAATATTGAGGATTGTAACTTGCCAAGATTGAATTCCCAAGGTCTTCGTCGCAGAGTAGATCACTCTCTCTGTCTCGGAGAGATGCTGCAAACAATTCCCTGAAACCCGCTTGGGATAAACCTTGAAACCCACTGTGCATCCAACCAATATTAATGGAATTTTTAATTAGCTATGTTTCAAGTATCTGACCACATAAATACTACTGGAAAAGTATCTGACCACATAAATACTACTGAAAAAGTATCTGACCACAAAAATAATACTGGGAATTATTTCAGTAACCTGTATAATTTACAATCCAGAAATTTAAACGTTCAATTACCTTGGTAGGATCCTAAGATGCCCACTGAAGAGCTTAATCTGATTACTTGATGGAAACCATGCATCCGATCATTATAAAGAAAGAATGACCTATAAAGGTATAGTACCGAGCTTTTAAAAAACTGTTACAAATATTAGCTCTGAACTGTTAAGAGTGCACTAATGTCTCTGCAGAAGAGAGCATCAGAAAACCCTACCAATTTGTGTCTCTGCGTTTCAACGGTCTCTAAAGGTCTCGCGCCGGTCAGGTTTTTGGCGTGACCAGTGATTAGCCGTTTTTGTGCTTTTTAACTTTTTCTAACCAAATTTTTAAATTTGGTCATCCAACGGTTACCATGTCTTCTTAATTTTAAAATTTTGTCATCCAATAGTTATGACGTCTTCTTAATTTTAAAATTTTGTCATCCAACGGTTATCATGTCTTCTTGTTTCGGTTGATGGGATTAGAAAAAGGTAAGGTTAAAGGCCATTGCAGTTTTTTCTTGTGGGGCCTTAGGTTCAGCTTTTTCTCAGCCCTAGAGTTTTGTGTTTTTAAGTTTTTCAAAAGTAAATTTTGAATTTTGTTTTTTTGTTTTTTAAGTTTCTCAAAAGTAAATTTTGAATTTTTGTTATGAATGTTTTTTTTTTAAGAGTTTTGGTTTTTTTTTATCTATATTATATAAAAAAAAAAAAATTGTATTTTTTTTTTTGTCATGAGTGTATTTTTAAGTTTGATGAAACCATTATAAAATGGTTAATTTAAAATTGAATTTAAGTTTGATGAAACCATTATAAAATGGTTAATTTAAAATTGAATTTAAGTTTGATGAAACCATTATAAAATGGTTAATTTAAAATTGAATTTATGATTGAATTATATCATTAACTTTAAATTTTCATAAAAATGATGGGTATATATCATTTTAATGGAAAACGTTTATTACATAGTTGAGTAATTTAAGCTGTTTTTGTTATTTGGTAATGTCTATATAAAAATATGAAGATTTAAAATTGATTTATAAATTTAAAAATTGATCTTATTTTTTAATTATAATTTTAATCATCTAAATAATATTTTCTAGCATATTGTTTGTAAAATTCATGTATTATTATAGATATTTACCTTATTTTATAAGTAATATGTTCACTACTCTAACCATAAACTACTTTTTTTTAAATAATGAAAAATGATTTCCTGAAGATTATTTGTAAATATTTTTTCAATGGGAAATTTTTAATATTTATGCTTGCACAAGGAGTAGTCTAAGGTGTATCATTTATTTTACAATGTGCACTTTAATTAAAGGTGTAAAAATTGAATATATGTGATACATCCATCCATATTTTATATGTCCATTTCCATATTAAAAATAAAATCTAAAAATATAACCTAGCTTTTGCATGCATGCTTTATGCACTTACATACAATATTAATTCAATTTAATTGAACTTCTAAAATAGAACTAAATCTAAAAGCTAAAACTAACACTAATTAATATTTCTAACAATCCCAGAAATCAATAATCTTAAGAGAAATTATATCCAAGAAATGCATGCTTCCTAAAAACAGATAATATGCATGCATGGAATTCAAATAAAGATGTGGGTGATTTCATGAATATGGGTAACTCTTTTTGGCCAAATATGACGATGAAAAACAAAATTTTTACCCATGTATTAAATTGAACCCCTTGAAACTCATATTTGCCAAATGAATTTTGACATGTCGTTGAAAAAGGAAAAGTAGAGATTTATGTTGGCTTTCCAATGATATTTTTCTCGAAATACACCAATGTCATTTGTCATGTCGAATTTTCATTTAATGAAACGTGTCTACTTAAAAATTTGAAGAGCAATTAACAAGTAGTTTGTGTTAATTTAATGTTAAAATAATAATTAAAAAAAATGAAATATGTGAACATGATCTAGATAGAATGCACTAGTGCTTACCTATTTTTCTTTTATTTTTTCTAGAAAAAATATATTTATTATTATTTTTCGAAACTGAGCAATGAATATTTCAGTGGCATTTTGCACACATGTGTGTTCATGCACCAAATCTTTTGATTATTTACCTAATTTGCAAAACTAAAAATACCCATTTGAAGAGGACGCCCTTGTCTAGTGCTTGTGTATTTTTTCAATTTTTTTGGATGTGTATTTTGAATGTCGTGGATTTATCTTTGAGCTCAATCGAAGTTGTCGGCCAAATTTTTAAGGACAAGTTTTAATAGAAATTAAAAAGAAAAAGACATGTAACTACATGATGTACATTATATACAAAAAAAATTGCAAATATCCAAGTGATAGATTCTGCTAATTAAATTTGAATTGAACAACATAGAGAGGGTCGAACACCGTCTTGAAAAACACAAGTTGCTAACACGATCTACAACCAAAAAAAAGACACAAGTTGATAATCTGGCAATGGTGTAGAGGTTGCATAAAGATGGGTGAAGAACATGCCTTAAATCAAGAAAACCCAACAAATCTCCTCATCATTCCATCTCTCGGCGCTGTAAAAAAAGTCATCCTTGGTCGATCCTCAATGGATAGATATAATCTTTTTGTGGTGGTGAAGGTCGAGCGCAATGGGTAGATATTGCAACTGTCACATCATTTCCTTATATCATTAAATCCCCACTCTCTCCCACCATCCAATGATGGGCGGTTATCTACGGTTTACCTTAGAAACTTTACATGTCACCTTTTGTCTTATTCACCCACTTCATTTGTCTTGTGCTTTTTCAAGGTTTAGCTTTTATTCTTTTGAAAATCCCATTTTTGTAAGTTATAGCTTTTGTTACTGTCAGAGGATCACTTTTTGCTTGTGCATGTTATAGCTTGTATTCAATATATCATAGTATCTAGTCCTCATTGGTAAAAATCCCTATCAATTTCGAGCCATACACACATAATGCATGACTTCTAAATCATACTTCTCTGGCATATATCATGTCCTCCTCCTCATGCCTAAGATTCCCAAACATCCCCACCTATGCATCAACACCGCATCATCCCCTCATATTCTAATTCCCCACTCCCCCTCCCTTGATCGGAAACATATTCTCCCCTTTATAAGACACTAATTGTTTTGGCCCCATTTCCATTACACCCTCAACTCTTCAACACATCCTTTTTGAAAATGATATTTTCATATTCCCAACCTCTCTCACTTGGGTCAAACTCCATTGCACCTTGTTCAACGATGTCCCCTTCCTTAAAATCCCTTCTTCTACACTAACCAAACACCCCCTCATCCATATTCTAGTGTGACAAGTTCCCTAGCTCAACATCACATATCATATTCCTCACCTACTTTTCTATATCCCCCTTAGCTAAATCTTAACTTAGCCAATTTCATTCTATATCCTAAGCCTAACTAATTTATTTTACCAAACCCAGTCCATCACCCAAGTGAGTCTATATCAAAGTAATCTAATGTACCAAGCCAAACCTTTTCTCCCTCTACCTATCATATCCTAACCTTTTCTACTTTACCTTACCCTTAAACCTATTTTATTATAACTTATTATAGTATAGATTATGCTACTAAATACCCTTCAGTATCATTTTTTTCACTACTTAGTTTACATTGGTATAAATTATTTAATTATAATAATATTATAGTATAGATTATACTACTAAATACCCTTAGGTTCCATGCTTTTCACTACTTAGTTTACATTGTCATATGTTTATTACGCCGATAGGCATTTATATCTTACATTTTTTTGGACTCGACTCGACAGAGCCGATCATCAAGATCAAGCAGATGCTTACACCTGTGCAGGGGAGATTCCTTCTATGGTCGTCATGTTGTGTTAGTAGTTAATTAATAGTTTAGTAGGGGTGAATATTTGTTAAGGGATCCTCAGTCAGAGTATACCACTTACACACCCTTCGTTGTACCCTCCTCAACTTGAGTATAGGACGCGTGGTTATGGTTATTGTTTGTTATGGGATTGTGTGGGGTTAACAAGATGAATCGACAGAATTATTGGTTATCGGATTCTCGGGTGTATGCCATCATGCAATTCGTCATGCACTTATGCCGCATGTGTGCATAATGGAAGTTCATTATGCAGTTTATCCACTTGAACATGTGCAGTTATGACTGTGTTGTCGTCCCCTTGAACGGCTCCATCTGCTTTCTTGGTATATCAATTGTGCATAACCAATCATTCTTGGGTATATCAAGCGTGCATAATTATTCATAACAAGTTTTTTCAACCATTCCACTGAATTCATATTAATTTATTGCTAATTATTTGAATGTGGTTTTTATTCTCTTTTTATTTCACTAAAACACTAGCATTTTTTATAACACTATAGAATTTCAAAATGTGCTAGAGTTACATATATTCATAACATTTCAAAATTATCTAGGGATATATATTTCAATAGCATTTCAAAATGTGTTAGAGATATATATCTCTAGAGATTATTTTAAACATTGAAAAATGTGGTAGGATTAGATGCAATAATAAATCTATAGAATTTTTCTTTTACATTTATAAGCCAATTTAAACTTGACAAAATGGTGTTTTGTAAAATATTGTTAAAGTTATTTTTGTGAGAGAGATTTGGAAATTTTGATGGCCACTTTAGGGCCATGAACTTTGTGAAAATAAAAACTTTTATAAGCATCATGAGAACACCCTAGTCTTAAAGACTATGAAAGGGTTTAAGCCCTATCTAAAAAGGAGGGAGATGGGTTGGTCTCCTACTATAGTGTTTTGATATTTCACATTAGAGCGAATTTTAAGGGGTGTGGAGAGGTAGTCGAGCATATGAGAAAGAGTAGTTTCTTAGGGGAGTATAGAAGACCATAGTGTCTCATATCTATCGAAAATTTTCTTTATAATTTAAATGTCATTTTTCTTATACTTTCACTAAACCAAGATTAAAGACACAAATCTTTCATTTCTTCTAGGATTTTCCCACATAAGGTTTTTGAACGTAAATATTATGTGCTTGGTGTTCTAATATTTGTCTTCTTAGTTGTAGCTTTGTTTCTATTAGACTAATTAAAAGATTCATAGAATATACTTTAATTTTCTATGAAATCATTGGAAACACATTTATATTATTTAGTGTTTTTTTTTCAATTCCTTTAATACAAAATTCAAGACAACTTAATTTGATAACTAAAATGATTAAAATTTAAATGGAACAATTCAAGCTAAACCCTTTTGACATATATTTTTTCATATAATAAAAAATTTAACCTAAATAGTATAAAGAAAAAAACAAAGCACATATTAAAAGTCTTGGAAAAGAGTTATTAGGAATAAAAATTAACATAAAAAAAATAACAAAACACATATTAAGAGACTTGGAAAGGAATTTCTAGTTAGTGGGTGAAATGGAAAACCACTGAGTAAGTAGAGTACTAAGTTATGGTAGGTGAGACTTATACCCAATAAAATAGAATGGATTCAAGGTAAGAGTATATTTCGTAATCCAATTGATTCCTGAGTGTGAAAGTATCGTCACCGTCTTAAAATTCCTCAACTAATCATGTGATTAGACATTCTTAATGAAAATAGTTAGTAGTTATATCCAAAAATTTGTTATCTTTCATTAAAATATTAAAAGAATAAACTTTGAATCTATCACTAATATTACAATTTTTTCAATCCTATTTAAAAATGATATACTAACTGATCATTTTCATTATTTATTTATGAAAAAATAAATGTTGAAAAGGTATATGGTTTCATTATAAGCATTTTTTTAAATTTTAGATAAATATAAAGTATCAAATATAATGAAAATATACTTTAATAAAACTAAACAAGTACATTGTACATTTCTATGGTTAAATAGAGATTGATCTCTCGGACATAAAAATTATTACTTGTTATGCTTTAAAAAAAAACAATCATTTTCTTTAATAAATTCTATCACTACATAAAAAAGTTACTTGTTATGATGCTTTTAAAAAAAGAAATTCATCTTTTTTAATGGATCCCATTATTCAAGCTTTATTACCAAATTAAAAATTTACAAAAATAAAATTCTTATTATTTTTTATAATTTTACATAAACATTAATATAAATTAAATAAATAGAAATTTAAAAAAATTATATATGATAATAGATTAAAAGTTCTATATATGTATAAATATATATACATTAATATAATATATAAATTTTTTATTATTATTTTATATGGGGAAGAAAACATAAATAAAAAAATGTTAAGATGTGATGTAGGTTAATGAAAAATAAATCCGTCGTAAAACATAGTGAAGTTGTGCATCGCAATTCTTTAACTTTAACTTTTTTCATTCATCATTGTAAAATTTTTATATAAATTTTTTCAATTATTTTTAAAATCTTTTTAAAAGAAATAATATTTAATATTTAAAATCATATTAAAATATGAAATATTATTATAACATTTGTATATTTCTAAAAATGAATATCTAATTAAAACGGAGTAAGATCCAATATTGAATGAATTTTCACTGTCCCTTACGACAGCATGAATTTTCAAGATGGGCAAACATTGAATTTTAGTCCATCTTGATATGCATTGCTAGCTATAGCGTGCATCGGTTAACCCAACAAATTAAACGGTTCTCTTCCCCAAGTCATGCAATGGATGCATCAAGGGTTCATAAATTTTTGAAATTTGAATAAAAATAGTCGTTGAAAAACTACCGATAATAATCTTAAGTATGACAGGTGGAAATAAATTTAATTTTAAAAATTGAATAAATACTAAAAGTTGGAGAACTGTCGTTGTACAATCTCCAAATATAACCAATTCTACCTAATCGTAGTGCAAACAAAAGCAATTTTAAAATATTGGATTTTAAAATTTTGTCATCCAATAGTTACCACGTCTTCTTAATTTTAAAATTTTGTCATCCAACGGTTATCATGTCTTCTTGTTTTGGTTGAAGGGATTAGAAATAGGTAAGGTTAAAGGCCATTGCAGTTTTTTCTTGTGAGGCCTTAGGTTCAGCTTTTTCTCAGCCCTAGAGGTTTTTTTTTAAGTTTTTCAAAAGTAAATTTTGAATTTTGTTTTTTTTTTGTTTTTTAAGTTTCTCAAAAGTAAATTTTGAATTTTTGTTATGAATGCTTTTTTATTAATCCTTTTTATTTAAGAGTTTTGGTTATTTTTAATCTATATTTAAAAAAAAAAAATTGTATTTTTTTTGTCATGAGTGTATTTTTAAGTTTGATGAAACCATTATAAAATGGTTAATTTAAAATTGAATTTATGATTAAATTATATCATTAACTTTAAATTTTCATAAAAATGATGGGTATATATCATTTTAATGGAAAAAGTTTATTACATAATTGAGTAATTTAAGCTGTTTTTGTTATTTGGTAATGTCTATATAAAAATATGAAGATTTAAGATTGATTTATAAATTTATAAATTGATCTTATTTTTTAATTATAATGTTAATCATCTAAATAATATTTTCTAACATATTGTTTGTAAAATTTATGTATTATTATAGATATTTACCTTATTTTACAAGTAATATGTTCACTATAACTATAAACTACTTCTTTTTAAATAATGAAAAATGATTTCATGAAGACTATTTGTAAATATTTTTTTAATGGGAAATTTTTAATATTTATGCTTGCACAAGGAGTAGTCTAAGTTGTATCACTCATTTTATAATGTGCATTTTACTTAAAGGTGTAAAAATTGAATATATGTGGTACACCCATCCATATGTTATATGTCCATTTCCATATTAAAAATAAAATCTAAAAATATAACCTAGCTTTTGCATGCATGCTTTATGCACTTACATACAATATTAATTCAATTTAATTGAACTTCTAAAATAGAACTAAATCTAAAGGCTAATAATTAATATTTCTAACAATCCCATAAATAAAAAAATCTTAAAGAGAAATTATATCCAAGAAATGCATGCTTCCTAAAAACAGATAATATGCATGCATGGAATTCAAATAAAGATGTGGGTGATTCCATGAAGATGGGTAACTCTTTTTGGCCAAATATGACGATGAAAAACAAAAATTTTACCCATGTATTAAATTGAACCCCTCGAAACTCATATTTGCCAAATGAATTTTGACATGCGGTTGAAAAAGGAAATGTAGAGATTTATGTTGGCTTTCCAATGATATTTTTTTCGAAATATACGAATGTCATTTATCATGTCGAATTTTCATTTAATGAAACGTGTCTACTTAAAAATTTGAAGAGCAATTAACAAGTAGTTTGTGTTAGTGCACGATAATTTAATGTTAAAATAATAATTTAAAAAAATTAAATATGTGAACATGATCTAGACAGAATGCACTAGTGCTTACCTATATTTCTTTTATTTTTTCTCGAAAAAATATATTTATTATTATTTTTCGAAACTCACCAATGAATATTTAAGTCACATTTTGCACACATGTGTGTTCGTGCACCAAATCTTTTGATTATTTACCTAATTTGCAAAACTAAAAATACCCATTTGAAGAGGAGGCACTTGTCTAGTGCTTGTGTATTTTTTCAATTTTTTTGGATGTGTATTTTGAATGTCGTGGATTTATCTTTGAGCTCAATCGAAGTTGTTGACCGAGTTTTTTAGGAAAATTTTTAGTAGAAATTAAAAAGCAAAAGACATGTAACTACATGATATACATTATATTCAAAAAATTTGCAAGTATCCAACAGATAGATTCTGCTAATTAAATTTGAATTGAACAACATAAAGAGGGTCGAACACGGTCTTGAAAAACACAAGTTGCTAACACGATCTACAACCAAAACAAAAACACAAGTTGATAATCTTGCAATGGTGTAGAGGTTGCATGGAGATGGGTGAATAACATGCCTTAAATGAAGAAAACCAGACAAATCTCCTCATCGTTCCATCTCTCGGCGCTGTAAAAAAATTCATCCTTGGTCGATCCTCAATGGATAGATATAATCTTTTTGTGGTGGTGAAGGTCGAGCGCAATGGCTAGATGGTGTAACTATCAAATCCCCATTCTCTCCGACCATCGAATGATGGGAGCTTATCTACGATTTACCTTAGAAACTTTACATGTCACCTTTTGTCTTATTCACCCACTTC
Source organism: Larix kaempferi (assembly GCA_027924585.1). Lineage (NCBI taxonomy): Eukaryota > Viridiplantae > Streptophyta > Pinopsida > Pinales > Pinaceae > Larix > Larix kaempferi. The sequence continues at coordinate 610,576 of BSBM01002405.1, read as the reverse complement.
ATTTGTCTTTTGCTTTTTCAAGGTTTAGCTTTTATTCGTTTGAAAAGCCCATTTTTTTAATTTATAGCTTTTGTTAATGTGAGAGGATGACTTTTTGCTTGTTCATGTTATAGCTTGTATTCAATATACCATAGTATCCAGTCCTCATTCCTAAAAATCCCTATCAATCCCGAGCCATACACACATAATGCATGACTTCTAAATCATAATTCTCTAGCATATATCATGTCATCCTCCTCATGCCTAAGATTCCCAAACATCCCCACCTATGCATCAACACTGCATCATCCCCTCATATTCTAATTCCCCACTCCCCCTCCCTTGATCGGAAACATATTCTCCCCTTTATAAGACACTAATTGTTTTGGCCTCATTTCCATTACACCCTCAACTCTTCAACACATCCTTTCTGAAAATGATATTTTCATATTCCCAACCTCTTTGACTTGGGTCAAACTCCATTGCACGTTGTTCATCGATGTCTCTTTCCTTAAACTCCCTTCTTCTACACTAACCAGACACCCCCTCATGCATATTCTAGTGTGACAAGTTCCCTATATCAACATCGCATATCATATTCCTCAACTACCTTTCTTTATCCCCCTTAGCTAGAACTTAACTTAACCGATTTCATTCTATATCCTAAGCCTACCTAATTTATTTTACCATACCCATTCCATCACCCAAGTAAGTCTATATCAAAGTAATCTAATGTACCAAGCCAAACCTTTCCTCCATCTACCTATCATATCCTAACCTTTTCTACTTTACCTTACCCTTAAACTTATTTTATTATAACTTATTACAGTATAGATTATGCTACTAAATACCCTTCAGTATCATTCCTTTCACTACTTAGTTTACATTGGTATAAATTATTTAATTATAATAATATTATGGTATAGATTATACTACTAAATACCCTTAGGTTCCATTCCTTTCACTACTTAGTTTACATTGTCATATGTTTATTACGCCGATAGGCGTTTATATCTTACATTTTTTTGGACTCGACTCGACAAAGCCGATCATCAAGATCAAGCAAATGCTTACACCTGTGCAGGGGAGATTCCTTCTATGGTCGTCGTGTTGTGTTAGTAGTTAATTAATAGTTTAGTAGGTGTGAATATTCGTTAAGGGATCCTCAGTCAGAGTATACCACTTACACAGCCTTTGTTGTACCCTCCTCAGCTTGAGTATAGGACGCGTGGTTATGGTTATTGTTTGTTATGGGATTGTGTGGTGTTAACAAGATGAATTGACAGAATTATTGGTTATTGGCTTGTCGGGTGTATGCCATCATGCAATTCATCATGCACTTATGCCGCGTGTGTGCATAATGGAAGTTCATTATGCAGTTTATCCAGTTGAACATGTGCAGTTATGACTGAGTTGTTGTCCGCTTGAACGGCTCCATCTGCTTTCTTGGTATATCATTCGTGCATAGCCAATCATTCTTGGGTATATCAAGCCTGCATAACTATTCATAGCAAGTTTTATCAACCATTCCACTGAATTCATAATAGTTTATTGCTAATTATTTGAATGGGTTTTTTATTCTCTTTTTATTTCACTAAAACACTAGCATTTTTTATAACACTATAGAATTTCAAAATGTGCTAGAGTTACATATCTTCATAACATTTCAAAATTATCTAGGGATATATATTTCAATAGCATTTCAAAATGTGTTAGAGATATATATCTCTAGTGATTATTTTAAACATTGAAAAATGTGGTAGGATTAGATGGAATAATAAAGCTATAGAATTTATCTTTTACATTTATAAACCAATTTAAACATGACAAAATGGTGTTTTGTAAAAGATTGTTAAAGTTATTTTTGTGAGAGAGATTTGTAAATTTTGATGGCCACTTTAGGGCCATGAACTTGTGAAAATAAAAACTTTTATAATCATCATGAGAACACCCTAGTCTTAAAGACTATGAAAGGGTTTAAGCCCTATCTAAAAAGGAGGGAGATGGGTTGGTCTCCTACTATAGTGTTTTGATATTTCACATTAGAGCAAATTTTAAGGGGAGTGGAGAGGTAGTAGAGAATATGAGAAAGAGTGGTTTCTTAGGGGAGTATAGAAGACCATAGTGTCTCATATCTATCCAAAATTATCTTTATAATTTAAATGTCATTTTTCTTATGCTTTAACTAAACCAAGATTAAAGACACAAATCTTTCATTTCTTGTAGGATTTTCCCACATAAGGTTTTTGAGGGTAAAAATTATGTGCTTGGTGTTCTCATATCTGTCTTCTTAGTTGTAGCTTTGTTTCTATTAGACTAATTAAAAGATTCATAGAATATACTTTAATTTTTCTATGAAATCATTCGAAATACATTTATATTATTTAGTGTTTTTTTTTCAATTCATTTAATACAAAATTCATGACAACTTGATTTGATAACTAAAATGATTAAAATTTAAATAGAACAATTCAAGCTAAACCCTTTTGAAACCCACTGAGTAAGTAGATTACTAAGTTATGGTAGGTGAGACTTATACCCAATAAAATAGAATGGATTCAAGGTAAGAGTATATATTGTAATCCAATTGATTCCTCAACTAATCATGTGATTAGACGTTCTTAATGAAAATAGTTAGTAGTTATATCCAAAAATTCTACGGTTAAATAGAGATTGATCTCTTGGACATAAAAATTATTACTTGTTATGTTTTAAAAAAAAATTCCTTTTCTTTAATAAATGCTATAATTACATAAAAAAGTTACTTGTCGTAATGCTTTTAAAAAAAGAAATTCATCTTTTTTAATGGATCCCATTATTCAAGCTTTATTATCAAATTCAAAATTTTAAAAAAAAAAATTCTTATTTATTTTTTATAATTTTACATAAACATCAATATAAATTAAATAAATAGAAATTTAAAAAATATATATAATATAATAGATTAAAAATTCTATATATGTATAAATATATATACATTAATATAATATATAATTTTTTTATTATTATATTATATATGCATGAAAAAATAATAAACAAATGTTAAGATGTGATGTAGGTTAATGAAAAATAAATCGGTCGTAAAACATAGTGAAGTTGTGCATCGCAATTTGTAAAAGATTTAATTTTAATTTTAACAATTCTTTAACTTTAACTTTTTCCATTTATTATTGTAAAATTCTTACATAAATTTTTTCAATTATTTTTAAAATCTTTTTAAAAAAATTAATATTTAATATTGAAAATCATATTAAAATATGAAATATTATTATAACATTTGTATATTTCTAAAAATGAATATCTAGTTAAAACAGAGTAAGATCCAATATTGAATGAATTTTCACTATCCCTTACGAAAGCATGAATTTTCAAAATGAGCAAACATTGAATTTTAGTCGTATGTTTAAATTCTTACTAAATACCCTTAGGTTCCATTCCTTTCACTACTTAATTTATCTTAATTTATATCTTACATTTTTTTGGACTCGACTCGACTGAGCCGATCATCAAGATCAAGCAGATGCTTATACCTTTTCTACTTTACCTTACCCTTAAACCTATTTTATTATAACTTATTATAGTATAGATTATGCTACTAAATACCCTTCAGTATCATTCCTTTCACTACTTAGTTTACATTGGTATAAATTATTTAATTATAATAATATTATAGTATAGATTATACTACTAAATACCCTTAGGTTCCATTCCTTTCACTACTTAGTTTACATTGTCATATGTTTATTACGCTGATACGCGTTTATATCTTACATTTTTTTGGACTCGACTCGATAGAGCCGATCATCAAGATCAAGCAGATGCTTACACCTGTGTAGGGGAGATTCCTTCTATGGTCGTCGTGTTGTGTTAGTAGTTAACTAATAGTTTAGTAGGTGTGAATATTCGTTAAGGGATCCTCAGTCTATGTATACCACTTACACACCCTTCGTTGTACCCTCCTCAGCTTGAGTATAGGACATGTGGTTATGGTTATCATTTGTTATGGGATTACGTGGGGTTAACAAGAAGAATCAACAGAATTATTGTTTATCGGATTGTCGGGTGTATGCCATCATGCAATTCATCATGCACTTATGCCGCGTGTGTGCATAATGGAAGTTCATTATGCAGTTTATCCACTTGAACATGTGCAGTTATGACTGTGTTGTCGTCCGCTTGAACGGCTCCATCTGCTTTCTTGGTATATCAATCGTGCATAACCAATCATTCTTGGGTATATCAAGTGTGCATAATTATTCATAACAAGTTTTTTCAACCATTGCATTGAATTCATATTAATTTATTGCTAATTATTTGAATGGGATTTTTATTCTCTTTTTATTTCGCTAAAACACTAGCATTTTTTATAACACTATAGAATTTCAAAATGTGCTAGAGTTACATATCTTCATAACATTTCAAAATTATCTAGGGATATATATTTCAATAGCATTTCAAAATGTGTTAGAGATATATATCTCTAGTGATTATTTTAAACATTAAAAAATGTGGTAGGATTAGATGGAATAATAAAGCTATAGAATTTTTCTTTTACATTTATAAACCAATTTAAACATGACAAAATGGTGTTTTGTAAAAGATTGTTAAAGTTAATTTTGTGAGAGAGATTTGTAAATTTTGATGGCCACTTTAGGGCCATGAACTTTGTGAAAATAAAAACTTTTATAAGCATCATGAGAACACCCTAGTCTTAAAGACTATGAAAGGGTTTAAGCCCTATCTAAAAAGGATGGAGATGGGTTGGTCTCCTACTATAGTGCTTTTATATTTCACATTAGAGCGAATTTTAAGGGGAGTGGAGAGGTAGTAGAGAATATGAGAAAGAGTAGTTTCTTAGGGGAGTATAGAAGACCATAGTGTCTCATATCTATCTAAAATTATCTTTATAATTTAAATGTCATTTTTCTTATACTTTCACTAAACCAAGATTAAAGACACAAATCTTTCATTTCTTATAGGATTTTCCCACATAAGGTTTTTGAAGGTAAATATTATGTGCTTGGTGTTCTGATATATGTCTTCTTAGTTGTAGCTTTGTTTCTATTAGATTAATTAAAAGATTCATAGAATATACTTTAATTTTTCTATGAAATCATTGGAAATACATTTATATTATTTAGTGTGTTTTTTTTCAATTCCTTTAATACAAAATTCATGACAACTTGATTTGATAACTAAAATGATTAAAATTTAAATAGAACAATTCAAGCTAAACCCTTTTGACATATATTTTTTCATATAATAAAAAGTTTAACCTAAATAGTATAAAGAAAAAAACAAAGCACATATTAAAAGTCTTGGAAAAGAGTTATTAGTAATAAAAATTAACATAAAAAAATAACATAAAAAAATAACAAAACACATATTAAGAGACTTGGAAATGAATTTCTAGTTAATGGGTGAAATGGAAACCCACTCAGTAAGTAGAGTACTAAGTTATGATAGGTGAGACTTATACCCAATAAAATAGAATGGATTCAAGGTAAGAGTATATATCGTAATCCAATTGATTCCCGAGTGTGAAAGTATCATCACTGTCTTAAAATTCCTCAACTAATCATGTGATTAGACCTTCTTAATAAAAATAGTTAGTAGCTATATCCAAAAATTTGTTATCTTTTTATTAAAATATTAAAAGAATCAACTTTGAATCTATCACTAATATTACAATTTTTTCAATCCTATTTAACAATGATATACTAACGGATCATTTTCATTATTTATTTATGAAAAATTAAATGTTGAAGAGGTATATGGTTTCATTATAAGCATTTTTAGATTTAAGATAAATATAAAGTATCAAATATAATGAAAATATACTTTAATAAAACCAAAAAAGTACATTGTACATTTCTACCGTTAAATAGAGATTGATCTCTGGGACATAAAAATTATTACTTGTTATGCTTTAAAAAAAAAAAATCATTTTCTTTAATAAATTCTATCATTACATAAAAAAAGTTACGTGTCATAATGCTTTTAAAAAAATAAATTCATCTTTTTTAATAGATCCCATTATTCAAGCTTTATTACCAAATTTAAAATTTACAAAAATAAAATTCTTATTTATTTTTTATAATTTTACATAAACATCAATATAAATTAAATAAATAGAAATTTAAAAAAATTATATAATATAATAAATTAAAAATTCAATATATGTATAAATATATATAAATTAATATAATATATAAATTTTTTATTATTATTTTATATGTGAAAGAAAACATAAATAAAAAAATGTCAAGATGTGATGTAGGTTAATGAAAAATAAATCCGTCGTAAAACATAGTGAAGTTGTGCATCGCAATTTGTAAAAGATTTAAATTTAATTTTAACAATTCTTTAACTTTAACTTCTTTCATTCATCAGTATATAAATGTTTTCAATTATTTTTAAAATCTTTTTAAAAGAAATAGTATTTAATATTTAAAATCATATTAAAATATGAAATATTGTTATAACATTTGTATATTTCTAAAAATGAATATCTAATTAAAATCGAGTAAGATCCAATATTGAATGAATTTTCACTGTCCCTTACGACAACATGAATTGCTAGCTATACGACTGGTTAACCCAACAGATTAAACGGTTCTCTTCCCCAAGTCATCAAGGATTCATAAATTTTTAAAATTTGAATAAAAATAGTCGTTGAAAAACTACCGATAATAATCTTAAGTACGACAGGTGGAAATAAATTTAATTTTAAAAATTAAATAAATACTAAAAGTTGGAGAACTGTCGTTGTACAATCTCCAAATATAAGCAATTTAAAAATATTGGATTGAATCTAGCTCTGGGAAATGCCCGCGGCCGATAAAAGTATCAAGTAGTCTAAAAATGTCTGAAAAGGTAATTTTTAAAAATTGTATTGAATCATACCATTGGATATGCACAAGCCGGATAAAAGCAGCAGTGTCATATCAAATCAGTTAAAAAGCAATTTTAAAAAATTGGATTGAATCATGCCGTTGGAAAAAACGTTCTTATGGATAGTTGGAAAAAAGGTTCAATATGCTCTTGGAAGTTTTCGGGTGCCGGCGACGAAAGCGTTCCTCACGGAGTTAGGTTTTCATCTGCAGATGCACAAAAATCGAGAGAAGGATTCGTAGATGGTCGGGAGTTAGGGATTCGTCTGCAGCCACGTGAAAATCAATCAGATGGGGATGGGCTCCGGCTCGAATTCAAGAGTGCCTGAGGACTCTCGCCAGAATTCAAGAGTGCAGTAGGATAAGGCACGGCCCATCTGAGTGCCGAGCTAGGAGGGGAAGGACAACGGCCCGACTCCGAGACCAAGAAGCCTCGCGGCCCTGACAGAAAGGTCGACGTTGTCATGGCTGCAGCCGAGGGCCTCATTGCAGACCGACGTTGTACCCGAACACCACTGTCTCTGTGGCAAAGATCCAGTGTGGGAGCTATCGCCGTAGGATACCTTGTAGAGGAAACCGCCGACATAGCAATCGTTGACGTCTAGCAGACTGCAGACGGCGGAGTCGCAGCCAACGTTGGAGGAGGAGGCAGACGATGAGGGATTTAAGATGGGATCTGCCTGGCAGTAGCAATCTTGAAACAGCTGGCACTAAATACACACCATGTACTCCTCTTGTGTTGGCATCCCCACGCCTATCCGCATGAACTACTCGCCGCTCCCCTGTGCCATTCCTGAAATAACCTCGCCGCTGAACTCTGCAGTGACCTTGTCCAATATTGTCAGTCTCCTCTCTATCCGCTGCTTGAGACCTCGGACTCGTACGGCTTCCCGCCTCAGATTTTCTTCCAACCAGTGCTTGTAGGACGTCGTATAGTTGGCGGCGTTCTTGACCACAAGACTATCCCTGTGCACGACTTGTCTCTTCATATATCATTGTGTGTATAATTCAATATTCGTTCTCCTACTCAGATCCTTGAGAACTCCCTGGTAATTTTGGCTATCAATAGAGAAGGTGATCGATAGCGTAAGAGAAAAAGAGGACATGCATTAGCGACTGGAATTGCAGGTATGCTTAAACCACTTTATTTTTATCTTGTTCCATAGCTTTATTTTTTATTTTGTCAATGAAAATTTGCATGTCTTTGAAACACAAGTAATTTCATATTTATTGCATATCTTTGGATCACATGTTATCGCATTAATTTGAGCGAGGCAATCTTGACTCTCCTACTCAAATTTTTGAGATATGATGACCAAGAAATGGCAATGAATCTCTCACGATTCTGATTATCAATAGAGAGAATACCACGTGGTCTTGGCGCTCTAATCAAACAATGCACGGTGCTTGAAAGTTGAAAGTACAAAAGAAAAGAGGACATTCACTAGTGATTGGAATTATTGTTGGCACACAAACCATTTTAATATTATTTTGTTCCATGGTTTTATTTTTTATTTTGTCTATGGTAGTTTGCATCTATCTCGGCAACATGTGACTTTATTTTTAATGCATATCCTATAATTTGTAGGGTTTGTACTGTTTATTTTATTTTCTTATATTCGTTTAATCTTTGTCTAGTGCTCTATCAATCTCCGCATTCTTTAAACCTATTAAATTAGAAATAAAACCTAATGTTTGGTGGGTAGGCATATAATACTATATGGGTTTTGAATATTGATATAGTATTTTGTTGGGTTTTGTTGAAGTCTATAAGTAGATTTAGTTGAGTATGTAGAGTGGGTCTAAACAAAAATTGAGATTCGAGGCAGCACACGGGGAGAGCCAGAGTTGGTCGATGGGGAGGTGCAAGAAGCGGAGGCAGAGTGGGAGGAAGAGGAGGGAGAGGACACGGTGGAGGTGGCGATGGAGGGGGAGGATGAGGGGGCGGAGGTGGAGGAGGAGGAGGGGGCGTGGGTGGAGGAGAATGAGGACAAGAAGGAGGTGGCGAGCGAAGGAGGAGGCGAGGGATGGAGGAGGAGGGGGAAGAGGAGGAAGCGGAGGAGGAGAGGGAGGGGAGGAGGTGGTGTCGGAGGGGGGGAGAGGCAGCGGTGGAGGAGGGGAAGCGGTGGTGGTGGAGGAGGAGGAGTAGGGGGAGGGGAGGAGGAGAAGGCAGACGTGGAGGGGAGGAAGGGAGAGGGGGGGAGGAGGGGTGAAGAAGAGGCGGGGAGGCAGCGGTGGAGGAGGCGAGGTAGAGGGGGGGAGGTGGTGGAGGTTGTGGAGGTGGGAGGAGGAGGGGGGTGGAGGAGGAGGAGGGAGGAGGGGGAGGGCGGGAAGAGGAGGCATGGATAGGAGGAGGAGGGGGGTGGAGGAGGAGGAGGGAGGAGGGGGAGGGCGGGAAGAGGAGGCATGGATAGGAGGAGGAGGGGGGGGAGGAGGAGGAGGAGGTGAAGGGCGGGGTGAAGGGACGAGAGGGGAAGAAGAGGAGGAGGAGGAGGACGATGAGGAGGAGGATGAGGAGGTGAACGGGGAAGTGAAGGGAGGAGAGGGGAAGGGGACAAGGTGGAGGTGGCATCGTAGGGGGAGAACGAGGGGGCAGAGGTGGAGGAGGAGGAGGAGGAGGGGGTGGGGATGGAGGAGGTGGGAAAAGGAGGAGGTGTAGGGTGGAGGAGGAGGGAGAAAAGGACGAAGCAGAGGAGGAGAGGGAGGGGAGAAGGTGGAAGAGGAGGGGGAGGAGGATGAGGAGGTGAAGGGGGAAGTGAAGGGAGGAGAGGGCAAGGGGATAAGGTGGAGCTTGTGGCGGAAGGGTAGGACGAGGGGGCAGAGGAGGAGGGGGGGGGGGCAGAGGAGGAGGCGTGGGGTGGAGGAGGAGGGGGCAGGGATGGAGGAGGCAGAGGAGTACGGGGAGGGGAGGAGGTGGCGTCGGAGGGGGGGGAGGCAACGGTGGAGGAGGGTGTTGAGGAGGAGGGGTAGCGGCGGTGGTGGAGGAGGAGGAGAATGCGGGGGTAGAGGAGAAGGGGGAGGGGAGGAGGAGAAGGGAGACATGGAGGGGAGGAAGGGAGAGGGGGGGGAGGAGGGGCAAGAGGAGGGGGGGAGGCAGCAGTGGAGGAGGTGAGGCAGAGGAGGGGAGACGATGGAGGTTGCAGAGGTGGGAGGAGAAGGGGGGAGGGGGGTGGTGGAGTAAGTAAAGGAGGAGGAGGGAGGAGATGCTCAATGAGAGTATCAAGCCAAAGTTGTTGGTAGGTGCACAACTACACTGATCAACATAAAAGAAAACTAGAACTTGGTGTTAAAATTCCATGCTTGAGGTGTCAGGTTAAAATAATTTCTAGTCGATCCAAGAATGAAGGATAGAGTATAGCTATGCAACAACCTCACTCCCATATTGTAATGTCCCTAAATCATAAAATTTAAAAAAAAAATCGCTTACGACTAATATTGTCTATTCGGTACATGTTTATCAAATTAAATTCGGCACTGGGATTTAAAATATAAGACTCACTTAAATATTTAAGAACATGCATGGTTACATATTTTTACTTATGTCTTACGGTATGATGTACCTACTGTGGTTGTCTTCACTTAAGCAGCTTGGATAGATGTAGTTACTCTATTCTTAATGATCTTTATATGGTTTGAGGGGATGGACTTATTGGTGTATGGCCAGGCTTACTTAGCATTTTTATGCTAAAGTCTACTTCAATCTGTTTTGTAGGTAAAGGTTAAAGGCCATCTACTTTCCAAATTCCAATATGTATGTTAACCATGTGGTTTTGATCCATATAAAGGAAAATGTAGAGCTTGCAAATAAAAATGGGGTTTTCAACTATATCAAGTGGGTTTGTTATTTAAATGCTAATTGAAAGGATGGTGCATTCATTGTCTTAGTCATTCGAAAAGGGTCCAGTTGTATGGCACTGAGGAACTCAACCTTAAGGTTTGTTTTGGCACAATGCAATATCGCATCACTTGTTTTCGAGTTTGGTAGTGCTTTAATGGTGTCCCACGACAGCCATTTGAATGGAGTCCAGCTGGAATGAATTAACGAGCTAAACCCTAAGGGTTTGTATGACCGAAAGCATTTTATCATTTTTGTTTTGTTTGGAGGGGAAGGTAGAGTCCTATTTTTCTTGTCTTGGAGGTGCTCATGGTCAGTTTCGCCCTGCAGTGCAGTAGATGATTATGGTTTCTTCGTGGTAAGATTCTATGCCCATGGAAAATCGTTCTAATACCTTTACTCTGAGTACTTAGTTCATTTTGTTACAGTTTGAAGTTTGTTAATGAATGGGGCTTGGTTTTCTGTTCACAGGGCACCTGGTGGTAGAAATTCGAGCCTGACATGGGCAATAGTGACTATGGCAAAAATGGTAAGTCTAAACTTTTGTTGGCGATCTCCTTCCCTTCAAGCCATAATGTTGATAGCTGGGTCAATGCACTATAAGATACGATTGTATTAAATGGTTTAAATCTGGATTTTTGGATGTGTGGATTTACTTTTGATTATGGGAACCATGGTCTCACCCGGTGGAGCACTTGTAAAATGAAATCCTCAGTGCTTGACTCAGTTGTAGCCGGTAAGGAATTTTGAGGTGGTTGGAGCTTTTAAACTTTTGCTCCTGTGTAAAATGATATATAGTCTCAAGATTTTTGGGAACTTTTTAATAAAGAGAAAGACTCTTTTATTTGACTTCTGTAAAGTCTTGTGGATGTATTTTATTATTGTTGTGAGTTTATATATGTGGGATCTGTGTAATTTTTTTATTTTAACCTGAAGGAGTTTGGATGTATGAAATTCATATTAGGTTTAAGAGCTTGCACTTTCTAGAGGTGGGTGATTTCAATAAGCTCCATGGTTTGTTGAATTTAATCCCGTCGTTTTGAGTTTAAGCTTCATTTTGAAACTTTCTGTAGGTTCATAAAAGGAAACGTTTGTTTTGAAATACTAAAGGGCATGGCCCTTGCTAGATTATGTGATTTGTTTCAAGCTTCTGTATAGAAAATTTGATTAGATTTAAATGGTAGGGAAAGAGATTTTTAGTTTGTTTTAGGAAATAATACTCACTATGTGAAGTCGTTTTAATGACATGATTTGTTAAACGTTGGTATTGTTTTCTTCTGTTAATGATTGTGGCGTGGCTTGATGCCCCTCCTCTAACATTGATAATGAATTGTTTTCTTTAAAAGTTGTACTGCGTTTTATTTATATGAGAAGGAAGAGATCCACGATGTAACGAGATTGCTACCATATGTGTTAGGGCTTTAAGCATCGATATAGTTAGTCAAAATACGATGATACTTGGATTTTTACTTATGTCTTATGGAAGAGATCCACGACTTTGTTTGTTAAACCCTATGTTTTCTGGAAAAGATCGTTGGATGAAAGGTCAGCGTGTGTAAGGCGACATTTTTTTTTTAAAGTATGGTGGTTGATTATAAACCCTAGAATGATGGATGATTTTCTTTTGTTGCTTTTTAAAATGGTTTTAATTACTCTCAGAAATCTATGTGTTAGAATTTTAGTTATTTAAAGAAATATATATGTAGGTGTAGGGTTTTAATATTTGTAATGTCGCATAATCTAAAATCGTATACGTTGGGAATAAAATACTACGCCTATACATGAAACGATTTTCACTTAAGAAAGTTTAGTTTATGGGAGCAGGTACATCAGAATAGGCTATGCTGATAAATGGGATTAATTAACTTTTTTTAAAGGCATGAATGCAGCCTACTTTATTATTAGGTGGTAGAGGAATTTTAAACTGGGGACTAAAATGAACGAATCGATCTCCTCTCATGAGATGATTAAGATGCAAACATAATTAATTTAAAAATTGGTTTATGAGGTTTCTGCACTATTACAATTTTTGGTTAGGCTTTGAAATTTTTAAACCAGAACTCTATCTTTTGAATTGAAGAGAATAACCCAAGAGAGCCAATACCATAGGCCCTTGCTCTTATTAACCACTACTACTAGATTTTTGTAAAATGAATTGCCAGAATTACATTTCTAAGTTAGCAGCCTAATAATAATTTGAAAGGAGTAAAGGAGTATCTCATACCTCTACAATTGTAGCTCGATCCCTATGCTGATATAGACCTACACACTTACAAACATGAATTACATAAACCAAGTATGTGTTGATTCTCGCTTACTTGTAGAATAATTGAACTGGATGACTTTGGGACTACCACATTCCTCCCAACCTTGAACCTGAACCGTTCTTGGTTCACTAATGGATCCCCCTGAGCTGGTTCAAACATGCAATAGGAAAGTAGAGGACCTAGGATAGGCTGCTCATCAGATCTTGGGAAAAATAGTAAGCTTCTTCAATTTTATAGAAAAAAATTCTCTTCTTTTACCATAAGGGAATGATAGAAGAAAAGATGATCCCTCTCTTGGGATTTGGCCTTCTTTATATAGCTGACATTTTTAATATAGTTGTTGGGTTTAAGTAATAATATTTCAATTTTCAATTTAAATTAAATTATAATATTTATATAAGATATTTTACTAATTACTCTTTCCTAGTTTATCTAGGACTTTTTATTTTGTTACAACAAGATGTGTTTTCAAGTTAGATCACAATTTTTTTTCTTTTAAGTATAATTTAATATAAGAAATATCCTATGCATACTTTTTACATAAGTGAGCTTTCTTTTCTAAATAACCAATCTGATTATTTAATAATTAAATATCATAGTATCTCCTTGGTTTAATTAATTACATATCATAATAACTCTTTGATTTAATAAATTAAATACAAGGTCCAACTCCTTGGACGTGGTCTTATGGTCACCTTGGATAGTTGGCTAGGTTAGGTACCTCTAGGTTCCTCTTGCATGTTGGATTCCCTCGTTTTAACATGGTAGTTCCCGCAGTTGTTTGATGAAAGATAGAAATGATTCATTTAACCAATTGAATAATCGTGATGAATAGTAGTTCTATTTAGAGTCTTCTCGATTCAACACTTTCAAGATCAAGTAACCCCGAATGCTCTTCAGATATTTGGCTCAACACTCTGACATGGGCGTTACGCTAGTGCAATTCAAGAGCATCCCGCTCAACACTAGTACTAGAATGTGTTTTTGAAGTACATCTAGAATATACAAATGACCTCAGATTCGATATTCATTTTCAATCTTGGAGTGCTCGAGGGATTATGCCCAACACTCTATGTACATCGAGGCTTACGCCCAGTACATAATAAAATCGTCTATGTACATTGGGGCTAATTCCCAACACATAGGTCATCCATGTGTTCCAGAGTCCATGCTCACACCTCATAAAGATCAATCATGTATATCATAGCTATGCACAGTATGTAACACAAATCATCTCAGTATATTAAGGTTTGTACCCAAATCTCATAATAAACATAAATCACATACATTGGGGCTTTCTACCCACTATATAACAATAGTCTTCATCAGTCAGGTTCCATGCCCAAATATGTAAATCTATAAAGGAAATGAATCATGTGCATTGTGGCTTGCACCTAGTATAATCAAAATAAATCATATGTGTTGCGGCTTTAAGCCCAGTATATAGCATCGATATAGTTAGTCAAAATTCGAGATAATACACATATAAACCCTACCAAGAACATAGAAAACATTATTACATGTCTTTCATTTAGAGAACTTATCTAGAAACCCACAAAAAAGAAAAGTATGTAGTAAGGGTTTAATACCTGGGAGAGGAAATACCCACTAGCTCCATGACCTATCCAAGTGTTGTGAAAAGGGGTTAGTAACATGGGTAAACACCATTAAAATATAATGCAATATAGTTATAATACAGAACAAAACATTACCTTAGATTCTCTACCCCATATCATATGAAATGAAAAGACTATAATACTCTTTGTGATCATTGATATGAGACTATAAACCTAGACCCCGGTTAACTCATCCTTCCCTGTAAGGAAATAGAGGTAAAAATAAATAACCAAATAAATTTTATTATGGTAAATAACGAAATAAAAACCTAATTCTATAAATGGTTTGAGAAATACCTAAATCACTAAGAGTTGAGGTCGAGGATTGAGCACCTCTTTCGCATACTCCTATATAGGGTTCCATAAGAATTGGGTTGGAAACCCCTAATATCGATGAAGTGGTACATGCTTAATACGCATGGGGTGACAATATATGCTAGTAGGTAAGACAAATAATTCATATTCAACAAATAGTGTAACATACCCCTTATTCGCTTTCAACATTGCAAGGATTGAGTTGTAAAAAATTTCCTCTATATCAACAATCAAGGTATTAGTCATATTATATACAAGATCATATATGTACTTTGGATGCAATTAACATTGCATATAACACTTGTTCAATCACTTCCTTTCCTTCATTCCATAACACTTATCCATTAATCATGATCAGCCATATTTGTATAAGGATCACTATTAATCGAATCTATTCTAACAAAATAGTACATAACATTACAACTGTAAATCTCAAATAATCCTCATGATCATTACACCATCAAACATCCACAAGTATCATTTTACATTAAAACTTACATAATATATCTTTAACAGTCCTCATTGAATTTACTTACCCTTTAGATCACAATTAACCAGTAGTATAGAACACATAAGGTACACATGCAAGAGACCCATATATGCGGTTCACCCCAAAGATAGGGCTACGTCCACCAAGAAATGTTGCATCTTGTATTAATTATAAAAAATAGAGGAGTACATTCTATGACACAGTGTGTGCATATTTCTACTTTCTCAAACCTCTCTCAGAGAACACATTTTCCAAAACAAACAACCATCTTTCTCACAGGAATCATAGGGATTCTCTCCGAGGATGATCACAACCAGATCATAATAATTTATGCATTGAGATACCCTTCATTCCCCAGGGTTCTAAAACATAAATATAACATATATAGAAGCTTTTCCCTACCCGAACTAGCATAATATTTACATGCACAATTGATTACCTTCCCTAAATAAAGGGTTTCCAACAACCATACACCTACAAATACTAAAATAAATATGAAACCAATATCCTACAATGTTTGCGGGGATTATTTCCCCAAGTCCTGTGCCATAATACAACATGAAACATGCATAATATATTAAATGAATTAAATAATAAGCTTTTCGAGCTCTATGCAATGGCCAATATACACACAACAGGAAACATACAAGAATAATATAAAAGATAAATGAAACGGGATGTAGAAAAGTATCCTTCCTTAATCTTTGCATAGCTACACAAATTAGTATACTGTGACAAATATCTGATACTAGAAGTTACATATTTCAAATATTTAATTTCCCCAAGCATTTACGCATACAAGATTAATACCAATCTAATGTCAATATATGAACCCATATATTATTAAGGGATTCTCTCTCCCAAGCATTTGCGCATAATAGATTAGGGACTTTGAGCATATATGCATACATATATAATAAGAATGGAAGGGTATAGGGATCTATCCCCAACCCTGCTCATCCTAGCTTCAGACATTAAGTATAAATAAAAGGAGGGATCTTTCCCCACAATAGAAAAAAAGTTAAAAATAGTATATATATATATGATACACACATATATATATAGAAATGAGGCATCCGGTATGCATATACAGTAAAACACACTATCCCTTAACTGATTTACAGGGATCAATCTCCGAGGCGTATGGGAAGTCCACAAATGAACCATCATCATGAAAGCATAAGATAAAAGATAAATGATATGAGATCTTAGTAAACAGGGATTCGTTTCCCCATGCATGTGTAGCAACAAGGAAAATGCACACGGGTTCATATTTAATTGCTATCACACAGAGAGCAAAAGTGTAAAGATATGATTAGATAATTCATACAGGGTTTTGTAATCACCCTTATCCCTATGGAAGATATGCGCACTAATACTAATGCAACCAGAATTACCATATAAATTAAGCAAAGGAAACACATAGGCTTACGGGGAGCCTTCCCAATCTGCGCTTTGACATCAAACATCTAATATATATATAAATTCAGAAAATTACACCATGCCCACTTTATCGTTCTATCCAAAAGAATAAAAGAACGAATCCTTTCCTCAAAGCTCTGCATAGGCAACCAAATAAACATACAACATATAAAATATAATACACCCTAGAAGTGTATACATGGTTGGCTCCCATATAAAACCAGTAATTCTAAATTTTAAGGAAGTGCCCATTATATATAAGAGATCAATAAAATTTGTAATAATAAACTTTCTTATATTTATTTGTTTACTACTTCCAATCCTCTCTACAAATGTTGATGGATAAATCCTATTCCACCCAACCATGGGCTCATGAGAACATATCAACTTTCTTCTCTCACATAGTCACCCCCAAATTGGATCATGGTGTCTCTACGAAAGATCTTAGATTTGTATTCCAATCATAAGCTTGTAGGAAAAAATATATCCTTGATTATTATAGCATACACACCCATCCAATCATATTCCTTTTACCTTTTAAATACTAATGACTCGGGTGGATCAAGGATTCTATGCCTTTGATAGTTATCTATCCAATAAATTTATTTTACCAATCATGGTTTTTTGGTTTAGTTAATACAAGCAGTACTCCTATCAAATACCACAAGCATACACATAGGCAACCTCCTACCTCTTACAACATACTAACAGTCCTCCTACCTCGGCACCTCCGTGCTTATTCTCTATGGCCATAAAAAGATCTTACAAACTAGATTCAACTTGAAATTTCATCTTTGCACGGATAAAAATTAGTTTCCATACTTTGTGGGTGGCTATTTTCTTAAGGAGAATCTAATATTTCTATCTTCTCTATCAGCTCTTTTTATAAAGGATGTTGTCTAAATTTCATAGTTCTAGGGTGAAATAGATGGTGACATCCATCATGACAGTTATTTTTTTTAGGTTGATTTTATTTTATTGCTCCTATATCAAACTTTACAAAGTTATAACTAAGGCATATAATCCTATAGAGACCATGACCCCCTCTTTCTTTCACATTATTTCCTAGCATTTTAAGTAGAAATAAAAGTCTTTAACTTAACATAGCATGTGTTCAAATGCATAATGAACCATCATGCATAATTCTTATCTATCCAAAAAACAATAAATAAGAGAGCTAACCACTTTTGGGGGGGGCTCAACCTTTGGGGTATTCTATCCATTCCCCCTTCGAATAACATTGTCCTCACTATTCAATTACAGATAACATCTCATTCTCGAAATAGAGATGGGTATTCTTCCTCCATACTACCCTCCATCTCTCGGGTAGCTTCCCTAGGTTCAAAGTGCTTCCATTGCACCTTTACTTTTGCAATGGCTTTGTTCTGGAGCACCACCTCTTACACGAAGAGGATACATAGGGGTTGTTGGAAATCCTCTTCTAGTTCTACCTATACCACAATCCAAAACATGTTTAGCATCATGAATATATTTCTTCAACAAGGATACATGAAATACATAATGCACTTTGATGTTAGAAAGTAAGGCTAGTTGGTAAGCAACATGTCAAACTTTAGCTATAATTTGAAAAGACATGTAGTATCCTGCGACTACTTTATAACATCTCCGTAAGTTCAAAGAACTTCTTATTTCCTTTACTTTGAGATACACATGATCTCCTATTTCAAATTTATTAGATATATTTCTTAATTCTTCATAGCACTTTTGTGTGTCTTGGGCCAATTTAAGGTTTTACTTGACCTTGTTAACAATATGATCCAATTCCTAAAGCATGTTGGATCCTAAGATAATTCTATCCACTGGGTTGTTCCAAGCGACTAGGTATTGCATTTCCTACCATACATAATTTCAAAGGGGATCATAGTTGCATACATTTGATAACCATTGTTATAAGAAAATTATGCCAAGTGTAGGTAGTTTTCCTACCTCTTGGGGTTATCCATAACATACATCCGCAACATGTCTTCTAAAAATTGAATGGTTTTTTTTGTTTGACCATCAACTTGAGGGTGATAAGCATGATACGCAGTGTCTAATCTCAATAGTCTCCCACATCTTATAAATAATTCCTTCCAAAAGTTGGAAGTGAATTTTGTGTCTCTATCACAGATGATGTTTTTAGGTACACTATGTAGTCTAAATATTTTCTTTAGGAAAAATTCTGCAATATTTACTTCTTTAAAGGTAAATAGTCTTCCATTTCCATTCATGGATAGTTAAAGGTTGTAATAATCCAGTTGGATGTAGGTGTTCAACCTTGACTTGTTGACACTAAAGGAACCTAGCTATATACTCAACAATTTATTCCTTCATCCTTGGTTACAAATACTATTTTCTAACAAATGTAACCATTTTTTAATAGCTAGGGTGGTTTTTTGTAGAATTAATCCATAACAATATGTTTTGATTCTCTTGAATCTTGTCACATACAATGTGTTATTAAATAAGAGCATCCCATCTTTGGCCAGCTCATAATTTTCATCTAGTTTTCCTTTAGCATTTTGTTGTAGATTTGTCATGATTTTTTTGTAATTTTCATCTTTCTCTAGAGCTTGCTTTATTTTTGCCTTTAGGTCAATTTCAAAATAGCTTAAAGAATTCATATGATTCAACCAAATGCTCCTAGTGAGCATCATCTACCTTATTTGCCTTGCCCTTAATGTGCTTAATTTCAAAGTCATACTCACTCCAAAATTCCATCCATCTTGCTTGTCAGGCATTTAAACTCCACTAGTAAAACCAGTATTTTAATCCAATGTTGTATGTTTTTAAGAGAAATATTTTTCTCCGCAAATAGTGTCTCCACATTTTATGTGCATGAATTATGGTTTCCAACTCTAAATCGTGAGTTGCGTAATGATGTTCATGTTCTTTTAGTTTCCTAGAATCATAGCTGATCACATGGTCATTCTGCATTAAGACCCCTCCTAGACTTTATTTGCAGGCATGAGTGCATACTACAAAGTCCCCACATGGATCTGCAATCTTTAGAATAGGGGTAGTAGTGAGAAAGTGCTTGAGCTTCTAGAAGTTCAACTCACACTTTTATATCCAAACAAACTTTGCATCTTTCTTTTGAAGCGATGTCATGGGATAGGAAACATTTTAGAAAACTTGGATGAACCTTGAGTAGTAATGAGCAAGGCCTAAGAAATATCATATGCTAACAAATTTTTAGGACTAGGACACTTCGTTATTGCCTTTATCTTATTTGGGTGAACTGCAATCCTTGCTCTAACATCACAAGGCCTAAGTATTGAATCATGTCCTTATAGAATTCAAACTTTCTAAATGCTTCATAGAGTTGATGATCTCTTAGAATTTGTAGGACTACCTTTAGTCTTTGAATAGAGAATTATATCATTTATGAAGACAAATCAAAACTTTCTAAGGTACTTATTGAAAAATGTGTTCATATATCGGTGCATTAGTAATGATGAAAGGCACAACCACAAACTCATAATGTTTGTATTGATTTCTTAAAGCTTCCTTGTGAATGTCCTAATCTTTGGTCCTTATTCGGTGATAACCTGACCTCAAGACTATCTTTAAGAACACTATGGATCACCTTACTTGATCGAGCAAGTCATCAATTATGGGAAAATGATACATATTTTTAATAGTAACTTTGTTCAGTCATATGTAGGAAATACATAGTCTTAAGGTCCTATCCTTATTTTGAACAAACAAGATTGGGTCTCCCCAGTGGGAAATAGTCTAGGTTTAATATAGTATTTTTATGGCATTTCTTGTAACTACATTTTGAGTTCCACTTACTCTATTGTACTCATCCAGTAAGGTTCCTTTGAGATGCGAACATCTCTAAGTATAAAATCAATGTTAAAGTTAAGGTCTCTTTTTGGGAACATCTCTAGACTGGCAATAAATTTATGCATCAATTTAATTATTTGTTTGAGTAATATTATTCTTGTGAAGAAAGACCTCAAGGGTCCAACAGAGTTCACAACACTCTAAATAGAATAATTATAACTAACCTCACTATCACTATAAAGACTTGTGGAATTGTCGAATTTGAACAAATGGTTTTCATTCAACCATTAATTGAACAAAAAATGACAATAACTAACCAAACTTGGTAAGTGAAGACAATGCCCATTTTCCTCCACTTATTCATGATCCCCTCAATGAACACATGGATAAATGAGTCGAGTTGATTCAAGCTTGGAAACAGGAATCATGCAAAAGTTGAGCAGTTTATCTATGATAGTAATTGTGAATAAAGAGAAGCATGGGGAACCTATGAGCGTGTGGATGATGGAAGTAAAGTATGACATGGCTGACTCTCAACTAAAAACCATTTCAAAGTCAACTTATGTATAGAGTTTTATAAAGAACAAAAGATAACTCATCTAGTGTAAGGTCTCTCTTAGTAGAGTAAATTTTTTTATTTTTTATTTTTTTAGGTTTTAACCTTGAAAACATGTAATGGAGGGTTTTGCTAATGTTTAAACGAATGCTGATTCCAATTTCTCATATAAGATTAGTTAAAGGTATACATTCTTCTATTTTTTCATTATTCTTCGTACAACTATGATAAACTACATCTACCAAATTGAAATGCTACATGTGTATATAATTTCTTAGATTTAATTTACATTTAATTCTAAAAGGATCATATGGACATGCTATAAAAGCTTTACAATTTGGCTGGAGGGAAAAATAGTATTTTACGCAATAACTTAAATGACTTCTATATATAAACCCTTAATCTTAATTTACATCAATCTTTCTCCAGAGTCACTATGGAGTCTTTAAACTCCGTTGAAACGAAATTGATGAGTTCATAAAACAATTCTACATTAATTAAGACATCGTAAATATATATATAACACTTTTAGACTTAAATTTACATCGTCCATAAAACAATTCCTCAATAATTTTAACATCACGAATATATAAACTTTACTTTAATTATATGTTCATAAAGATACACTTCTATCTTTCGAATACTTAAAATAAACTTTAGACTTAATTATATGTTCATAAAGACACGCCTCTATTTTTCAAATACTTAGATATTTAATTCGACATCTGAACGGATAGATTCTTGACAACTAACATGTAATTTCCAATTAAACATCTCTTTCATCTAGAACCGAATTTATTGGTAAAATACAGCACAGTAATAATACATTTAAAAAACGAATTACTTAACAAGAAGTAAATCCAGACGCGTGTACAATAGTAAAAAGAAAACTTATACTTTATATATATATATATATAAAATAATTGTTCTCATTTAAAAAATGAATTACTTAACAACAAGTAAAACCAGACGCGCGCACAATAGTTAAAAGAAAATTTATACTTTATATACAATTGTTCTCATTTATATACAATTGTTCTCATTTAAAATCGAATTACTTAACAACAACTAAATCCAGACGCATGCACAATGGTAACAAGATAGCTTATTAAATATATATATAAAAGAATTGTTCTCATTTAAAAATCGAATTACTTAACAACAACTAAATCGAGACACGTACACAATAGTAAAAAGAAAACTTATACTTTATATATATAAAATAATTGTTCTCATTTAAAAATCAAATTACATAAAAAATAAACTTAAATTATGAGTCATATGATTGCTACACCGTGAGTCTAAATACCATATGTCATTTGGACTTTCTTGGATGGCATTGCCCTCCAGCGATGATGTGCATGTTAAGAAAAGTGAACTGTTCGCAGTGTTGTTGCTGCTTGACTGAGTTTCACCTTGCTTTCCTTGGTCATACTGCTTCTTGTTGCATTCATATGCGAAGTGTCCATACTTCTTAGAGTAATGACATTGAAATTTTTATTTATCATACCTTTGCCCACTTGGCTGATTGGGAGTCTAATTCTGGCCTCTTCCAGCGATATGTGCAGGACTGCTATGACCTCCTCTGAAAGAACTTCATCCTCTGCCTCTAGAGCTTGATCTTCCTCGGCCTCTAGCACGACTTACGAATGACTATGTTGCGAATGCACCTTCGAGCGATGTGTCTGAACAATTGATTCTATGTTCATGATTGAGTAATGAGGCTTGCAACTCATCAATAGTAAATATGGACAGATCTTTGTTTTTCTCCAAGGTTACAAGGGCTAATGCAAGCTAATGCTAGCCACTCATGACGCGTTAGTCGCAATGGACTTCTGGAAAAACAGAAATCTCAACTTCAAAAAGCAATATTAGAGCTTCCTACACAACTTTTTGGAATATGGTGCAAGA
>BSBM01002405.1:410000-582500 GCA_027924585.1 Larix kaempferi | reverse complement strand
GGCATTAAATGGTGTAAACGTTGGGAAATAAATGGTGTAAACGTTATACAAGAACGCGTGTGCGGGTTTGGGCACATGCGCACTCCTGATATGTATGCACGAAAAACACGCGTGTGCGCAATTAGCATGCATGTGCGGCCCTGTTACTAGTTTAAAAAAACAAAGTTCTCTATTTGCTGGGAATTCTACCAAAAGCACAGATTTCACTTCTTCCGCAGGTTTCAAGCTCTCACAGCATTCTTATTGTCTCGCACTCATTGATATTTTGGACACTCTTTGATCTATTGGACACAAAATCACCCTTGTAATCTATCAAACATCTTCAGTGGTCTTGGAATCTAGTGGAATCATTCAAGCTACCAGTTTCCATTGCAAGTGGAGATCATTTCTATAGAGGTATGGTGATTTGTAAATAAGTCTTTTCATTCACAAGATTTGAGACGAGCCCATGCCTTTTTGTTTTTATCATATTCCCACAACAATATCCATGCATAGACAACAATGAATTTGACAAGAATATTTCCCATGTTCACATCTAAAAAAACTCATATGAACACTAGACAAGATGATGTATGCAACCTCCTCATTGTGTAATTAGTAACCAAGTTAATTTTGTTCTTTTCACCTCATATTATGCTAGCAAAAAAAACCACACACTCACTAAACATAACTAAAAATATCACTTCAACTCATCCAAAAAACCTCAACTCTCTCATCTCTTATTCAATACCACTATATGGAATGAGGATATCTGTAAGTATATGCACCTTTCCTTTATCTATGCATCCAAATATGATAATATTCATCCATATATACCATCCTTACAATATCCCCTCACCTTTAATAATGATTTTTTTTCCAAAAACCAAGACTTTCCCACTTCATGCTCTATTCAACATGATGGTTGTTGGTATAGTCCCTAGTTCTCCACTCTCCAACACCTCCCCACCCTAGATATTTCACATTGAAATGTCAAATTATATTCCCCCTAATCACCCTTCTCAAGACCATGATCCTTGTTAGAAACCTTTGCATCCTCCTTAAGGTTTTGTAAAGTGGTAAGCTATGCTGGAATGTGTCAGGTTCATTGTATAATGGCACTAATATCTTATTTGTTGTTTCTTTTGCAGGGGTAAGCCTAATAGTTGTGTTAAACAGACTTTTGGAGATGGGAAACCCATGAAACGCAAAAAAAAAAAATTGAAGGAATTGGCCCATTGAAAAGGTGAATGACTTAATAGAAAAGGCCAGGTTGGGAATCGAAAGATTAAGACATGGTCCTATCATTGACTCGGATCCTGCCATTGATACTAACACAGTTGTTGACACGAAAAACCTCTTGTTCAAAACCAAGGGTAAAGCAGTCATGTCCAACGGACCCAACTCAAATTCCAACATCAACACAATCTCCAACCAACAATCTATCAACGAGTCATTTTGAAGTACCTCACACACTTCTCATACACTCAAATTAAATAGAAAAACTATTAAAAAGTACTCTGTTATAAGAGAAAATCTTGACACTCCAGGTGGAAAAGATTGTTGGGATTTTGTTGGTAGGTTTCCTCGTGCAGATAGGAAGCTAATTGATGCTATTAAGGAGTTAGTACAAAATTTTTGGCATGATCATACTAGACCTTCATCAAACCAAAGGTACGTGCT
This sequence comes from Larix kaempferi, assembly GCA_027924585.1. NCBI lineage: Eukaryota > Viridiplantae > Streptophyta > Pinopsida > Pinales > Pinaceae > Larix > Larix kaempferi. Next base: position 580,838 of record BSBM01002405.1, on the reverse strand, counting down.
AAAACTGAGAAAAGGTTCTACTGAACGTGAGCGTCATGTTAAACACTTCCTTGACACCACATAGACTGAACTCTATGATAGATTCAAGAACAAGCACACACAATTGAACCTGGACCAAAGGTCCTTTGAGAAATGCAAACCATGGTATGTTTGTATATGCATTGATCGGAACACTTATTGTTGTAGATACCACATAGAATATGAATATTATTATGACACATATAAACATATATTTTGTGATTTGTATACTAACATTGTGCAAGGATGCAATGAATCCATACTACCACTGAATGCATCAAGAGACTTTATCCACAACATCATGTGTCCAAGGCCCGAAGGACAAAAGTATTATGGAAAATCATGTTTGTATGGGACATGTTCTGGGTGCAGTGGGTTTTCCCTTTTGAACCGTTGCATTCATGAAAGAAAGGACCACGAATTTGGCATGATGGGCATGGATATGCAAAGCTTCAAGTACGTGACCTATCAATTAGATAGTGTTAGAGAAAGTAAAAATATTGCATTGGTGAAGTCACAGGTACAAATGAATATTGCATATTTTTCATATTACACGTTCAATTTATGGCATATACATTTTTCCAAAGGCCACATTGTAATATTTCCCTTGTTTCCATGGTAATAGATACCGACATGTGACTTATTGATGGAATTCTATGAGAAAATCTAGCAGTATGTTCAACATGTGCATGCAGCGTGATGGAAAGATGAGGAGTATAGAAAATGCAGGGACAAATTTCCCATTGGAACCATACTGTCAATTGTGGATTTTGCAGAAAATTACACCCTTCAGACACAAAATGAAATCCAGAGTCAATACTACCATTCAGACCAAGTCAGCATCATGTTACATATTATGTATAGGCATGGGCCAGAGAGCAACAATGATAAGAGGATAATACTGAAGGAGACAAATGTTTACATAAGTGATGATAGAACCCATGATCTGCATTATGTGCAACATTGTTTTCGAATTTTCTATGATTAGTTGAAGGAGAGAGATATATAGATGGATTAGCATTGGATATGGTTGGATGGTTGTGCGGGCCAGTTCAAAAATGCTCGAGTATTTGAATGGATGAGCACTTTGCATAAGACTTATAATGTGCCGCATATCTAGAACTATTTTGAGACCAAGCATGGAAAAGGAGAGCATGATGGGACCGGTGCATGCATCAAGACCGCACTACGAATGGAAGAGATGAGGTTTGACAGGGAAACTCATATCCAAGATGCACAATCCACAGTTCAATCGTGCTCTGCAACATTTTCAGACTGAGCAAGAGATCAACATACATCATCAATGGCAAGACGTGTGGTGAGAAATTTTTGGCTAGTGGTTGACATAGATCGATCGCATTCCTATAGTTGTGGCACAATACAAGGACCACGTGGATTTCATTCAGCTCGAAGCTCAAACAACCCCCTATTTGAGATATGGACACGAAAGCTTGCATGCTTTTGCAGCCCTTGCAACAGTGGCGAATGGGATGAATGCGAATGCATGGACTAGTTTGATAAATGGGATCGTGTGTCACTTGCAGTAGACCAACATGCAGTTGTTGAAACAACCGAGTTAGAGGAGGGTCACTCAGTGATTTCGATAGACTATGACCATATCTCAGATCTTGTACAACTAGGACACATATACACAATTTTTTCCCCGAAAGGAAATGAATGGGGAGTGGTTTATTGGTTGGCATGTTGCATCCAAGGTAAGCAAACCCTCTACGGATCATTAATCAACGATGAAGGCATTGAATTTCCTACAGGCTCGATGGTGGTTAAGGGAGAAAATATTACACTAGATGGGAAGTCGAGGAAGAATAGTGGGCATGTATTCATGGATTACAAACAAGGTTCAGTGGTGTATCACTTCACAAACTTGATCGTTGGAACAAACATCCATCTTCAGAAAATGTCAAGCAAGAGCTCAATAAAGGTACGCTACTACCTACCTCATTCAGAGCACGAGAGATTGATGGAGACAATTAGCAATAGAGAGGATCTAGATTGATTTATTGAATTAGGCTAGTCAACTTTACATAAGAGAAAGAATTGCATCAAATAATGTTATGTTCTACATCGAGGTATGTGTAGTTTTATGTTATTTCGTTGGTACATTCATTTTTTGTCGATACATACATACATACATGTCTTTGCCTATGTTTTTTATTTTTCCTATATGTATTAAACTGTTCCATGCTTCTCTTTTATGTTGAATAAAATGGTGATGTGATTTGGATCAAATTTGAATAATTTGAGGTAGTATTTTCTTAAATATATCTATTTATGTTTTTACCATTTGAAGATAGCGGTTTTGATAGGTTCTCAAGATTAGAATTACGTAGGTTTTAGAAAAAAATATGAAGTACATAGTCTATTACAATGGTCTTGAAAATTTAACTTGGTAGATGAAACCTTCTAGGAATCCATGTATGGATAGAAGGGTCTTCCACTTTGGGTAGGGAGTTATCATAAAGTTTCAAGGGTGGTATTTTTGAGATCTATACTTGAGAAAAGCATTAGGGAACTGTGAAATTCCTTAGCGATCAAATATCTCTTTAGTTTCTCTCTCTTTAGTTTTGTGTCCACCCAAACCTTTTTCATTCTTTGGGTACCTTGAGGTATATCCCCAACCCAAAAAACTCTTATATTATGATGATTATGTTGGTTTAGGATTTTGGTTCCCCATGCTCAGTGCTCACCCAAATCTAGCTAGATTTTGGGATTTTGCCCTTATCCAAGCATCGTTTCATCAACCTAGGGTTTTCGCTAATATATTTTAAAACATGTTCATTTATGGTTGGATATTGATGCTTTATTCCTATAAATAACCACTTAGAGGGACTTGTCATCATCATCACCAGCATAATATCTAGGCTCCTCATCGACATCTCCATCATCATCATCTTCTTCATCATCACCATCACCATCACCACCATTGTCAACGTCTTCATCATCGCCACCATCTTCATCATCATCATTAACTCTAACTCTAACCCTAATTCAATTTCCTTCTATAGATCTAGCCCCAACCCTCACCCAAACCCTAGCACTAAGCCATCTTCTTCATCATCGCCATCACCATCACAATCACCATCACCATCACCGTCACCATCACCATCATCATCATCACCATCTTCATCATCATTGTTAACCTAAATCTAACCCTAATTCAAGTTCCTTCTATAACTCTAGCCCTAACCCTCACCCAAACCCTAGCACTAAGCCATCTTTTTCACCATCACCATCACCATCACCATGAACATCTTCATCATCACCACCATCTTCATCATCATCATTAACTCTAACTCTAACCCTAATTCAATTTCCTTATATAACTCTAGCCCTAACCCTCACCCAAAACCTAGCACTAATCCATATTCTCTATCCTCACCATCATCGTCACCATCACCATCAATGTCACCATCATCACCACCATCTTCATCATCATCATTAACTCTAACTCTAACCCTAATTCAATTTCCTTCTATAACTCTAGCCCTAACCCTCACCCAAACCCTAACACTAAGCCATCTTCTTCATCCTCACCATCACCATCACCATGACCACCAATGTCACCATCATCATCATGTCTTCATCATCAACACCATCTTCATCATCATAGCTAACTATAACTCTAACCCTAATTAAATTTCCTTCTGTAACCCTAGCCCTAACCCTCAACCAAACCCTAACACTAAGCGATCTTCTTCACCATCACCATCACCATCACCATGAACATCTTCATCATCACCACCATCTTCATTATCATCATTAGCTATAAATTTAACCCTAATCAATTTCCTTCTATAACTCTACCCCTAACCCTCACCCAAACCATGGCACTAAGCCATCTTCTTCATCCTCACCATCACCGTCACCATCACCATCATCACCAATGTCTTCATCATCACCACCATATCCACCATCATCATTAACTCTAACTCTAATCGAGAGTGATTTTGGCAGAGTAAGGGTGTATTTGACTGTGGATATGAAATAAGGGACCTGCATCACCTATTTATAGGTTTTTAGTGGTGGAGTGCTAGCCCATGGTTTTGGGAACCATATGGTTTAGGTCAGCTGTATAGGGTTTTTTCCTCATTTTTCCCTCTTTTTCCTCTTTTTTTATATTTTTTATTCCCTTTTTAGAGGGTTTTTTCTATTTTCGAGGAATTTTGGATTATTTTGGGGGAAAAAGGGGGTTTTTTGGCCTTTTGGAGGCTTTTTTGGCCTTTGGGAGGCTTTTTAATGGGATTTTAAGGTTTTGGAGGTAAATATGGTAGGAAATATGGACAAATGAGTCATGCAATGGGGCAGATGAGGTAGTGAGCACTTTCTGGGTGTTAACAGATTGCCCCCTGATGTGTGAGGGCAGGAGCTCATCGTATGGCCGATAGACATCATAAGTTGTGTATGGTTTTCCTGGGATGTGGAGAAGAGAAGAAACAAACTAGAGCCCGGAACAACAGTCCCGAACAAACTGCAAAAACTGAAAGTACATGACCTCAATAATGAATGAGGAATAATCTGAACATATGGACAAGGCGGGCATTCCCATGCTCGTATCAAGATCTAGAATAATAATAGCAATGGGGTCCAAAATGTGGGGACCTGAAATATACATTGACTCAAATAATGAATGAGGAAGAATCTCAATATATGGACGAGGCAGGAATTCCCATGCTCATATCAAGATATAGAACAACAATACTAATGGGGTCCAAAATATGGGGACCTGACATATACATGGCCTCAAATAATGAATGAGGAAGAATCTCAATATATGGACGACGCGGGCATTCCCATGCTCGTATCAAGATACATAAAAAATAGCAGTGAGGCCCGAAAAGGGGGACCTGTAGGATACATAGAGAACCACTGTGTACAACATAAGGGTCCAGAGGGGACACAAATCTGGGACTTACTGCTAGGCTGACCATGTATGAGTTGAAGAACTGATACACTGGGACAACAACAGTGTTGCTGAGTGTGGTACTAGACGAACGGATGAGTTGCTGGAGCATAGTGATGGGGAGTCATATCCTCAATGGTACACTAAACTGGAACTCAAATAGGTACTCAAGGAAGCATATAACTGGATGGCTTCCAAATATAATCGCCAATGCAACCCAAACATCCACGGGAACATATAACTGGGCGTTCCGAAGTGACTCACCAATGTGCTAGAGTCGGGGGAAATCCAGGGTCTTCGGCCAATAATTGAAGGGATATAAACCCTGCACGATTCTCAACGATGCAATCAAGGTGTTGGAGTCGAGCATGTGAGAAACAACCACTCGGAGAGGCAATGATGACTCCTCTCAAAATGGTCCATAGGCACTCACCACAGATGGTGATGGGTCCAAGGCACAGGGACCTCTGGGTCTATCCTCTGGAATAGAGGGGCTATCGTCGACAGAGGGAGACCTGCAACTATCAAGGCAATGATGTTTCCTTGATAGGAGCGCGAGGTGGAGAATCGAAGTGTGAGAGTACTGATGGTAGGACTGACATACTGTGGGGCATAACTAGGAAAGTAGAGTCGGTGGACTCAAACTTCCTTTTTTCAGAGTAGGATGGCAGGGATGATCGGTCAGTATATGAAACTGGCTGGTGGGAAAGGGATCATAGTTGTACCTGATCAAGGATAGTGACGGGGACGAGTGAGACTCAAGTTGGTGTAAAATGGTAGGAGACTACAGACTACTCTGAACAAAGGCAACCTAATTGGGGGTGCTGCCGAGATGATTAATCATAGTGCCAAGAGGCACGGGGGGAATTCTTCATGGGTTAAGGAACTAGAAGAAGTGTGTGGAAAATGGTACTGTCGTGTGGATTTATACGAGCCCAGGACAGTTCATGCTCGTGATTGCTTTCAATTTTAAGGATTCTGAAAGCGATGAGAAGACTCTGAAATAATGGAATGGTACTATCGTGTGGATTTGTACGAGCCTAGGACAGTTCATGCTTGTGGTTGCTTTCAATTTTAGAGAGTCTGAAAGTGATAAGAAGACTCCAGGGGGTTGCCTTTTCGTGTGTTAGTCTCCAAGGCCCGAAGAAGCATAAAAGGATGCAATGAAGAACTCTTCCAGCTGATGTGACTAGAGGATTCCTTTTTCGTAATTAGTCTACCAGGTCTGGAAAAGGGTTAAACTTATACTAGATAGACGCCCTTCCAGGTACTTTAATGAGCATGAAAGGAAGCAAGATTGCTCGGCGATGTTTTCATTGTTTTAGGAGTCAGAAAAGAGATTAACAGAAACTCCCTAAGTGCCTTTTTCGTAAAGGACTTGTCCGGCCCGAAAAAGGGATAAAATTATACCGAACAAAAGGAATGGCCAGGCAAGGAGGAAGTGCTCAATCAAGGAAAATTGATGATGACCAAGAATGAGGGTAGGGGGGAGCACTTGTGGGCCTCCTTGCGGGATAATGAATTGTGGCAAAATAACGAAATAATTGCAGTATGACAGGAGTGAATGGCTCATGTAAAAATGTGGAACAATTCGAAGGAGGCCGATGTGGTGCGCAAACCGAGGAAACAAGCTGTCGGGACACAAGGTTGAAACTGTACCAAGTGAGAGCGAGAAATGATCTCAAGCATCATCACGAGCTCGGAAAAAGGAATCCGGCGATATAAAAAGTGTTAAAAATGGATAATGACCGATGTGGCACGCAAACCGAGGCGACAGGGGGCATTTTGGAAAAAATACCCAAAAAAATCTGGGGGTGAGAGCGAGAAATTATCTCAAGCATCATCACGGGCTCGGAAAAATGAATCCAATGATATAAGGTATATAAAAAATAGGCCACAGCTGATGTGGCACGCAAACTGAGGTGATAAGGTGTCGGGACACAATGTTGATATTGGTCCTGGTGAGAGCGAGAAATGATCTCAAGCATCATCACGGGCATGGAAATATGAATCCGGTGGTGCAAATGGTGCGAAACATGGAGGTCATAAGGACTCTTGAATGGTTAAAGGAAATAACTAGGTTAAAAAATGGTTGCAAATAAAGATGAGCCCACCAAGCCAAGGATGCAGTGGTGGGGAGAAATGATGACCCGCGGGGGCAAAATACTAGGTGTATCGAATCAAATCATATATACAAGTGACATGTGACCTCAAAAATGGTTGAGATCACGCATGTGAAAAAGTGAGTAGGGTTAATGACTTGCCCCCATGCTATGTGCATGGGGTTTGTGATTGTGGATCACGTATGTGTTGGTTTGAACAAGGGGGTCATGGATGTGCTGAGATAGATGTGATGGGGTAGGGTCAAAATGATTGAGCATGCCCCCTATCCCAGGGTCGAGGTAATCTATTATGCCCCCTAATTCAGAGGTGTCAATGTGGTGCTATATGATAGCGGGGTTGAAACTAGGCATTTCGGTATAGGACCAGGCAAAGACACCACAGAACTCTTGGAAAAGTTTTTTGTACTCTCCAATCTCATACTCACTACGGGAGGATCCTAATGTAATGATTTCAAGAGCACCAGGTGGGTCATAGATATCTATGTGGATGATGGGTGAGATGTTGGCCATGTTACCTTCCTCAAAGGCATCAGGAGCAGGAATAGGATCCTTAAACCAGTCGACTTTGGTGGGAAGGAAATCTTTGGACTCAACCACGAATTGGGTAGCTATGGTAGAGGAGGATGCTTCTAGGCGGAAATAGGAACGATGGTGCATGTTGTCCCAAGGATAATCCAGGGCAGTGAGAGCCTCTAGAATCTCCTCATCATTGTAGAAAGTTTGGGTCGTCAAATCGGTTGACGAGGGAGTGGTAGTTGAAGAGATCATATAAATGGTGTTAATTTCTCCGGATGAGGATGATACCGGGGGGTGGATCTCCTCAATTGTGGGCGGTGCCATCTCAAGGTCCAAATTATTCATCTCGTAGAGAGCTGCTCTATAATCTGGGAGATAAGGACAGTGATGTGAGTAATGGCTGTAAATACTGCATATTGCACAAGGGTGGTTGGTACGCAGTGATTTATCACGAGGCTTAGGTTGGATCGAGTTCAACAACTGGGATGTTGGGGTCGTCGTCAAGCATTTTCATGTGTTCTTGTAATGCAGGTAATTGGGGACATTGATGAGTCGGATGTCCTAACTTATCACACAACGAGCATTTAGGAGGAGCATGAAACACGAGAGGGGGGGTTTAACTGTTTTGGGTGAGGGTACAGTAGTGTGTGGTTGTGGGCCTCTGCTTCCAGTGGGCTTGATAAGAGGAGGGGGATTCGTAGATGACGAAGGGGTAGTGACATGGGGAGGTGGTTGACTAGTAGTGGAAATGGGTTGCACCAGTTGTAGGACGACATTTGGTGTCGGCAGGGGAATGGGAGGTGAAATATACCACACAGGTAATCCCAAGGTTAACCCGGGGAGGCTAAGAGTAGCCATAACCAGGGTGCTTACTACGCCCAAAGGAGGGAATAGGAAGGGGATTGTTTGGATGGGTGTAACACCAATATGACTAGGTACCAATGGTGGTTTGGGTAACAAGGACGGTTGATTGGTGGGTGTTTATGTATTGTGGGAAAGGGTACATAGGTCAGATACTTCGGTTGCGGGTGACGGGGGTGGAATGGATTGGAATGTTGAGGTCATTGGTGTATCTGAGTAAAGTCTGGGTCCCACGGAGGAAACAAACGAGGTAGTTGCACCACACACAGGTTGTTCAACCATGGGGAGAACATTTTTGCGTGCAGCGGGGGCATTGGGATCGTAATAGGTGAGTTGGTCAACCTTGACCACGCGTTCGTCATGGGGGAGCATCATGGTACGAAAAACGGATGAGGAAACTGCCCGCATGGCATACATGTAGCTGCGACCAAGTAAGAGGTTATAATCAAGTTGGGCATTGATGACCTCTATGTCAATGAGCACGATTTTACTAGCCAACTGGATGGGGACATTAGCTAAGAGACCTTGGGGTTGAGCCGAACGGTCGTTGTAGGCTCGCAACGCAGTGGTGGATTGCTGGAGAGTAGGGGATCCGAACTTCTGCCAAACGAATGTGGACATAACACATGTAGAGGCACCTTCATCGATGATGCACCGATGGATGGCAAGATTCCGAATGGAAATAGAAACTTGGAACGCTAAAGTGGAAGGCAGGTGTGGTTCGAACTGGTCCAAATCAAAGGCCATCAATCATGAATCATTTGGGTCAATAGCACCAATGGCAGAGAGCAAAGTCTTGCGCTGTGAAGCACAGTTTTTTAAGACTTCTAACGCAGACATGGCTGTGAAAGATTGGGCTAAGTCATCTACATTGTTGTAATTTGACGCAGCACGAGCATTGGGGTTATTGTTGATGCGACGAAGTGGGAAGTGAGGTGCTTTGGAGGAGCCATTGAGTGGAGCCGGGGGTATACGTAACGTCTGATCAGTGGGATGAGTGTTAGTGTTTTTTTTGGTGGGAGGGGCTTCAAGGGTGGATCCATATTGGTTCCGACAGGTTTGGAGGTTGACATCAGCAGATGACATCATTAACAAGTGGTGGGTGCCTGAGTCTAACATGGGTTGATCAGGAGCGGCATAAGTGATCTGTTGTTGTGGTGGCACATTGCCTTGAGGGGGAGCCAATGGCTAAGTGTTCACTACGCCTTGGGTTGGTAGGGGATTTTGCAGCACCAAAGGTTGATGTTGAGGGGGTGGGGGGTTGGGTGGAGCCTGAGGAGCCGTGTACCCTTGGCTATGGGAATCATCAGTCCAGAGTTTCCGAGCTCGCTCCAAATGTGGGAAAGCGTGTGTGTGGTGTCCATAGACCCCACAAATAGAACAAGGATGCATTGTTCACAAATTAGGACTTTTGGCCTACTTGGTAGGCCGATCAGGGTTCTGGTTGGTAGGGGCCACGTTATTGTTGTTTGGAGGATTGGGAGGTTGACCGGCTTGGTCTGGAAGGGGGTTGTTTGCACGGTTACGGCCTTTGCCATGGTTTTGTTGGCCCTGTTGGCGCTGGTTATTTTGGTTCTGCTGCGGATTCTGTTGGGCGTATACTTTCCCTTGGGAAGCAGGTGGGTTTTGGGGTTGTGCAGGTGCGGGAGAAGGCTGCGGTGGATAATAAGTAGGGGGAGGCTGCGCAGGTGCTGAACCTTGTGGGGGTTGCTAATACGTCTGTGAAACGAGTTGGGGGTTTGCCACAGGGGATGACTATGGTGGGTAATAAGCATGTTGGGCTTGAGAGGACACATGAGCTGATGTAGCCTGTGGATGGTAATATGGCTGAGGTGCGACTAGGGGGGCGTAATCGGGGGACACATGACCAAAGCATTGAGGTGGACATGAGGGTCCGTGGGAATGGTGGTGATGTGCCATGGGAGCATACGAATTGGTTGCTTGGGACTGTGATGTAGCCCGCGAAAGGTCGGGGCCATGGCTAGGACGTGCTATGGAAAAGGGTTTGGGATGCGAGGCAATACAGCCAATGATGCCGTATACGGCATGGGATGCCCCCGGCGCATCATGTTGGGAGGAATCGCTGTGAGGGGCGTCAGGTATGATGGTATGTAGATAACCCGACTAGGTGTAAACGAGGTCAAATTGTTGGGCTTTGAGGATGGCCTCTTCTTCGGATTGGGGTCGTTCGAATGCCACATCCTTGGCAATGATGGGAAGGAGGGATTTTAGAAACCAATCTAATAATATATGGTCGTCTAACTTGATTTTGCAGAGGCTGCGGCGTCGGTGCCACTCATGAATGTGGTCAATGATGTGGGTATCCATGTTCTGTTTGCAAGACAGTAGGATCTCAACTCCCGCATCATAGCGGACAGGTAACTGAAAGAATTGCAGGAAAGTCGAGGCAAGGGAGGTAAAGGTGGCATGGGTCCCATGGGGCTGCTCGATGTACCACTTAGCTGCAAAGCCAATGAGGGTGCACTGTAACAGATGGAGGTGGATAGAGTTGTCCACTATGGAGTTGGAGGAAGACCATAGATGGAAGGACATAATATGGTTCTGGGGGTCCTCACCTTCCTTGCCCTCAAACTTAGGGATGTCGGAGGGGAGCTTGGTGGGCGTGTGAGGCCACGCAGGGTCGTGTCTGATGCGATCGTTAGTCAGTCTAGCTAGGTCAGGAAGGTTGAGGCTAGCCATGAATGACAAACTAGTAGAAGGATGTGACATACTAGTGGGTTGGAACATGTTGGGTCTAATGCCCCCAAGTGTAGGGGTAGGGTTTGGGATGTTTCCCCCAAGTGGAGGGACAAAAGTGGTATGGGATGGTCCTACACCACCAAGGGTAGTGTGAGTCACTGATGGAGTGGGAATAGGTATGCCAGCTACTGGAATGGGTGCAGTGATCAGAATGGTAGATGTGGGCCCCATCGAGGGCATACCCAAGGTAGGTGTGGTAACTGGTGTGGTGGTGGATGCTCCACCAATGGTCCCTACAAAGAAAGGGGTGTAATTCACGCCAACCATGGGGCTAGTTGGTGCAGTGTAAATGGGGTTCTCAGACTCTACCTCAAAATTAGAGGTAAAATAAGGGGCGTCTAGCTCTGGTGACGGAGTTCTATGCCATTGACGAGTGGAGTCAAGTGACAAGGCTCGATATCTATGATGAGTGGTATCAAGTGATGAAGATCTATGTCTATGATGGGTGGTGTCAAGTGAACCGTGTTGTGGGGGCTTGCCCCGGAGACATCGAGAATATCTCGGGGACTCAATGGTGACAGATGGTGTCACGTATCTGGGGGTTGTGTTGAGTAAAAAACAACTCAAAAACCCTAATGCAACCGAGTGTGCAGAAGGAGAGCTCAAAAAATATGGCACTCAGGCCAACAACCAACTCAAAACACTTACTATAACAGTTGTGCTACAATAAGTGGAGTATCAACAAGAATGGTCAGAATACCAACAAGCATCAAGTTTCCTAAAAAATAAAAATAGTGGACTCGCTAGACCAAAAGGAGGTAAGGGAACATGCAAACACTTAGCTAAATAGTATTCTAACTCAACTAGACATATCCTCTGCAAGGTGATGAAATCCAAGTCAGACAATATGGATAGTAGAGCCAAGTGGCTAAAGATATCCCCCTACTGAGAGGGACATCGGGTAGTCAATCCTAGAAGAAAGGAAACTAAGATACCCCATTCATGACACGTCTAGAAAAGGTGAATCTGTCATTTGGTTCTATCGTCGTGGTATCCCCATACTAGTGATACCCCAAGAACTATGAAAGGTAGCCTTCGGTTACTGAATGGAGTGCGGTATTCCACTCAGGCCTCCGGAACCAGTCTGGCGACTTCAACCCTCCTAGGGGAGAGGCCCTCTGATAAACTGGTTGTGACCGTGCCAAAACATACTAGGGGATTTTGGTTCCCTAATGGACAACAGCTATGTATCAAGTGTAAGCAACCGAGGGGTGTTATTTGGATGCCTATCCCATCGATCCTACCTAACTACAAAAATTCTTATGTATTCCCCAAGTGGGGTTAGAATGTTGGTTGTGTTAAGTAGTATTTTAGGGATCACTTGAATTAGGTGACAGAGTGTGTGTGTGTGAGATAATGAACCCAAGGAAAAGTGCCACGGAGTGGGAAAATTTCTAACTAAAAATAACAATACAGAAATTAAACTTTGAAATGCAAAATTTTCTCTTTTTCAATTAAAATGCTGAAATTGTTTAAAAAATATTCTGTAAATGGAACAGAAATAAAACATGCATAAAAGGATGTAGGGAAGTATGGTTGCAGATAGGACAGATGGCTATGCAGGTGCAGAAAATATTGCAGCAAAGTGTTGGGTTCAAAACAGTGGAAAAACTACAGAAAATAGACCGCGGGTCTGTGGCAAATCTGGGCGGTCGGACCGCGGGAAACAGCCCAACAGTCGCGAACGGGTTGCTGTATTTTGGCCGAAAGATGCAGTTGGACCACGAGAAACAAGTCTAAAGTCGCAGGCAGGTTGCAGGAAAATGGTTGAAAGCTGCAAGCAGGACGCGAGAAAATGGACGAAAGGCGCCAGCGGGTTGCAGAAAAATGGTTGAAAGCCACAAGCGGGACGCGAGAGAAAGGCCGAAAGATGCAGGCGGGTTGCAGGAAAATGGCTGAAAGCCACAAGCGGGACGCAGGAAAATGGTTAACAGCCGCAGTCAGATCGCAACAAACAAGCTAATAGCCGCGGTTGGATCGCATGTAACAGACTTGAATCCACCGGCAGGTCGCCAGAAACAGTCTGAGAGCCATGGTCGGATCGCAGGTAAATGCCTGAAAGACGCAGTCGGAATACAACTGCAGGGTTAAAAGACACAGTTTACGACAGCCAAAAGGGACAACCGAAAGGAAAAAATAGGAAAATATTGCAGAAAATTGAAAACGCTTAAAACTGTTAAAAGTATAACCAGAAATTCAAAGGAACACAAGGGGAGTCGCCAAAACTGTAGCTAGGGTTTTCACCCTTGCTTGTGCAAATGAGCACCTACTAAGGAGAAGGGACTCCTTAGTAGCAGTTCAGAAAAAACATTAAATGAAAGACAATACAGTAAAATGGTAATTATTCTAAACATGTGCATAAAACAAAAAAGACGAGATATTAAAAAGGATTTTTGTATTGATTATACCTCCAATGTGAAGGTTGGTGGAGCTCTTGCAGCAGTCCAGGAGGGTTGCTTCCAAGCTTCCAGCTTTGCTCCTTCTCTTTCTCCAAAGGGTTGGAAATGGGCCAAAAGGGGCACTCAAGGGTGAGCTAGGGTTTCAAGAGTGATTTTGGCAGAGTAAGGGTGTATTTGACTGTGGATATGAAATGAGGGGCCTCCATCACCTATTTATAGGTTTTTAGTGGTGTAGTGCTGGCCCATGGTTTTGGGAACCATATGGTTTAGGTCAGCTGTATAGGGTTTTTTCCTCCTTTTTTCCTCTTTTTCCTATTTTTTAATATTTTTTATTCCCTTTTTAGAGGGTTTTTGCTATTTTGAAGGAATTTTGGATTATTTTGGGGGGAAAAGGGGTTTTTTGGCCTTTTGGAGGCTTTTTTAATGGTTTGGTGGCCTTTTGGAGGTTTTTTTGGGCCTTTTGTAGGCTTTTCAATGGGATTTTAAGGTTTTGGAGGTAAATATGGTAGGAAATATGGACAAATGAGTCATGCAATGGGGTAGATGAGGTAGTGAGCACTTTTTGGGTGTTAACAAACTCTAACTCTAGGTTCCTCATCAACATCTCCATCATCGTCATGTTCTCCATCGTCATCATCTTCATCACCATCACAATCACCATCACAATCATAATCAGCATCTTCATCATCATCACCATCATCATCATCATACATGCATGGCGGACGATTTTGCAAAGTTGACCCCCGTGTGCAAAAATTGCACACTCCCTCACTAAGCAAAACCGTAGTTTCCAAGATGGACATACAAGATGGCACCGGGACCACGGGACCGAAGGAGAGGGGCACCCCTAGCACTATCCCAGTGTCCTGAATCCAACAGATTTGACGGTTCGTTTATCAGAGCCACGATCGTAATTCTATGGCTCATTCCATCTCGCATTCAAAAGGCCTTCACGGATACCTACTGGATACTTGCTAGGGGCATAGATGTCCAACCATGCAGAAAACCCAGGCTCTGGGGAGTCCTGCAGGTGTGTCTATGTAGGTCCCAGTTGGTGACACTAGCCGTAAGTGCCTGGCGGACGATTTTGCAGAGTTTACCCCCATGTGCAAAAATTACACACTCCGTCACTAAGAAAAACCCTAGTTTCCAAGATGGAGGTACAAGATGGCACCGGGGCCACAGGACTAGAGGAGAGGGGCACGCTTGGAACTATCCCGATGTCCTGAATGCAATGGAGTCGACAGTTTGTCGATCAGAGCCACGGTGGTCATTCTATGGCTCATTCCATCTTACATCCAAAAGGAATTCAAGGACACCTTCTGGATACCTGCCGGGAGCATAGAAGTCCAACCATGCAGCAAAACCTAGTTCTTGGGAGTCCCACAGGTGTGTCCAGGCAGGTTCCAGTTGGGAACACTAGCCGTAAGTGCCCAGTGGACAATTTTGCAGAGTTGACCCTTGTGTGCAAAAATTGCACTCTCTCACTAAGCAAAACCCTAGTTTCCAAATGGACATACAAGATTGCACCAGGGCCACAGGACCGGAGGAGAGGGGCATGCCTGGCACTATCCCAGCATCCTGAATCCAATGGAGTTGACAGTTCATCGATAAGAGCCACGGTCATCATTCTATGCGTCATTTTGTCTCGCATTGAAAAGGCCTTCACGGACACTTGTTGGATACCTGCTGGGGGCATAGAAGTCCAACCGTGCAGCAAAATCGGGCTCTGGGGAGTCCTGCAAGTGTGTCTAGGCTGGTCCTGGATGGGATTGCTAGCCATAAGTATCCAGTGGATGATTTTGCAAAGTTGACCACCGTGTGCAAAAATTTCACACTCCCTCACTGAGCAAAATCGTAGTTTCCAAGATGGACGTACAAGATGGCACCGGGGCCACAGGACCAAAGTAGAGGGGCACCCCTGGCACTATCCTGATGTTTTGAATCCAATGGAGTCAACACTTCATCGATCGGAGACACGGTCGTCATTCTATGGATCGTTCTGTCTTCTGTCCAAAAGGCCTTCAAGGACACCTTCTGGATACCTACCGGGGGCTTAGAAGTCCAACCGTGCAACAAAATTGGGTTGCGGGGAGTCCTACAGGTGTGTCCAGGTAGGCTTCAGATGGGAATGCTAGCCGTAAGTTCCCGACGGATGATTTTGCAGATTTGACCCCTGTGTGCAGAAATTCCACACTCCCTCACTCAGCAAAACCGTAGTTTCCAAGATGGATGTACAAGATGGCACCAGGGCCACAGAACCGGAGGAGAGGGGCACCCATGGCATAATCATGGTGTCCTGAATCCAACGGAGTTGATGGCTCATCAATCTGAGCCATGGCCATCATTTTATGGATCGTAAGATAAAGAATCTCTCAGTTCGTGAGTTGGAACATATCAATCTTAACAGGACTTATACAATCTCTGTTTTATGAGAAACTAACCTTAGAACTTCTCGTAGCAATGACAATGAATCCTTCATTTTGCATTTGTTAGTAGAAGAAGATAATTTTCGACAAAAAAATATGATTATTACATGTGGAGGCAGTAGTTTCCCGTGGAAAGATGTTGGGAAATGGACTATTACATTAGCTTTTCCGATGGGCGAGTGGCTTATAGAAGGAAATATGGCGGTTGTAGGTATCTATGTTTTTCTTTCGGCGAAAATTGTAACAGGATTTCCATTTATAATACAGGCATATTTTTTTACTGGTTTTGTCAAGAGAAAGGATAATTTTCAATAACAAGTGGAACCAGGGAATCCTTCGTTGTGTTCTGTTAGCCCTTTGTTCAGCATTTCATGCTCTGGTAAGTTGTAATTCACCTTTATCATCGAAAAATTGGGTCTATAGGTACCTTCCCTTTCATATTCCTCGTAATGCACACATATTCCATCCTTATCTTGATAAACAAGAGTTTTATAATAGCTTGAATGTTTTGGCCATGGTTATCTTCCTGTATTCGGTTGTCTGATTGGTTGACAAGATTGCCTGAAAATATGTACGTTGAAATTCTTTGTTTTATTGCTAAAAATTGGAAGGGATTTTCAAGCCACCTACAAAATGCTCCTTTGTTGAAATATGTAAGTTCTTCCAACAACATTGATTTGGTTAGTGTATCAAATGCTGCCATCCACACCAGAATTTATCTTTCCTCGACAGAGTCGCACATATTGTGGCTGACGAAATGGTCTGGGGAGCTTGGAAGTGCCGCCAAATATTATTCCATGCCTGAATCTACCCAAAAGACAATTATAAATTTCCATCCTCGAGAAGGTGAGAAACTATATGAGTGGTGAATTAGTCTCCTAAAACTATAGAGCTTTCTATCTCAAAATTTCCTGAGCGGCTCCTGGATGTAGTTCCGTGGCCCTGGGGCAAATCCTCCAAGTGTCCCTGAATGGCCCCGAGATGCCTGACTAGAATGCCCATAGAACCCAAACCATGGCTCGGTTGGAAAATCTGTCGAATCCAGTGGGTCCAGGACGGCGGGTTTCAGCTAGGGGTCCCCCCACAGCGTCACCCGAAGACCCAGAAGCGGTGGCAACGCGCCATCTCCGAAGCTAGGGTTTGCTTAGTGAGGGCCATTCCAAATTTGCTCAAGGGGACCATTTCTCATCTGGAGGCCCCCATGCGTGCATAGCCACCGTGGGCATGTTCACAATGGCCACGTGGACCTATGGCAGGTGACAGAATCCAAGTCCTCTGGCCGGTTTGGGTTCAGTGGCCCTGGGGGCAAATCCTCCAAGTGTCTTTGAACAACCCTGGGGTTCCCCACTAGAATGCTCGTAGCACCTGAACTTTGTCTCGGTTGGTGAATCCGTCGATTCCGGTGGGTCCGTGATGGCAGGTTTTAGCTAGGGTACCCCCCACAGCATGCCCCAAAGACCTAGAAGTAGTCCCAGCGGGCCATCGCCGGAGCTAGGTTTTTGCTCAGTGAGGGCCATTCCAAATTCGCTCAAGGGGGGCATTTATCATCTGGAGGCCCCCTAGCATGAATGGCCACCGTGGGCAGGTCCACGCTAGCCACGTGGACCTGATGGAGGTGACAGAATCCAAGTCCAATTAGTGGTTTGGGTTCCGTGGCACCGAGGAAAATCTTCCAAGTGTCCCTGAATGGCCCAGGGGTGCCCAACTAGAATGCCCGTAGCACCCGAACCGTGGCTTAGTTGATGAATCCATCGATTCTAGTGGGTCTGGGATGGCGAGTTTCAGCTAGGGGATCCCCCATAGCATCCCCTGAAGACCTCAGAAACTATGCCAATGGGTCATCTCTTGAGCTAGGGTTTTTCTTAGCAAGAGCCATTCCAAATTCGCTCAAGGGGACCATTTCTCATCCGGAGGCCCCCGGGCGTGCATGGCCACTGTGGGAAGGTCCACAATGGACACATGGACGTGTGGGAGGGCACGAAGTCCATGTTCACTCAGCGGTTTGGGTTCCGTGGCCCCGGGGCAAATCCTCCAAGTGTCCCTGAATGACCACAGGGTGCCCGACTAGGATTCTCGTAGCACCAGAACTGTGGCTCGGTTGGAGAATCCATCGATTTTGGTGGGTCCAGGACAATAGGTTTCAGCTATTCCCCCCCCCTCACATCATCCCTCGAAGACCCGAAAGTAGTGCCAACGGGCCATCTATGGAGTTAGGTTTTTTCTCAGTGATGACCATTCCAAATTGGTTGAAGGGGGGCATTTCTCATCCGGAGGGCCCCGGGCGTGCGTGGCAACCATGGGTAGGTGCACAATGGCCACATGGATCTATGGGAGGCGACAAAATCCAAGTCCGCTCATCGGTTTGGGTTCTGTGTCCCTGGGACAAATCCTCAAAGTGTCCCTGAACGACCCCGAGGTGCCCGACTTGAATGCCTATAGCACCCGAACCGTGGCTCGGTTGGCGAATCCATGGATTTTGGTGGGTCTGGAACGATGGGCTTTAGAAAGGGGACCCCCCACAGCATCCTCCAAAGACCCGAAAGAGATGCCAATGGGCCATCTCTAGAGCTGGTGTTTTTCTTCATGAGGGCCATTCCAAATTTGCTCAAGGGTGCCATTTCTCATATATAGGCCCCTAGGCGTGTGTGGCCACAGTGGGAAGGTCCACAATGGCCATGTGGACCTATGGGAGGCAACGAAATCCAAGTCCGCTCGCCATTTTGGGTTCCGTGGCCCAAGGCAAATCCTCCAAGTGTCCGTGAATGACCCTGCGGTGCCAGGGTAGCAGGTTTCAGCTAGAGGTGCTCCCACAGTGTCCCCCGAAGACCCGAAAGTAATTCCAACGGGCCATCTCGAGATCTAGGGTTTTGCTCAAGGAGGCCATTTATCATTTGGAGGCCCCCAAGCATCCGTGGCCACCATGGGCAGGTCCAAAATGACCATGTGGACCTATGGGAGGCGACAGAATCCAAGTCCAATCGCTGGTTTGGGTTCCGTGGCCCACGGGCAATTCCTCCAAGTGTCCTTGAATGACCCTGGGGTGCCCGACTAGAATGCCCGTAGCACCCGAACCATGGATCGATTCACAAATCCATCAATTCCGGTGCGTCCAGGATGGCGAGTTTCAGTTAGAGGACCCCCCACAGCATCCCCCGAAGACCTAGAAGCTGTGCCAATGAGCTCTCTCCGGATCTAGGGTTTTGCTCAGTGATGGGAATTTGCTTCAGGGCCACGAAAACCAAACCGACGATCGAACCTGGATTCCGTCACCTCCCATAGGTCTACGTGGCCATTGTGGACCTACCCACGGTGACCACACACACTCGGGGGCCTCCAAACGAGAAATTCCCTCCTTGAGCGAATTTGGAATGACCCTTAGTGAGCAAAACCCTAACTCTAGAGATGGCCCATTGGCACCACTTTCGGGTCTTAGGGGGACATTGTTGGGGCCCCACTAGCTGAAACCCGCTGTTCGAGACCCACCGGAATCAACGGATTTGCCAACCGAGCCACGGTTCGGGTGCTACAGGAATTCTAGTTGGGCATCCCGGGGCCGTTCAGGGACACTTGGAGGATTTGCCCCGGTGCCATGGAACCCAAACTGGTGAGCAGACTTGGATTCTGTCGCCTACCATAGGTCCATGTGGCTATTGTGGACCTGCCCACGGTGGCCACACACTCCTGGGGGCCTCAAGATGAGAAATGGCCCCCTTGAGCAAATTTGGAATGGCCCTCACTAAGCAAAACCCTAGCTCCAGAGGTGGCCTATTGGCACCGCTTTCGGGTCTTCGAGGGATGCTATGAAGGGTCCCCTAGCTTGAACCCGCCATCTCGGACCCACCAAAATTGACAGATTCACCAACTGAGCCACAGTTCGGGTGTTATGGGAATTCTAGTCAAGAACCTCGGGGTCATTCAAGGACACTTGGAGGATTTTCCCTGGGGCCACGGAACCCAAACCGGTGAGAGAACTTGCATTTCGTCCCCTCCCATAGGTCCATGTGGCCATTATGGACCTGCCCACAATGGCCACGGATGCCCGGGGCCCTCCGGGCGAGAAATGGCTCCCTTGAGCGAATTTGGATGGCTCTCACATTGGGGTCAACTTTGGAAAATCGTCCACAAGGCACTTATGGCTAGTGTTCCCAGCCGGAACCTGCCTAGACACACCTGTAGGACTCCCCAGAACCAGGTTTTGCTGCACCGTTGGACTTCTATGCCCCCAGCAGGGATCTAACAGGTGTCCCCTGAAGGCCTTTTGGATGCGAGACAGAATGAGCCATAAAATGATGACCGTGGCTCCGATCGGCGAACCATCGACTTTGTTGGATTCAAGACGACGGGATAGTACCAGGGGTGCCCCTCTCCTCCGGTCCCGTGTCCTGGGTGCCATCTTGTACGTCCATCTTGGAAACTAGGGTTTTTCTCAATGAGAGAGTGCAATTTTTGCACAAGGGGGTCAACTCTAGAAAATTGTCGGTCGGACACTTACGACTAGCGCTCCTAGTCGGGACCTGCCTAGACACACCTGAAGGACTCCCTGAAACTGGGTTTTGTTGCACGATTGGACTTCTATGCCCCTAGCAGGTATCCAGCAGGTGTCCATGAAGGCCTTTTGGATGCGAGACAGAATGAGCCATAGAATGACGACCGTGGCTCTGATCGATGAACCATCGACTCCGTTGGATTAAGGACGCCGAGATAGTGCTAGGAGTTCCCCTCTCCTCCAGTCCCGTGGCCCAGGTGCCATCTTGTACGTCCATCTTGGAAACTAGGGTTTTGCTCACTCAGAGAGCGTGCCATTTTTGCACACGAGGGTCAGCTCTGCAAAATCGTCCGTCGGGCACATATGATGATGACGATGGTGATGATGATGAAGATGTTGATGATGATTGTGATGGTGATGGTGATGGTGATGAAGATGATGACGATGGAGAAGATGATGATGATGGAGATGTTGATGAGGAACCTAGAGTTAGAGTTAGAGTTAATGATGATGATGGATATGGTGGTGATGATGAAGACATTGATGATGATGGTGATGGTGACGTTGATGGTGATTGTGACGGTGATGGTGAGGATGAAGAAGATAGCTTAGTGCTAGGGTTTGGGTGAGGGTTAGGACTAGATTTATAGAAGGAAATTGAATTAGGGCTAGAGTTGGAGTTAATGATGATGATGAACATGGTGGTGATCATGAAGACATTCATGGTGATGGTGATGGTGATCGTGAAGAAGATGGCTTAGTGCTAGGGTATAGGTGAGGGTTAGGGATAGGGTTACAGAAGGAAATTGAATTAGGGTTAGAGGTATAGTTAGCAATGATGATGAAGATGGTGTTGATGATGATATTCACGTTGATGGTGATGGTGACGGTGATGGTGAGGATGAAGAAGATGGCTTAGTCCTAGGGTTTGGGTGACGGTTAGGGATAGAGTTATAGAAGGAAATTGAATTAGGGTTATAGTTAGTGTTAATGATGATGATGAAGATGGCGGTGATGATGGTGATGTTCATGGTGATTGTGACGGTGATGGTGAGGATGAAGAAGATGACTTAGTGCTAGTGTTTGGGTGAGGGTTAGGGCTAGAGTTATAGAAGGAAATTGAATTAGGGTTAGAGTTAGAGTTAATGATGATGATGAAGATGATGGTGATGATGAAGACGTTCATGGTGATGATGATGGTGATGGTGATGGTGATGGTGAAGAATATGGCTTAGTGCTAGGGTTTGGGTGAGGGTTAGGGCTAGATTTTTAGAAGGAAATTGAAATAGGGTTAGAGTTATTGTTAGTAATGATGATGAATATGGTGTTGATGATGAACACATGATGATGATGGTGACGTTGATGGTGATGATGACGGTAATGGTGAGGATGAAGAAGATGGCTTAGTGCTAGGGTTTGGGTGAGGGTTAGGGCTAGAGCTATAGAAGGAAATTGAATTAGGGTTAGAGTTAGAGTTAATGATGATGATGAAGTTGGTGGTGATGATGAAGACGTTCATGGTGATGGTGATGGTGATGGTGATGGTGAAGAAGATGGCTTAGTGCTAGGGTTTGGGTGAGGGTTAGGGCTAGAGTTATAGAAGGAAATTGAATTAGGGTTAGAGTTAGAGTTAATGATGATGATGAAGATGGTGGTGATGATGAAGACGTTCATGGTGATGATGATGGTGATGGTGATGGTGATGGTGAAGAATATGGCTTAGTGCTAGGGTTTGGGTGAGGGTT
Source organism: Larix kaempferi (assembly GCA_027924585.1). Lineage (NCBI taxonomy): Eukaryota > Viridiplantae > Streptophyta > Pinopsida > Pinales > Pinaceae > Larix > Larix kaempferi. The sequence goes on along the minus strand of BSBM01002405.1, from coordinate 558,580 downwards.
AGGGCTAGAGTTTTAGAAGGAAATTGAATAATGGTTAGAGTTAGAGTTAGTAATGATGATGAAGATGTTGTTGATGATGAAGACATGATGATGATGGTGACGTTGATGGTGATGGTGACGATAATGGTGAGGATGAAGAATATGGCTTAGTGCTAGGGTTTGGGTGAGGGTTACGTATATAGCTATAGAAGGAAATTGAATTAGGGTTAGAGTTAGAGTTAATGATGATGATGAAGATGGTGGTGATGATGAAGACATTCATGGTGATTGTGATGGTGATGGTGATGGTGATGGTGATGGTGATGGTGATGGTGATGGTGAAGAAGATGGCTTAGTGCTAGGGTTTGGGTCAGGGTTAGGGATAGAGTTATAGAAGGAAATTGAATTAGGGTTAGAGTTATAGTTAGCAATGATGATGAAGACATGATGATGATAGTGACGTTGATGGTGATGGTGATAGTTATGGTGAGGATGAAGAAGATGGCTTAGTGCTAGGGTTTGGGTGAGGGTTAGGACTAGAGTTATAGAATGAAATTGAATTAGGATTAGAGTTAGAGTTAATGATGATGATGAAGATGGTGGTGATGGTGAATACGTTCATGGTCATGGTCATGGTGATGGTGATGGTGGAGAAGATGGCTTAGTGCTAGGGTTTGGGTGAGGGTTAGGGCTAGATTTATAGAAGGAAATTGAATTAGGGTTAGAGTTATAGATAGCAATGATGATGAAGATGTTGTTGATTATTAAGACATGATGATGATGGTGACGTCTATGGTGATGGTGATGGTGATGGTGAGGATGATGAAGATGGGTTAGTGCTAGGGTTTGGGTGAGGGTTAGCACTAGAGTTATAGAAGCAAATTGAATTAGGGTTAGAGTTAGATTTAATGATGATGATGAAGATGGTGGTGATGATGGTTACATTGATGGTTATGGTGACAGTGATGGTGAGGATAAATAAGATGGCTTAGTGCTAGGGTTAGGGCTAGAGTTATAGAAGGAAATTGAATTAGGGTTAGAGTTAGAGTTAATGATGATGATGAAGACGTTCATGGTGATGGTGATGGTGATGGTGAAGAAGATGATTTAGTGCTAGGGTTTGGGTGAGGGTTAGGGCTAGAGTTATAGAAGGAAATTGAATTAGTTTTAGAGTCATAGTTAGCAATGATGATGAATATGGTGTTGATGATGAAGACATGATGATGATGGTGATGTTGATGGTGATGGTGATGATGATAGTGAGGATGAAGAAGATGGCTTAGTGCTAGGGTTTGGGTGAGGGTTAGGGCCAGAGTTATAGAAGGAAATTGAATTAGGGTTAGAGTTAGAGTTAATGATGATGATCAAGATGGTGGTGATGATGAATACGTTCATGGTGATGGTGATAGTGAAGAAGATGGCTTAGTGCTAGGGTTTGGGTGAGGGTTAGTGGTAGCGTTATAGAAGTAAATTTAATTAGGGTTAGAGTTATACTTAGCAATGATGACGAAGATGGTGTTAATGATGAAGACATGATGGTGATGGTGACGTTGATGGTGATGGTGACGGTGATGGTGAGGATGAAGAAGATGGCTTAGTGCAAGGATTTGGGTGAGGGTTAGGACTATAGTTATAGAAGGAAATTGAATTAGGGTAAGAGTTAGAGTTAAGGATGATGATACAGATGGTGGTGATGATGAAGACATTGATGGTGATGGTGATGGTGATGGTGATGGTGAAGAAGATGGCTTAGTGCTAGGGTTTGGGTGAGGGTTAGGGCTAGAGTTATAGAAGGAAATTTAATTAGTGTTAGAGTTATGGTTAGCAATGATTATGAATATTGTGTTGATGATGAATACATGATGATGATGGTGACGTTGATGGTGATGGTGATAGTGATGGTGAGGATGGAGAAGATGGCTTAGTGCTAGGGTTTGGGTGAGGGTTAGGGCTAGATTTATAGAAGGAAATTGAATTAGGGTTATAGTTAGTGTTAATGATGATGATGAAGATGGCGGTGATGATGAAGATGTTCATGGTGATGGTGATGGTGATGGTGATTGTGATGGTGAAGAAGATGGCTTAGTGCTAGGGTTTGGGTGAGGGTTAGGGCTAGAGTTATAGAAGGAAATTGAATTAGTGTTAGAGTTATAGTTAAAAATGATGATGATGGTGGCGTTGATGGTGATGGTGATGGTGATGTTGAGGATGAAGAAGATGGCTTAGTGCTAGGGTTTGGGTGAGGGTTATGGCTAGAGTTATAGAAGGAAATTGAATTATGGTTACAGTTAGAGTTAATGATGTTGATGAAGATGGTGGTGATGATGAAGACATTCACAATGATGGTGATGGTGATGGTGATGATGAAGAAGATGGTTTAGTGCCACGGTTTGGGTGAGGGTTAGGGCTAGAGTTATAGAATGAGATTGAATTATGGTTAGAGTTAGAGTTAACAATGATGATGAAGACATGATGATGTTGGTCAGGGTGATGGTGATGGTGATGGTGATGGTGATGGTGATGGTGATGGTTATGGTGATGGTGATGCATGTGCTCCGTATCTCTCTCATCCATAAATGCTAGTGTATCCTGTTACATCTTGTTTTCACACCCAAGTGGCAAAGTCCTAATCCTCTAATGCTACAAGTGCGACTTCCAAAGATGATTGTCACTGTCACCCTTGGAAGGATGTGTGGTGAGAAATGTTTGGCTACTGGTTGACATAGATCGATCGCATTCCTATAGTTGTGGCACAATACAAGGAAAACGTGAATTTCATTTAGCTCGAAGCTCAAACAACCCCCTATTTGAGATATGGATGTGAAAGCTTGCATGCTTTTGCAGCCCTTGCAGCAGTGGCGAATGGGATGAATGCGAATGCATGGACTAGGTTGATGAATGGGATCATATGTCACTTGTCATAGACCAACGTGCAGTTGTTGAAACAACCCAGTTAGTGGAGGGTCACTTAGTGATTTCGACAGACTACGACCATATCTCAGATCTTGTACAACCAGGACACATATACACAGTTGTTTCGCCGAAAGGAAATGAATGGGGTGCAGATTATTGGTTGGCATGTTGCCCCCAAGGTAAGAAAACCCTCTGTGGCTCATTAATCAATGATGAAGTCATTGAATTTCCTACAGGCTCGATGGTGGTTAAGGGGGAATATCTTACACTATATGGGAAGTTGAGGAAGAGCAGTGGGCATGTATTCATGGATTACAAACCAAGTTCAGTGGTGTATCACATCACAAACTTGATCGTTGGTGCAAACATCCATCTTCAAAAAATGTCAAGCAAGAGCTCAACCAAGGTATGCTACTACCTACCTCATTCAGAGCACAAGAGATTGACTTAGACAATTAGCAATAGATAGGATCTAAATGGATTTATTGAATGAGGCCAGTCAACTTTACATAAGAGAAAGAATTGCATCAAAGAATGTTATGTTCTACATCGAGGTATGTGTAGTTTTATGTTATTTCATTGGTACATGCATTTTGTGTTGATACATAAATACATTTCTTTGCCTATGTTTTTTTATTTTTCCTATATGTATTAAACTGTTCCATTTTTATCTTTTATGTTGAATAAAATGGTGATGTGATTTGGATCAAATTTGAATAATTTGAGTTAGTATTTTCTTAAATATATCTATTTATGTTTATAGAATTTGAAGATAGCGGTTTTGATAGGTTCTTAAGATTAGAATTACCTAGGTTTTAGGAAATTTTTTGAAGTACATAGTCTATTACAATGGTCTTGAAAATTTAACTTGGTAAATGAAACCTTCTAGGAATCCATGTATGGATAGAAGGGTCTTCCACTTGGGGTAGGGAGTTATCATAAAGTTTCAAGGGTGGTATTTTTGATATCTATACTTGAGAAAAGCATTGGGGAACTTTGAAATTCCTTAGCGATCAAATATCTCTTTAGTTTCTCTCTCTTTAGTTTTGTGTCCACCCAAACCTTTTTCATGCTTTGGGTACCTTGAGGTATATCCCCAAACCAAAAAACTCTTATATTATGATGATTATGTTGGTTTAGGGTTTTGGTTCCCCATGCTCAATGCTCACCCAAATCTAACTATATTTTGGGATTTTTCCCATATCCAAGCATTGTGTCATCAACCTAGGGTTTCCACTAATATATTTTAAAACATGCCCATTTATGGTTGGAGATTGATGCTTTATTCCTATAGATAACCACTTAGAGGGACTTGTCATCATCATCACCAGCATAATCTCTAGGTTCCTCATCAACATCTCCATTATCATCATCTTCATCATCATCACCATCACCATCACCACCATTGTCAACGTCTTCATCATCGCCACCATCTTCATCACCATCATTAACTCTAACTCTAACCCTAATTCAATTTCCTTCTATAGCTCTAGCCCCAACCCTCACCCAAACCCTAGCACTAAGCCATCTTCTTCATCATCACCATGACCATCACAATCACCATCACCATCACCGTCACCATCATCATCATGTCTTCATCATCATCACCATCTTCATCATCATTGTTAACCTAACTCTAACCCTAATTCAAGTTCCTTCTATAACTCTAGCCCTAACACTCACCCAAACCCTAGCACTAATCCATCTTCTCCACCATCACCATCACCATCACCATGAACGTCTTCATCATCACCACCATCTTCATCATCATCATTAACTCTAACTCTAACCCTAATTCAATTTCCTTCTATAACTCTAGCCCTAACCTCACCCAAACCCTAGCACTAAGCCATCTTCTTCATCCTCACCATCACCATCACCATCACCATCAATGTCACCATCATCACCACCATCTTCATCATCATCATCATTAACTCTAACTCTAACTCTAACCCTAACTCAATTTCCTTATATAACTCTATCCCTAACCCTCACCCAAACCCTAACACTAAGCCGTCTTCTTCATCCTCACCATCACCGTCACCATCACCATCACCATCACCATCATCATCATGTCTTCATCATCAACACCATCTTCATCATCATTGCTAACTATAACTCTAACCCTAATTAAATTTCCTTCTGTAACCCTAGCCCTAACCGTCACCCAAACCCTAGCACTAAGCCATCTTCTTCACCATCACCATCACCATGAACATCTTCATCATCATCATTAACTATAACTCTAACCCTCATTCAATTTTATTCTATAACTCTACCCCTAACCCTCACCCAAACCCTAGCACTAATCCATCTTCTTCATCCTCACCATCATCGTAACCATCACCATCGACGTCACCATCACCATCATCATCAACGTCTTCATCATCAACACCATATCCATCATCATCATTCACTCTAATTCTAACCCTAAATCTAACTCTAACTCTAGGTTCCTCATCAACATCTCCATCATCATCATCTTCTCCATCGTCATCATCTTCATCACCATCACCATCACCATAACAATCATCATCAACATCTTCATCATCATCACCATCATCATCATCATACGTGGACGATGGACGATTTTGCAGAGTTGACCCCCGTGTGCAAAAATTGCACACTCCCTCACTAAGCAAAACCCTAGTTTCCAAGATGGACATACAAGATGGCACCAGCACCATGGGACAGAATGAGAGGGGCACCCCTAGCACTATCCGAGAGTCTTGAATCCAACGAAGTCGACGGTTCATCAATCGGAGCCACGATCGTCATTCTATGGCTCGTTCCGTCTCGCATCAAAAAGGCCTTCATGGACACCTACTGGATACCTGCCAGGGGCATAGATGTCCAACTGTGCAGCAAACCCAGGCTTTGGGGAGTCCTGCAGGTGTGTCTAGGTAGGTCGCGGTTGGGAACGCTAGTCGTAAGTGCCCGGTGGACGATGTTGCAGAGTTGACGCCCATGTGCGAAAATCGCACACTCCCTCACTGAGCAAAAACCTAGCTTCCAAGATGGACGTACAAGATGGCACTGGGGCAACAGGACTGGAGGAGAGGGGCACTCTTGACACTATACCGGCATCCTGAATCCAACGAAGTTGATAGTTTGTCATTCAGAGCCACAGTCGTCATTCTATGGCTCGTTCTGTCTCGCATCCAAAAGGACTTCAGGGACACCTACTGGATACCTGTCGGGGGCTTAGAAGTCCAACCATGCAGCACAACCTGATTCAGGAGAGTCCTACAGGTGTGTCCAGGCAGGTTCCAACTAGGAATGCTAGCCGTAAGTGCCTGGCAGACAATTTTGTAGAGGTTACCCCCGTGTGCAAACATTTCACACTCGCTCACTAATCAAAACCCTAGTTTCCAAATGGACATATAAGATGGCATCGGGGCCACAGGACCAGAGGAGAGGGGCATGACTTGCACTATCCCGACATTCTGAAGCCAACGGAGTCGACAGTTCATCGATCAGAGCCACGATCGTCATTCTATGGGTTGTTCTATCTCGCATCAAAAAGGCCTTCACGGACACCTGCTAGATACCTACCGGGCGCATAGAAGTCCAACCCTGCAGCAAAGCCGGGCTCCATGGAGTCCTGCAGGTGTGTCTAGGTAGGTCCCGGCCACGAACACTAGCCGTAGGTACCCAACGGATGATTTTGCAGAGTTGACCCCCGTGTGCAAAAATTGCACACTCCCTCACTAAGAAAAATCGTAGTTTCCAAGATGGACGTACAAGATGGCACCGGGGCCACGGGACCAGAGTAGAGGGGCACCCCTGGCACTATCGCGATGTCTTGAATATAATGGAGTCGACGGTTCATTGATCAGAGCCACGATCATCATTCTATGGATCATTCTGTCTCGCATCCAAAAAGCCTTCAGGGACACCTGTTGGATACCTTCCGGGGTCTTAGAAGTCCAACCGTGCAGTAAAACCGGGCTCTGGGGAGTCCTGCAGGTGTGTCCACGCAGGTTTCGAATGGGAATGCTAGCCATAAGTTCCTGATGGATGATTTTGCAGAGTTGACCCCCATGTGCAAAAATTCCACACTCCCTCACTGAGCAAAACCATAGTTTCCAAAATGGATGTACAAGATGGCACCGGGGCCACGGGATCGGAGGAGAGGGGCACCCTTGGCACTATCATGGCGTCCTTAATCCAACGGAGTTGATGGTTCATCGATCCGAGACATGGTTGTCATTTTATGTATCATTTTATACCCCTACATCTTGGGAAGGTGGAAGCTATAAAGCAACAGGTCTCTAGTATTCATCCTGAAGCTCTTTTGTTTATGTCTAAGATAAAGAATCTCTCAGTTCGTGAGCTGGAACATATCAATCTTAACAGGATTTATACAATCTCTATTTTACGAGAAACTAAACTTAGAACTTCTCGTAGCAATGACAACGAATCCTTCATTTTGCATTTGTTAGCAGAAGAAGATCAATTTTCGACAAAACAATAAGATTATTACATGTGCAGGCAGCGGTTTCCCGTAGAAAGATGTTGGGAAATGGACTATTACATTAGCTTTTCCAATGGGAAAGTGGCTTATAGAAGGAAATATGGCAGTTGTAGGTATCTATGTTTTTCTTTCGACGTAAATTGTAACAAGATTTCCATTTATAATACAGGCATATTTTTTACTGGTTTCGTTAAGAGAAAGGATCATTTTCAATAACAAGTGGAACGAGGGAATCCTTCGTTGTGTTCTGTTAGCCCTTTGTTTAGCATTTCGTGCTCTGGTAAGTGGTAATTCACCTCTATCATCGAAAAATTGGGTATATAGGTACCTTCCCTTTCATATTCCTCGTAATGCACACATAGTCCATCCTTATCTTGATAAACAAGAGTTTTATAATAGCTTGAATTTTTTGGGCGTGGTTATCTCCCTGTATTCGGTTGTCTGATTGGTTGACAAGCTTGCCTCAAAATCTTTATGTTGAAATTCTTTGTTTTATTGCTAAAAATTGGAAGGGATTTTCAAGTCACCTGCAAAACGTTCCTTTGTTGAAATATTTAAGTTATTCCAACAACATTGATTTGGTTTGTGTATCAAATGCTTCCATCAACACCAGAATTTATCTTTCCTCAAAGGAGTCGCACATATTGTGGCTGATCAAATGGTCTAGGGAGCTTGGAAGTGCCACCAAATATTATTCCATGCCTGAATCTACCTAGAAGGAAATTATAAATTTAGATCCTCGAGAAGGTGAGAAACTATATGAGTGGTGAATCAGTATCCTAAAACTATAGAGCTTTCTATCTCAAATTTTCCTGAGTGGCTCCTAGATGTAGTTCCGTGGCCCCGGGGCAAATCCTCCAAGTGTCCCTGAATGGCCCCAAGGTACCTGACTAGAATGGTCGTAGCACCTGAACCATGGCTCGGTTGGAGAATCTGTTAGTTCTCGTGGGTCTGGGACGACGGGTTTCAGCTAGGGGTCCCCCCATAGTGTCCCCCAAAGACCCGGAAGTGGTGCCAATGCGCCATCTCTGGAGCTAGGGTTTCGCTCAGTGAGGGCCATTCGAGATTCGCTCAAGGAGGCCATTCGAGATTTGCTCAAGGATGGCCACGTGGACCTGTGGGAGGTGACAAAATCCAAGTCCTTTGGCTGGTTTGGGTTCAGTGGCCTTGGGGAAAATCCTCCAAGTGTCTTTGAACGGCCCTAGGGTGCCCCACTAGAATTCTCATAGCACCCGAACCATGGCTTGATTGGTGAATCCATCGATTCCGCTAGGTCCGGGATGGTTGGTTTTAGCTACTGGACCCCCCACAACGTCCCCCGAAGACCCAGAAGTGGTGCCAATGGGCCATCTCTGGAGCTAGGTTTTTGCTCAGTGAGGGCCATTCCAAATTTGCTCAAGGGGGCCATTTCTCGTCCACAGGCCCCCGGGCTTCCATGGACACCGTGGGTAGGTCCACAATGGCCACGTGGACCTGTGGGAGGCAACGAAATCCAAGTCAACTTGGTGGTTAGGGTTCCGTCGCACCAGGGAAAATCCTCCAAGTGGCCCTGAACGACCCCGGGGTGCCCGACTAGAATACCCGTAGCACCGAACCGTGGCTCGGTTGATGAATCCATCGATTTCGGTGGGTACGGGATGGTGGGTTTCAGCTAGGGGATCCCCCACAGCATCACCTGAAGACCCATAAGTGGTGCCAATGGGCCATCTCTGGAGCTAGGGTTTTGCTCAGTGAGGGCCATTCCAACTTCGCTCAAGGGGACCATTTCTCGTATGGAGGCCCCCGGGCATGCGTGGAAACTGTGGGCAGGTCCACAATGGCCACGTGGACCTGTGGGAGGTGATGAAATCCAAGTCCGCTCGGCGGTTTGGGTTTTGTGGCCCTGTGGCAAATCCTCCAAGTGTCCCTGAACGGCCACAGGCTAACCGACTAGAATTCTCGTAGCACCCGAACTGTGGCTTGGTTGGCGAATCCGTTGATTCCGGTGGGTCTTCGGGGGACGTTGTGGAGGGTCCCCTTTCACAGTTTCCCCCAAAGACCCGAAAGTGGTGCCAACGGGCCATCTTTAGAGCTAGGGTTTTGCTCAGTGAGGGCCATTCCAAATTTGCTCAAGGGGTCCATTTCTCATTCCGGAGGCCCCTGGGCATGGGTGGCCACCATGGGCAGGTCCACAATGGCCATGTGGAGCTATGGGAGACAACAAAATTAAAGTCCAATCATCGTTTTTTGTTTTGTGGCCCTGGGGCAATTCCTCCAAGTGTCCCTGAACGACCCCGGGGTGCCCGACTAGAATGCCGATAGCACCCGAACCATGGATCGGTTCACCAATATGTCGATTTCGGTGGGTCCGGGATGGTGGGTTTCAGTTAGGGGACCCCCCACAACGTCCCTCGAAGACACAGAGGTTGTGCCAATGAGCCATCTCCTGAGCTAGGGTTTTGCTCAGTGATGGGGATTTGCTTCAGGGCCACGAAACCCAAACCGGCAAGCGGACTTGGATTCTGTCACCTCCCACAGGTCCACGTGGCCATTGTGGACCTACCCACAGTGGCCACGCACGCCCGGGGGCCTCCGGACGACAAATGCCCCCTTGAGCGAATTTGGAATGGCCCTCACTGAGCAAAAGCCTAGCTCTGGAGATGGCTCATTGGAACCGCTTTCGGGTCATAGGGAGATGCTGTGGGGGGGGGCCCTAGCTGAAACCCACCATCCCAGACCCACTGGAATCAACGGATTTGCAAACCGAGCCACGGTTCGGGCGCTATGAGCATTCTAGTCAGGCATCCCGAGGTCGTTCAGGGACACTTGGAGGATTTGCCCCGGGGCCACGGAACCCAAACTTGCAAACAAAATTGGATCTCGTCGCCTGCCATAGGTCCACGTGGCTATTTGGGACTTGACCACAGTGGCCACGCACTCCTGGGGGCCTCCAGACGAGAAATGGCCCCCTTAAGCGAATTTGGAATCGCCCTCACTGAGCAAAATCGTATCTCCAGAGATGGCCTATTGGAACCACTTCCGGGTCTTCGGGGGATGCTGTGGAGGGTCCCCTAGCTGAAAACCACCATCCCGGACCCACCAGAATCAATAGATTCACCAACCGAGCCACGGTTTGGGTGATATGGGAATTCTAGTCGAGCACCCCAGGGTCATTCAAGGACACTTGGAGGATTTTCCTTGGGGCCACGGAACCCAAACCGGCGAGAGGACTTGCATTCCGTCGCCTCCCACAGGTCCATGTGGCCATTGTGGACCTGCCCACAGTGGCCACACATGCCCGGGGCCCTCCAGACGAGAAATGGCCCCCTTGAACGAATTTGGATGGCTCTCACATTGGGGTCAACTTTGGAAAATTGTCCACAGGGCACTTATGGCTAGCATTCCCAGCCAGAACCCGCCTAAACACACCTGCAGAACTCCCTGAAACCAGGTTTTGCTACACCATTGGACTTCTATGCCCCTGACAGGTATCTAGCAGGTTTCCCTGAAGGCCTTTTGGATGTGAGATGGAACAAGCCATATAATGACGACCGTTGCTCCGATCGATGAACCGTCGACTCCGTTGGATTCATGACGTCGGGATAGTGCCAAGGGTTCCCCACCCCTTCGGTTTCGTAGCGCCGGTGCCATCTTGTACATCCATCTTGAAAACTAGGGTTTTCCTCAGTGATGGAGTGTGCAATTTTTGCACACAGGGGTAAACTCTGCAAAATCGTCTGCCAGGCACTTACGACTAGCGTTCCCAGTCGGAACCTGCATGGACACACCTACAGGACTCCCCGGAACTCGGTTTTACAGTACAGCTGGACTTCTATTCCCTCGGAAGGTGTCGAGCAAGTGTTCGTGAAGGCCTTTTGGATGCGAGATAGAACAAGCCATAAAATCACAACCGTGGCTCTGATCGATGAACCGTCGACTCCATTAGATTAAGGATGCCAGGATTGTGCAAGGGGTGCCTCTCTCTTGTGGTCCCATGGCCTAGGTGACATCTTGTACGTCCATCTTGTAAACTAGGGTTGTGCTTAGTGAGGGAGTGTGCAATTTTTGCACACGAGGGTCAACTCTGCAAAATCATCCGCCGGGCATGTATGATGATGACGATGGTGATGATGATGAAGATGTTGATGATGATTGTGATGGTGATGGTGATGGTGATGGTGATGGTGATGAAGATGATGATGATGGAGAAGATGATGATGATGGAGATGTTGATGAGGAACCTAGAGTGAGAGTTAGAGTTAGAGTTAGGGTTAGAGTTAGAGTTAATGATGATGATGGATATGGTGGTGATGATTAAGACGTTGATGATGATGGTGATGGTGACGTTCATGGTGATAGTGATGGTGATGGTGATAGTGAAGAAGATGGCTTAGTGTTAGGGTTTAGGTGAGGGTTAGCGCTAGGGTTATAGAAGGAAATTGAATTAAGGTTAGAGTTATAGTTAGCAATGATGATGAAGATGGTGTTCATGATGAATACATGATGATGATGGTGACGGTGATGGTGATGGTGACGATGATGGTGAGGATGAAGAAGATTGCTTAGTGCTAGGGTTTGGGTGACGGTTAGGGCTACAGTTATAGAAGGAAATTGAATTAGGGTTAGAGTTAGAGGTAATGATGATGATGAAGATGGTGGTGATGATGGTGACATTGATGGTGATGGTGATGGTGACAGTGATGGTGAGGATGAAGAAGATGGCTTAGTGCTAGGGTTTGGGTGATGGTTAGGGCTAGCGTTATAGAAGGAAATTGAATTAGGGTTAGAGTTAGAGTTAATGATGATGATGAAGATGGTGGTGATGATGAAGATGTTCATGGTGATGGTGAGTGTGATGGTGATGGTGAAGAAGATGGCTTAGTTCTAGGGTTTGGGTGAGGGTTAGGGCTAGAGTTATAGAAGGCAATTGAATTAGGGTTAGAGTTATAGTTAGCAATGATGATGAAGATGTTGTTGATGATGAAGACATGATAATGATGGTGACATTGATGGTGATGGTGATGGTAATGGTGAGGATGAAGAAGATGTCTTAGTGCTAGGGTTTGGGTGAGGGTTAGAGCTAGAGTTATAGAAGGAAATTGAATTAGGGTTAGAGTTAGAGTTAATGATGATGATGAAGATGGTTGTGATGATGAAGATGTTCATGGTGATGGTGATGGGGATGGTGAAGAAGATGGCTTAGTGCTAGGGTTTGGGTGAGTGTTAAAGCTAGAGTTATAGAAGGAAATTGAATTAGGGTTAGAGTTATAGTTAGCAATGATGATGAAGATGGTGTTGATGATGAAGACATGATGATGATAGTGACATTGATGGTGATGGTGATAGTGATGGTGAGGATGAAGAAGATGGCTTAGTGCTAGGGTTTGGGTGAGGGTTAGGACTAGAGTTATAGAAGGAAATTGAATTAGCATTAGAGTTAGAGTTAATGATGATGATGAAGATGGTGGTGATGATGAAGACGTTCATGGTGATGGTGATGGTGATGGTGGAGAAGATGGCTTAGTGCTATGGTTTGTGTGAGGGTTAGGGCTAGAGTTATAGAAGGAAGTTGAATTAGTGTTAGAGTTATAGTTAGCAATGATGATGAAGATGGTGTTGATGATGAATACGTGATTATGATGGTGACATTGATGGTGATGGTGATGGTGATGGTGATGGTGATGATAACAAAGATGGCTTAGTGCAGGGTTTGGGTGAGGGGTAGGGATAGATCTATAGAAGGAAATTGAATTAGGGTTAGAGTTAGAGTTAATGATGATGATTAAGATGGTGGTGATGATGGTGACATTGATGGTGATGGTGATAGTGATGGTGAGGATAAAGATGATGGATTAGTGCTAGGGTTTGGGTGAGGGTTAGGGATAGAGTTATAGAAGGAAATTGAATTAGGGTTAGAGCTAGAGTTAAGCATTGAAAAAGTGGAGTTATTATTTGTTTCCCAAGGAATTTGCATTATACGCAGATCACCAAGCAATGAGGTATCTGAATACTCAGTCGAAGTTGAATCAGTGGCACATGAAGTGGGTCGAATTCCTACAGAGATATACATTCATGTTGCGACATAAGTCGGGCAAGTCAAACAAGGTTGTTGAAGCGTTGAGTCGAAGAGTTGCATTAATGAACACGATGATAGTTCAGGAAATAGGAATATAGTCAATGAAGACAGAGTATCCGATCGACGAGGATTTTGTGAAAGTATGGGAGGCTTGTCGTGAACCGTGGATTGTTGACTGGACTCCATACTTGGATTATTTCATCCAGGTGGGATACCTGTTCAAGGGACAACAATTGTGTATTCCCAGAGGATCCATGAGAGAGAACCCAATTCGATAATTGCATAGCGGTGGATTAGCAGGTCATTTTGGCATAAAAAATACCAAGGCATTGGTTGAAGAAAAGTATTAATGGCCAGGAATGACGACATATGTCGAGAATTGGGTACAACAGTATTGATTTTTCTAGTTGGTGAAAGGAAGAAGTCAGAACACGGGGTTGTATACACCATTACCTGTAGAAAATACCCCATGGGAGAACCTGAGCATTGATTTCGTGTTAGCATTGTCAAAGACACAACAGGGGAGTGACTCAATTTTTGTTGTAGTCGACAGATTTTCGAATATGGCTCACTTTATTTGATGTCAGAAGACAAGTGATGCCACAAGCATTGTTGTACTATTCTTCAAGGAGGTAGTCAGATTGCATTGGTTTCCAAATAGTATAACATCGGATAGAGATACCAAGTTTACGGGTCATTTCTAGATAACCCTATGGAAGAAACTGGACACGATATTGTTGTTTAGATCGGAATATCATCTGCAGATAGACGGATAGACAGAGGTGGTGAATACAAGTTTGGGAAACCTTCTAAGGTGTTTGACGATCGACAGACCCAAGCAGTGGGAGAACGTGTTGGCGCAAGCAGAGTTCAGATACAACAATTCTGTGAATCGGTCGATAGGTTTGAGCCCATTCCATATTGTTCAGGGATGAAGCCCACATGGAGTGGCAAATTTGGTTGAGTTACCAACATAAATCAGGAAAAGCACGGATGCAGAATCATTCGTAGAGCACATGAAAGAAGTGCATGAAGATGTGCGAAATCACATAGAGAAGAGTAACGTGGAATACAAGTTGAGAGCCGATAGAAAGAAGAGGCTACAGTCATTCAGCAAGGGAGACTTAGTCTATGCACATTTGTGGAAGGAAATATTTCTGTTAGGGACATATAACAAGCTGAAGCTGAAGAAGATTGGACAATGTAATATTCTAAGGAATATTTCGGACAACGCTTATGTGTTGGAGCTGCCGAAGGACTATAGCATTTCACCAACATTCAATGTCTCAGATCTGTACAAGTTTGAAGAAGGGTCAAGCAGCGAAAGCATGGAAGTGTCGAACATTGGCTGGATGGTGCAGATTTCAGATCGACACAAAGAGGAAATCATAGAAGTAATAGAGGGATGCGAAGTCGAGCGTACATGTAGTTCACGAAGGAAAGAATACTTAGTGTGATGGAAAGATGATGAGTAACAAGAGGCGAGCTGGATTTCCAAAGAAGAGTTCAGGAGACTGACGGAGCAGTTGATTTATTTTTCACCTGGGGAGTCTGATACAGGAGCATCGGAGCCTAGGCAGAGCTGTCATAGTTGATAGACAATGTAGAAGGCCGACCAGAAGGAATGCCAATGACCATTGGTGCGGAAGGGAAGATTGGTTGTTGAAGTCAATAAGTCGAGCAGGAGCATTCGATATGCGATCGATAGAATATGCGATAGAAGAATAGTCAACATGTCATAGGTCGACAAACATCGGAGTTGTAGCAGAGACGTCGAGAGTTGACATGTTGTCGAATTGAAACTTCGACAGTTTTGGGTATGAGACAAGTGAGGAGGAAGGAGCAGACCAACAAATCCTTAGATGCAAAAGTGAAGCCAATGGGTATGTTGACGGCTGACAGAAGACAGTATGGTCTAAGCAATGACAAGACCGACTACTATAGCAGTGTCAAAAAGACACACAGAAAGTCAAGTAGAGTACTTGGTAGTCGTTCAGGGTTGCTAAGGAAGTTATGAGCAGTTATTGTAGGTGGTTGGGATCATGACAGATGTCGCCACATGTGGAGGCTGTGCAGCATAGTAGAGGCACTTATAGTTGCAGGTCTGGAGGATCAAGGAGATCGATGGACAAAGGAAGTGTGTTTTGGGAGTCAGAGTAGACCTCGGGATCCACAATAGCGGAGTAGAAGGCCAGGCAGCTTGGATCAGTTGGATCACTTGACTTGGAAGAGTTCAGACATTTAGAGAGAGTTGGAAAAGCAGAGCTCCAGAGAATATTTGTAGATTAGATAGGAGAGTCACACATCTACATATTGTGGAGAAGATCGAGCCATAGCTCAGAATTTCCTAGCTAACTAGGAGAGGGTGAAGATCGACACACTGAGACAGCACATAGTTACGTCTGTATTGTAATAGGCTAAGGATGACATAATTAGTTGTTTACTTTCCTTGCATTTCACATTGTAACCAATCGACTCGAAGTAATAGAAGCCAGCTTCTAGATCCTGTTTACATCTTGTTTATGTGAATGTGTGTGTTGTGTGTAATCATTAAGAAAGAAGGTCCAGCCGACCAACCTTGTGCCAGGATCTGAATCCAATAGAAGCCCTTATGTTTAAATTAAAATGTCTTAAGCATAAAACTATCGATTGGGAATATATCAAGAAGGATAAGGATAGGGAGGAGCTGAAGAAGATTGAATCACATTTGAGGGATATCTTCAATTACAATTATAATGGTATCTTTACTGAAGAAGAGAAATCGAAATTACAGATTTTGGAGGAAAGTCAGTCCTTTCTTTTGAGGCAAGAAGAAAATTACTGACGATTGAAAAGCAGAGCTACTTGGGTAGCACTGGGGGATGAAAATAAAATAAAAAATCATAATTATGCTTCCTTCAGGAGGAACATCAATGTTATATGGTATATTCAATATCTGAATGGTAATTCCATTAGTGCTCATGAGGATTTGGAAAATACTACTAAAGATCACTTATTGAGACACTTTTCTGATCTGGAGTCTAACATGATTGATGGTCAATTAAAGGTTCTACAGTATTATCCTTCTTTCTTCTCTTATGAGGAAGGAATGGATATTGGAAGATTGATCACTTTGGATGAAGTTGAAAATGTCCTCAAGTTATTTGCAAAGGATAAGATTCTTGGTCGAGATGGGTGGACTGTTGAACTTTTCCTTGTTTTTTTTTATATAATGGGTGAATATTTATTGCAGATGATAGAATTTTCTATAATGAAATGTTTGGTTTCTGGAGGTCTTAAATATACATTCCTAGCCCTCATTCCTAAGTGTGGAAATCTTGTGTCCTTCCATGAATTTAGGCCAATTGCTTTATGCATTTTGGCCTACAAGATTATTACAAAAATAATTTCCAACAGAATAAAGCCAAAACTGTCGGAGTTAATGTCAAAAGAACAGTTCGGCTTCTTCGCTAACAGACAAATTTTGGATGTTGTTGGAATATCTCAGGAGTCCGTTCACTCTATTAAAATTAAGAATATGAGTGCTTTGATTCTCAAGATGGATTTGGTTAAATCTTATGATCAGGTTAATTGGGTCTTTTTGAGACTATTGCTTCTGCATATTGGTCTCCCTCTTCAAATTACAAATTGGATTATGGAATGCGTGATGTATGCAAACTTTGTAGTTTTGATTAATGGATCACCCTCCTCCTTTTTTTGAAGTTCAATAGGCTTGAGACAGGGGTTTCCTTTGTCCCCCCTTCTCTTTCTTTCGGTTATTGATGGTTTGAAAAGAATGATTTGTGTCATAAGAAGTGGAGGTAAATTGAAAGGTATTAAGATCTCCTCCAAGGTATTTATTACATATTTACTTTTTGTGGATGATGTTGTTCTTTTTGGTAGAGGTAGTGCAACAGAATGGAGTCATTTTGCAGATATTATAAATTTATTTTTCTCTACCTCTGGTATGGAAGTAACTTTAAATAAGTTGGATTTATTGTGTAATAATGTTGATGATTTGGTGCTAGAACAAATATCCAGTATTCTGCCATTTAAGATGTCAAATATTTAAGATGGTTTTAAATATCTTGGATATTTTATCAAACCAAATGGTTATGGGATTAATGACTGGATATGGATGGTTTGGAAATATGAAAATAAAATCAGTTTATGGTGTTATAAGTTCCTCTCTCTTGGAGGAAGACTAACCCTTCTCAAATCTATTTTAGTTGGTATGAATTTATATTGGTTTTCGATGGATCAAATTCCATAAACTATTTTGAATATAATAAGTCCTTGATGTTTAGATTCTTATGGTTTTGAAAAAAATTGGTGGTCGAATCCATCTTGTTAATTGGGAACATATTTCTTTTCCTAAAAATATGGAAGGATGGAATATCAAAAATATATTTTGGTTCAATACTACTCTTTGTATGAAGAGCATGTGGTGGGGTCTATCTAGATCTACACTATGGTCAGAAGTCTTGCACTGCAAATACATTGTGATGGATTAGAATGTCATTTAAAAATTTCAGGAACGCTTCTTTTTTCTGGAGTGGTTTCATGAGGACTTATCTATGGATCAATAGTCATTTAGCATGGAAGGTGGGAAACTGGAGGAATATTCTAGTTGGGATTGATCCCTACATTGGAAATGAATATGAGTATATTTTGTCTCCTCTTATTCGTGACCATCTAGCAAATTTTGGGTATATTACTTTAGCCAAAATAAAAATTCCCAGTTGGTTCCATAATTCTACATCATATTATTAAATGCTCATGATCTCGTCCTTGGAAGCATTTGAGCTGAAAAGTGGAACTGTTATATTCTGAAATTAAATTCTGTAGGTATCAAACTTACATCTAAGGATGATAATTTGGTATGGAGCAACAAGTTAGAAATTGGTCAACATACTCCACTATTGTCAATTTACAATTCTCTGGTGTATCTAAATGGTGATATTTGAGGCTGCGGAAATGGAAAATGCCTCTGAAAATTAAATGTTTCATATGGTTGGTGCTTGAAGAGTGCCTATTGAATTCAAATAATCTTTTTCGCATGGGTATAATTGGTCTGAATATTTGATTGTTATGTAAACGAGGTGGTGAATCAGTTAACCACTTGTTTGTTTATTGTGGTTTCGCTGGGAAAGTTTGGTCTCGGGTTTGTTTAATTTTAAAAATTTATGATGATTAGGGTGTGGGGATCTTTGATTACTCCTTTCATCAATGGGTTCGGTCATGTGGTATATTTAATAATTTTCCTGCCTCATCTCATGGGATATTTGGAAGATTTAGAATAATTCTATATTTGAGCAGATCACTTTGTGTTCTTATGTGGCTATGAACAGAGCCTTCAATATGTTTAAACTATATAATTATGAGCAACAAATCTTGAAACCGCCAAGAGCTAATATAATAATTCCTTCTTCAAACAGAGCCACTAGTTTCTTCGATGGTGCTTCAGTTGACGGAAAATGTGGAGTTGGTTTTTACTTGATTATAAATAAGGAGACTTCCTTTAAAATGAGATTGTTTTGTGGTTCTAGTTCCAATACAAAATCATAATTACTAGCAATGTAGGGTTTAGTCAAGGTTTATAACACTTTTGGTATTGATACCATAAGAGTTTGTGGTGATTCATTAGTGGATGTCTAGTGGGAAAAAAATATATTCAGCCTAAACACTCTTTAGTTACTTCATTGGTGTCATAGGATTGATCTTCTTCTAAATTATTTTTATGATTGTAAAATCGTTCACATTTACAAGGATTTAAATGATGTTGTCGATTCTCTCTCTAAGTATGCATTAGATGGTGAAGAAGGTTGGTTCTTTTGGGACGAATGGTCAGATGGTTTGAAGACTAATGAGGGATCTATGTATATGTTTGCATATTAGCTCTGTTGAGTCTGTATTTCTTTTTATTTTTGTATTTGTTTTTTTTGGAGGATTTAGTCGGGTTTGACCCTTTTTTGATGGTCCAAAACAGTTCTAGTTTGGTTTATATGTGTTTGAATATGTTTGGTAACTCTGCGGAATGCTTCAGTCCATGTTTAGCTAATGTTTCCGAATTTTTTTTGAAAAATTGGGAATGTACTTTTTGATTCATAGTAATTTAGCAAAAGTATGATTTTTTCTTCTTGAAAATATATATATATATATAAAGAGAGAGAGAAAAAAATACATATAGAGAGAGAGATTGATTTGTTCCTTTATATATATATATATATATATATGTTTATTTATCTTACGACATATAAGACAATTAAAATATAGGTATCTAGTGTTTCTACTCTAACTTTTTTTTTAATTATTTGAAATGTTAACGCTTTAAAATGGTAGTATTCTAAAGGTTATATGTCAAAATTCTAGAGCTTTATTTATAACAATAATAATAAAATTATGGAAAAATATATTTTCACTATTACAAGTTGTATTTTACATTTGTACATTTTTTATGAATGAATTTTATCATTTAAATACTAAAGTATTATACTAATACAAACATATTCCTCAAATTTTATAGAAAAATAAGGTATCATTTTTATGAAAACTCAATTATTACAAAATTATACAATTTTTTCCAAAAATTAAAATTATATTCTTAATTTTAATTATATTTCTTACCATCCTTCTTCTTGCATCATATTCAATTTATTATGTAGGATTGTAAAGGTGCCTCAAACCATTTCTCCATGTCAATGGATTGATTTTTTAAACATCTAAATACAATATATCTTTTTATAATATAGTGAATTGAATAATTAAAATTTCCTTAATCTATGTGTGGTTAAAAAAAATTCATTCTCAGTAATATGTTATGAGACTATACCATCATGATTTTACATTAGCCTTAATATTCATTTCCTCTCCTCAAGTTATGAAAGTTTGTATACTATGTAAGGCACAACCCTATTTGAGCGTGGAGAATGGGTCCATTTCTCTCTCCTTGAATTAGTTAGGAAAACAATTTTCAATTAATGGAAGCCAATTCAAAGTCACAATAAGTGGAAATTAGAAATTAGGACATTTGGACTATTGCAATTAGTACAGTAAATTAGGAATTTATTTTACGAGTATAATAAATTCATGTTAAATAAGAAAGCTTTCAAAGCATGGAGAGATTAGGAAAATTTGTAAAAATTAAAGAGATTAGGAAAATTTGTAAAAATTATATATATATATATATATATATATATAACAAAAATTAAGTTTTCATTTAAGCACAACTCTTTTATATTTAATGGAGTCTAAATATATTTCTTAATTATACCCCATAATTCAATGAAGTGATGGTTAGAAATTACGTTAACAACTTATATATTGTCCTTTAGTTTTAATTTTAGTGTTCAAGAATCTCTTTAATCTATGCAAAAATGTTTTTTCCTTTCTATGTGTAAACATGGTTAATAAATACGTACATGAATATACTTGAATTTAACATTAATTTTGTAATTTTGGATATGAATAGATTACTTTTTGGTTTGAATTAATTAAATATTTTCTTCATTTTCTCAAGAACGAGAAAATATAATAAGTCTCTGGCTATGGATATAAACATTAGTGCACTATTATAACTAGTGCATGAGACCAAATTGATCTACATAATTAGTTTATGAATTTCTTGATCAACTCCAATGAGGAATATTAAATTTTGGACCTAGAATGGTCACCTTGGGTCAATTCTTGAAAACAATGTTAATGAAGTTGAATTAGCACTCCTCTAATTTGAAGTAAAAGGATTTAATTCTTTTGGGTTGTTAAACTCAAAGGAACTCTCTAGGAGGTTGTCACTACATTATGTGGGTTAATATATATTCAAAAGCAAGTCAAATGTATTAAATGCAATGCACATGAAAAATATGATGATGATGATGATGGTATTTAATGTCCACTGAGATTAATGTCGGTTTATCGGACCTTAAGAAGATAGAGGTTATTTGGTTTTCTTTAAAAAACTATTTCTATGCTCAAAGAACTTGCAGAGGAGGGTTCTTAGCTCGCTATAGTTTTGGGGATCTAGAAGGTTAGAAAGGTTAATGTTGGATCAAAGATGTTCAAACTGAGATCAAATGTGAGTGAAAGCCGAGCAATCTAAGAGAAAGTGATTTTCATCTTCCACATTCATAGAATCCCAGATATGGAAAATTATTTCAGTCCAAGGCATTTTAGAGGTTTTACAACACCCAATTTCACTATGAAGCTCATGGGAGTTCATTCTAATCTTAGCAATATTAATTTTCTTCTTTGAACTTGTTAAGATAGAAATATAGTTTTGATCCTCAAGATTAGGGTTAATGATCTCTTTATAATACCGAAGCTTTCTTCTTACCTCTAATTCTTCTTTGCACCACATTTTCTCTTTGAAGGTGGAAGTAATAATGTGATTATTTTTATCAATATTTTGTAGAGTGGTAGTTTCATTAACCCCCCAATAGTTTAACCAAGTCGTGGCATATTTAAGCCATCCCCGCTTGAGGCACAAGTGATTTTGGCTGGAGTTAAGAGCGATTTTAGGAATTCAGTCATCTCCTATATTGTTTAATTTGTTCTTGTACATTAGATATCTAATAATAGCCATTCTTTCAATAGGGGAGATCCCTGCTTCTAAGAGGATAATAGGATAGGGCATGTTGCTCTAAATTTTCAAATTATAAGTAATAAACAGTTTCTGGATTTGCTCAATTATTCTCCAAAACTCTCTAGAAATACAACATCCCCAAGCTTCGCAACCATATAAAATAATGGGAGTGACGAGCATTTTAAAGAGGAATTTATTTTTGTCCTACATCACAAGGTTTGAAAACTTATAGTTGTTTTCAGGGTCGAAGTAGGATTTCCACCCTCCATTTATCCTCTTCTCAATGCTATAGTTCCACTTGAGCTTGTGATAAAATCCAATTCCTAAGTAATTATAGGAGGTTACTTCATGTAAGATTTTATTCTCATAAGAAAAATTGTCATAAGTACCTTTATTGGACTTGATCATCATGAATTTTGTTTTTTCAATGTTAATAGACATGCCCATATTGGTGTAGAAACCTTTGAGAATTCATAATTGCTTCTCAAGATCATAAGGGAAGCTATACATAAGAACGATATATTCAACATAGAGAATACACATGATGACTATTCCTTCCAAGGTTGTTCCCACACAACCTGCCTCTTCTAGGCATTCTTCAAGCTTATCAATGTAAATTCCAAAAAGGGTAGGGGAAAGGGGACACCCTTGCTTAAATCCAATATTACAATTAATATATTGCGACCATCCTTTGGTACTTTGGAATTTGGAAATGACTTTCTCATATAACCTTATAGTCGCAGCCCTCAACTCGAGAGGAAATTTTAGCTCTTCTAATCTATTCCAAAGGTTATATCTAGGCACTATATCAAAATCTTTCCGAAAGTCCACGAAACAACAAAAAAGATTGGATTTATTATTACGACACTCCTCTGCGATGATCCTAAGCATAATGAGGTGGTTAGTGGTTGAGTGATTCCTTCTGAATCCTTCTTGGCCTTTATCCCTCTTTCCTTCATTTTCTAGCCATATGTTAATCTTCTTTTCAAGGATAATGTCATATAACTTGGCTAAGAGAGGGATAATCATAATTGTTTGGTAATTAGAGGTTTATATTTATCTCTACTTTTAAATACAGGAACTATAAGGGTTTGAGTCCAAGGATTAGGGAATCCATGCTTGAGTACCAAATTAAAGAGATTGTGAATATAAGGGATGAGGTTGGGTGCTCTGATTTTTAGGATTTATGCTTGGTACCCTTCAATATCTTTATCTTTTCCATTAGCTAGGCGCTTAATCCCAGAGTCAATGTCTTATAAGGAAAATACTTACTTCGTTGTAAGGTGGGTTTGAATGTTATCTACAACATCTCGGGTTTCGTAAATCTTTTTGAGATACGAGTTACAATCCTACATAGAGATATTATTATTTTCTTTAGTTTTACAAGTTAAAATTTGTCTCCATAAATTCTTAGGAGCCATCTTCGATAAGTGTAAAATCTTTTCTTGTATTTTATTTATATAGAAATTGTTTTTCTTTTAATTAGAGCTTTGTATGTACTTATCTTTTTGGATTTCAGGGACTTATTAGCAACTTCCTTAATTTCTCTATGTGCATCCTTACAATCCTTATCATACCAAGGGTTGGTTCTTATGTTCTTCTTTTTGCTAGGGATTTCACGAGAAAACTTGATGATAGAAGAGGAGTGGGAGGTAGTAAAAATATGATCAGTATGTATGGTAAGATTGAGGGTTATAATTAAAGGCATATGATGAGAGTCAAACTCATGGTCATTTAGGATGTCGAAATTTAAAATTTCATTGCATAAAGGGATATCATATATGACATAATTAACTACACTACTACCAAGACCATGAATGCAAGTCATCCTACCTGAATTTTTCCACTTCTTTAATCTGTACAAATTATGAGATCTTGAGCACTACAAAGATTAACTAACTCAAAGGCAAACAAGCTTTCTCATAAATTTGAAGAGCCCCAACAAGGTAATGTCCAATTATTTGATGCATCTCCATGTTGAGTGTCCAATTATTCGATGCATATCTGTGTTGAATGTCCAATTATTCTATGCATATCCATGTTGAAGCCATGTGAGAACACCATGATTCACGCATTTGGAGTTAGCAACATATAGTAATATATTAGATTGGTTGATGCACAATAACAGTTCTCATTACATATTACTAGCCACAAAATACTTTAAAAAAATGAAATTCTTTGACTTGAAAAGTTGAATTGAGGTATTTGCATACATAATTTGAAGATGTCATAAGAACATGTAGGTAATAGACTTAGCATTTTTATTGTATAAGTAATGGTATTTTTCTAAAACAAATACCAAAAATTTAGAGGATAACTCTAAATTTAGAGGATACTTGTGCATCTCTTGGAATGATTAATGAAATCAAAAGTTAATTTATAATGTATGTCACAATATATAAATAAAAAAAGATATATGAAACAATTATATGTATGTGTGTGAAGAATTAGATATATCGGCTCCGTAGTTTCATCATATTTGAGTACGTCTATAACATCAAATGCATAAAGATAATAGAAATCTATAATAAATGGATTTGTCTTAATTTAAATTAATCTTGAACCTAATATAAGCAAAGACACCACATAGGTTGACATGTATTCTTTACATATCTATAAAATAGTAGCATGATGTTAAAACTATCTTGTTAGAATATGTGCTAAGAAGATTTTACTTTCAAATATCTATGGCACATTTTGGACTGAATTCAAATATCATTAATATTTTTTGAATCCGCAACATGATTTATACAACCTCAAACATATTCAACATTATTATGATTCTCCCTACTAATTCATTACATTCTTCTCAAACATGGTTATGACATACTATTCTTTTTAGTATTTTATTGAACCACATATGTGCTTCCCCCACCAAATAAAATCAATTCAATATCATTTCCGCATGCTAAAGAGTCATTGTATAAGCCTTGTATAGTGGCTTATGATCTTTTTCATATCCTATGGGTGACAAGAAAATATGTTAATATGTAAATTCCTAGGTTATGGTCCCAAACCATGGTACCCAACAAACATGACTATTTAGTGCTCAAATGTCTAACATGGTTTGATGTACTTATGTTAATATGTAAATGTGTAGGTTATGGTCCCAAACCATGGTACCCAACAAACATGACTATGTAGTGCTCAAAGGTCTAACATGGTTTGATATACTTAGGTTGATCAAATAGTGGACATAATTCTTAGTAATAAAAAATAATAAAAAAATAACCTAAAGAAAACAACAAAGCACATATTAGGAGACTTAGAAAGGAATTCCTAGTAGGTAGGTGAAATGAAAACCTAATGTAAGTAAAGTACTAGGTCATTAAGTTATGTTAGGTGAGATTTATACCAAATAAAAGAGAATGTGTTCACACGTAAGAGTATATATCCTCATGCAATTGATTCCCCTATGTGAAAGTATTATCGCCCTCTTAAAATTCCTTAACTATTCAAGTGATTGGACATTCTTAATGAAAATGTTAATAGTTATATCAAAATTCTTTTTTTTCTTCATTAAAAATTAAAAATATCAAATTTGAATTATCAATAATATTATATTTCTCCGTTTATATTTAACAAAAATATACTAATTCATAATTTTTATATTTTTTATGAAATAATAAATGAGATACATGATTTCATTCTACAATCAAAAAAAAATATTTTATCAAATATATAAAAATCATGACTTATAATGCTTTAAAAAATAGATTTATCATTTTTTTATGAAATAATAAATGAAATACATGATTTCATTCTACTCTCACAACATTTATTTTATCAAGTATATTAAAATCATCACTTATAATGCTTTAAAAAATAGATTTATCTTCTTAATGAATTCTGTGAGGACATAAGTTACGAATCAAAGTTACCTTTCATAATGCTTTTAAAAAGGAGATTCCTCTTTTTTAATGGATCATAATCTTTAATTGAATGTACAGAATTTAGAAAAAAATAATTATTGATTTTATTTATTTGATATAAATATCAATATAAATGAAATAAATAGGAAATTAAAAAAAATGTTATAGATTAAAAAATATATATATATATATATATATATATATATATAATCAAAATATAAATAAAGAAATATTAAAAATGTATAAAGATGAAATTTAAATCTGCTTGTCTAAAATAAAGTGAAATTATGCATTAGATTTCGTAAAAGCTTTAACTTTAAATTTGTAAACTAATTTTAACTTTAACTTTTTCAATTCATAACTATAAAATCTTTACATGAATCTTTAAAATTATTTTTAATCTTTAAAAAAAAAAATCCAATGTTTAAAATCATAAAATTTGAAATCTTGTGACAACATTTGTATGCTTTTAAAAATGAATATCTCATTAAAACGAAATAAGATCAAATACTGAATGAATTTTCAAGATGGGCAAATATTGAATTTTAGCCCATCTCGATCTACATTGTTAGCTATAGCATGCATCGGCTATCAGACTGGTTTCCCAACAAAGAAGCCATTCAGCGGTTCTCTTCTCCAAATCATGTAATGGATGCATCAAGGATTCCTCACGGACAATGTAATGAGATATGAGGCATTCTCGGATAGAATCCAAACGCTGGAGAAACTGATCGTTGATGCCGAGAATCTTCAAAAATAACCCCCTCTAATGGTTGAAATAAAAATAATTAAATCAATTTTGAAATTTTGAATTGAAAGTAGTCGTTGGAGAATTAATTATAATAATCTAAGTATAACATTTTACCTATGTTGGGTTGAAACTATGCTCGAGAATTCTTGATATGACATATCCAAATATAAACCACTCCACATAATCGTGGAAAGAAAAGCAATTTTAAAAATTGAATAGATACTAAAAGCTGGATAACTGTGGTTATGTATATAATCTTTAAATATAACTAATTCTACCTAATTGTGTAAATAAAAGAAATTTAAAAATAATGGATTGAATCTAGCAGTTGGATATGCACGAGGCGGATAAAAACAGCAATGTCAAGTAATCTCAAAAGAAATTTTAAAAAATTGGATTGAATCATGCTGTTGGATATGCATGAGTCCCATAAAAACACCAAATATAACCAATTCTACCTAATCGTGCAAACAAAAAGCAATTTAAGAAAAAAACAATTTAAAAATATAGGATTGAATCTAGCCGTTCGATATGCACGAGGCTGATGAAAGCAACAATATCAAGCAGTCTAAAAAGCAATTTTGAAAAATTGGATTGAATCAGGCCGTTGGTAAAATGCAATTTTGAAAAATTGGATTGAATCAGGCCGTTGGTAAGAAGCAATTTTGAAAAATTGGATTGAATGAGGCCGTTAGTAAAAAGCAATTTTGAAAAATTGAATTGAATTAGGCCGTTGGACATGCACGAGTCGGATAAAAGCAAGCAGTCTCTCCAACGGATCAATAGTTGGAAAAAACGTTCTTATGGATAGAATCCTGGCGATGGTTCACATGATTAACCAATGTCTGAATTTGATGTACTTCCTGCTCCGTTTGAGAGGATAGAGCCACTGCACAATTCATTCTGTGCATATATCCTCTCGGCATTAAGATCAAGAGTATTTGAGCGGGATCAATATTGCCTCTGCTACTCAAATCCTTGAGAAATTGTGACCAAGAAATGGGAATAAATCCCTCACAATTCTGTCTATTAATAGAGAAGGTGCTTGAAAGCGTAAGAGAAAAGACGACAAGCATTAGCAACTGGAATCGCAGGTATGCTTAAACCAGTTTATTTTTTATTTTGTCTATGGTAGTTTGCATCTATTTGGGTCACAAGTAAATTTATTTTTATTGCATATCCTTGGATCACATGTTATGGCAGTAATTTGTAGGGTTTATATGTTTATTTTTATTTTCTTATATTCGTTTATTCTTTGTCCGGTCATCTGTCAATCTCAGCATTCTCTAAACCTGTAAAACTATAAATAAAATGTAATGTTTGCTAATAGTATATGGGTTTTCAATATTGATATAGTAGTATTTTGTTAGGTTTTGTTGATGTAAGTAGATTTAGCTGACTTTTCTGAAGTTAGTGGGTTTGAAATAGAACTTAGATTCAAACCATTGCCTCTCATCCCCAACTCTCTGAATATCTTTTCCATTTTTTACTATGGGTTGCAATCTAGGCACATCCCATGCAATGAAGCTCTTATATGCCTTTTATTCCTTCTTCATAAAATGGTGGTAAGCAACGCATGTCCAATTTTCGTGGATTTGATTTCATTTGGTATTTCCTGTGCATAAGATTATTTGGCACCTACAATTTGCTTCAACATGCACCACTCTAATTGAAATCATTATGAGCTTTCGGTATGAAGTAACTTTGTGTTCCATTGTAAATAAAATTATTGACGGCTTAGTCATCACAATGTCCTTTATCTGCCATCCTTGCACAATTATTTATAATCTCTGCCCTGAAAAATCTAATTAATTTGGCCAGACATTCTACATTTCTGCGCCGTTTACCCAAGATACTCATTCCCACTCGCATTTTTGCATCATAACAGCGCTAGATTAACCCTGGTTCTTCTCATAAAACATCATGGTGTTCATCAAGAAAGACACCAAATGTCTTTTTTGTTAAAAGAGTCATCTGAATGGCCAGAATGATCTTCCATGTATAATTAAACGGCCATAACACTATATTGCTACCAAAAAAAGAGTTAGCATCTTTCCTTTGGTAATGCTACTAAGTTTAAGTAATAGTATTTTCTCTTGAAGACATCCCTCTAACAATATGCCCCAAAAACCTATAATTGCCAATCAGAGGACTCGATTCAGGAGATAGTCGATTGGCAAGGAGGAGAGTGTTTAGGGTTTGATATCATTAAGGATCACACTGATATATCCATATTATGATCCCAAGAAACCTTTTATGTCCCATAAGAGACATTGATAGTATACTTTACAGATTTGGAGGCAATGAAGGAAATTGTTCCCAACATCGAATGTGAGGTCAAACCACGACATGCACTGTTTGTAATGGTCAATACCATTGTTGGGGCATCGTAGCTACCTCTTTTGGGCTCAAGCAAAGCCACCAACACCAATGCCAACATGCCTGCCACGTCTCCTTATTATATCTGCCAAGCTCAGAAGCAAAACTACCAACAACGATGCTAGATGCCCGCCAAGTTTCCCTATTCACAATTCTTATGTTAAGGATTTGGTAGCATCCCAATTTTCTTAGAGTAGTTTCCCCCATTCTATTCAATATGATTAACTACCTGAGAGTTGGTCACGAAATTTTCATAGAGTAAATTTTCCACCTTCTATTCAATATGATTAACTACCTTAGAGTTAGTCCCTGCCATTTCCTGCCTCTTCTCAATGGGAAATGGCCCTTGCAAGTGCTCTTCAGGAGTACTTACTGTTACACTTCAATAACCATCATAAAATTGGAATCAGCACTGCCATGCTCAAATTCAGGTTGAAAATTGAACATATTTATATAAATCTACATGCCCTCTATACGAAGTCAACCAGTCTAACATTTTCAAGATTCTCGCAATTTTCCCATGGCCATCGATGTGTCGCGTGACTTCAATGATCGACCTTTGTTATGACAAGTAAAAATGGTTGTACTTCTATGATCCAAATTGATTGATACTGCATGTTTCTACATCTTCTACTCGTTCCTTTTATTCGGTTATACTCACCTTAATTTCACTTTATTTTTTTTAACTTCATATCCAAGCAGTCGTGACTTTTGCTTGGTAATACTCACCACAACCGAGGAGGTGGATAATGAGGCGCAGGAGGAGGGGGCTGCATGGGGCAGGGGGTAGAGGAGGGGGAGGAGGGGCCAGAGGTGGCAATGGAGGAGGAGGAAAGAGGCAGAGGTGGATGCAGTTGAGGGGGGGAAAGGAGGACGAGGAGGAGGATGGGGTGGAGGAGGAGGAGCTAGAGGGGGTGGGGAAGAGGGCGAGGGGGAAGAGGAATACGAGGGGGTAGGAAGGAGGTGGAGGAGGAGGGGGAAGATGAGGGGGGGCAGTCGAGGAAAAGGGGGAGGAGGAGGGAGTGGCGGGGGAGGAGGTGGAGGTGGTGGAGGAGGTGGAGGTGGAGGAAAAGGGGGAGGTGGGGGAGGTAGCAGTGATAGAGGTGAAGGAAGTGGCAGTAGTGGTGGAGGAAGAGGTAGAGTAGGAGGAGGAGGGAGAGGGAGGAGGGGGAGGCAGAGACGGAGGTGAAGGTGGTGGTGGCGGAGGGGGAGGAAAGGAAGAGGAGGGGGAAGAGGAGGGGGAGTAGGAGGGGGGTGAGGCGGGGGATGCGATGAAGGAGGGGCAAGAGAAGGGGGTAGAGGAAGCGCTAGAGGAGGAGGAGGAGCGAGCAGAGGCAGAGGTGGAGGAGGAGGAGGAGGCGAAGGAAAAGGGAATGGAGGGGGAGGTGAATGAGTCGAAGGGGCAAGCAAAGGGGGAAGGAGGGAGGGATGAAGGGGGAGGGGTGAAGGAAAAATGTAGGGGTAGGGGCCAGAGGTGTTTGTTGCAGAGGGGGAGGAGGGAGGAGTGTGGGAAGGAGGAGAAGGGGGGTGGAGTGGGCAAAGGTGAAAGCGTCGAAGGCAGAGGAAAAGTTAGAGGAGGAGGAGGGGAAGGGGGAGGGGAAGAAGGTGGGGATAAGGCAAGGGGAAGAGGAGGTGGCAGAGGGGAAGGGTAGGGGGACCCGAGGGTGGAAGAGCTAGAGGGGGGTGGCACTGACGGAGGAGGAGGAGGAGGCGGAGGGGGAGGGGCAGGTGGCGTAAGAGGTGGAGAGGGAGGAGGGAGTAGTGGAGGAAGAGGAGGATATGGGAGGAGGGAGAGGGGAGGGAGGTAGAGGTTGAGTGGGAAGAGGAGGGGGTTTAAGCGGTGATAGCCGAGGTGGGGCAGAGAAGGAGGGGGAAGAGGTATAGTTGGAGGAGGAGGAGGTAGGGGCAGAGGAGGAGGCAGATGCAGTGAAGGGGGAGGTAGAGGGGGGTGGGGGTGGTAGCAATAGGGGATGGAGGTCATAGCAGTAGCATTGTAGGATGGGTCAAAAGAAAAAGAGGGGGAGGGAGAGGAGGAGGGAGGAGGAGGAGGGGGAAGAGGATAGACAGGAGGGGGAGGAGGGTGCACTGGAGGTAGAGGAGGAGAGTGGGTGGGAGGGTGAGGGAGGTGGAGGAGGAGTGGGATGAGGAGGGGGTGGATTTGGCAGCAATGGAGGTGGAGGGAGGAGGGGGGGTAGAGGTGGAGGTGGAGAAGGTGGAGGAGGAAAGTTTAGGATGGGGGGAGGCAGAGGGGGAGAGGGAGAGGGAAGAAAAGGGCATGAATTTGGTGTTGGAGGAGGAGAAGGGAGCGAAGGTGGAGGTGGAGGAGGAGGAGAGGGGGGGTGATGGAGTTGGGGATAGTAGAGGTGGAGGGGGA
This sequence comes from Larix kaempferi, assembly GCA_027924585.1. NCBI lineage: Eukaryota > Viridiplantae > Streptophyta > Pinopsida > Pinales > Pinaceae > Larix > Larix kaempferi. Next base: position 527,220 of record BSBM01002405.1, on the reverse strand, counting down.
GGAGAAGGAGGAAGAGGTGGAGGTGGAGCAGGAGGAGGAGGATTTGAGGGTGGAGGGGTAGTTGAAGGTGGTGAAGGGGGAAGAAGACAGGGGAGGAGGAGGAGGGAGATGGGGAGAGGAGGTGAAGGAGAAGTGGGGGGATGAGCGGGGGGAGGGGGGAGTGTGGGAAGGAGGAGAAGGGGGGTGGAGTGGGCAAAGGCGTCGAAGGTAGAGGAAAATTTAGAGGAGAAGGATGGGAAGGGGGAAGGGGAGGAGGTTGGGATGGGGCAAGGGGAAAGGGATGCGGAGGTGAGCGTAGAATCAAAGGTGGAGGTGGCATAGTGGAAGGTGGGGAGATGTGAGGGTAGAGGAGGTGGATGGGGGTGGAAATGATGGAGGAGCAGGTGGAGGAGGAAACGGAGGAGGAGGTGAAGGGGGAGTAGGGGGAGGGGTAGGTGGAGTAAAAGGTGGAGGGGGAGGGGGCGGTAGTGGAGGAAGAGGAGGATAGAGGAGGAGCGGATGGGGAGGGAGTTAGAGCTTAAGTGGGAAGAGGAGGGGGCATATCCCATGCAATGATGCTCTTATATTCCTTTTATTCCTTCTTCATAAAATGCCTTTTTACTAGGGGTTGCAATCTAGGCACATCCCGTGCAATGATGCTCTTATATGCCTTTTATTCCTTCTTCATAAAATGGTGGTAAGCAACGCATGTCCAATTTTCGTGAATTATATTTCATTTGGTATTTCCTGTGCATAAGATTATTTGGCACCTACAATTTGCTTCAACATGCACCACTCTAATTGAAATCATTATGAGCTTTCAGTATGACGTAACTTTGTGTTCCATTGTAAATAAAATTATTGACGGCTTAGTCATCACAATGTCCTTTATCTGCCATCCTTGCACAAATATTTATAATCCCTGCCGTGAAAAATCTAATTAATTTGGCGAGACATTCAACATTTCTGCACCGTTTACCCAAGTTACTCATTCCCACTCACATTTTGGCATCATAACAGCGCTAGATTAACCCTGGTTCTTCTCATAAAACATCATGGTGTTCATCAAGAAAGACACCAAATGTCTTTTTTGTTAAAAGAGTCATCTAAATGGCCAAATGATCTTCCATGTATAATTAAACGGCCATAACACTATATTGCTACCAAAAAAAAGTTAGCATCTTTCCTTTGGTAATGGTACTAAGTTAAAGTAATAGTATTTTCCCTTGAAGACATCCCTCTAACAATATGCCCCAAAAACCTATAAATGCCAATCATAGGACTTAATTCAGGAGATAGTCGATTGACAAGGAGGAGAGTGTTTAGGGTTTGATATCATTAAGGATCACACTGATATATCAATATTATGATCCCAAGAAACCTTGTATGTCCCATAAGAGACATTGATAGTACACTTTACAGATTTGGAGGCAATGAATGAAATTGTTCCCAACATGGAATGTGAGGTCAAACCACGACATGCACTATTTGTAATGGTCAATACCATTGTTGGGGCATCGTAGCTACCTCTTTCAGGCTCAAGCAAAACCACCAACACCAATGCCAACAAGCCTGCCAGGTCTCCTTAATATATCTACCAAGTTCAGAAGCAAAACTACCAACAACGATGCTAGATGCCCGCCAAGTTTCCCTATTCACAATTCTTATGTTAAGGCTTTAGTAGCATCCAAATTTTCTTAGAGTAGTTTCCCCCATTCTATTCAGTATGATTAACTACCTGAGAGTTGGTCACGCAATTTTCATAGAGTAAATTTTCCACCTTCTATTCAATATGATTAACTACCTTAGAGTTAGTCCCTGCCATTTCCTGCCTCTTCTCAATGGGAAATGGCCCTTGCAAGTGCTCTTCAGGAGTACTTACTGCTACACTTCAATAACCATCATAAAATTGGAATCAGCACTTCCATGCTAAAATTCGGGTTAAAAATTGAACATATTTATATAAATCTACATGCCCTCTATACGAAGTCAACCAGTCCAACAATTTCAAGATTCTCGCATTTTTCCCATGGCCATCGATGTGTCACGTGAGATGTGTCACGTGACTTCAGTGATCGACCTTCGTTATGACAAGTAAAAATGGTTGTACTTCTATCATCCAAATTGATCGATACTGCATGTTTCTACATCTTCTATTCATTCCTTTTATTCGGTTATACTCACCTTAATTTCACATTATTTTTTTTCACTTCATATCCAAACAGTCGTGGCTTTTGTTCGATAATACTCAGCACAACCGAGGAGGTAGATAATGAGGCGCAGGAGGAGGGGGGGTGCATTGGGGTAGGGGGTAGAGGAGGGGGAGGAGGGGCGAGAGGGGGCGATGGAGGAGGAGGAAAGAGGCAGAAGGGGATGCGGTTGAGGGGGAGGCGGAGGCGGAGAAGGGGGGAAGAAGAAGGAGGGGGGAAAGGAGGATGGGGAGAAGGATGGGGTGGAGGAGGAGGAGCTAGAGGGGGTGGGGGAGAGGGCGCGGGGAAGGGGAATACGAGGGGGGAGGAAGGAGGTGGAGGAGGAGGAGGAAGGAGGTGGAGGGAGGAGGGGAAAGATGAGGGGGGGGCAGTTGAGGAAAGGGGGTAGGAGGAGGGAGTGGCGTTGGAGGAGGCGGAGATGGTGGAGTAGGCAGAGGTGGAGGCGAAGGGGGAGGGGGGGGAGAGGGTGGGGGGGGAAGAGGAATACGAGCGGGGAGGAAGGAGGTGGATGAGGAGAAGGAAGGAGGTGGAGGAGGAGGGGGAAGATGAGGGGGGGTATTCAAGGAAAAGGGGGAGGAGGAGGGAGTGGCAGGGGAGGAGGCAAAGGTGGTGGAGGAGGCAGAGGTGGTGGAGGAGGCGGAGGTGGAGGTGAAGGGGGGAGTGGGGGGAGGTGGAAGCAAAGGGGGAGGGGGGGGAGGTAGAGGTGAAGGCAGTGGCAGCAGTGGTGGAGGAAGAGGTAGAGTAGGAGGAGGAGGGAGAGGGAGGAGGGGGAGGCAGAGACAAAGGTGAAGGTGGTGGTGGTAGAGGGTGAGGCGAGGAAGAAGAGGGGGAAGAGGAGGGGGAGTAGGAGGGTGGTGAGGTGGGGGATGCAGTGAAGGAGGGGCAATAGAAGGGGGTAGAGGAAGCGCTAGAGGAGGAGGAGGAGCTTGCATAGGCAGAGATGGAGGAGGAGGAGGAGGCGAAGGAAAAGGGAATGGAGGGGGAGGTGAATGAGTCAAAGGGGCAAGCAAAGGGGGAAAGAGGGAGGGATGAAGGGGGAGGGGGTGAAGGACAAACACGGGGGGCAGGGGGCAGAGGTTTTTGTCAAAGAGGGGGAGGAGGGGGGAGTGTGGGAAGGAGGAGAAGGGGGGTGGAGTGGGCGAAGGCGAAAGCCTTGAAGGCGGAGGAAAAGTTAGAGGAGGAAGAGGGCAAGGGGGGAGGGGAAGAAGGTGGGGATAAGGAAAGGGGAAGAGGAGGAGGTAGAGGGGGAGGGTAGGGGGATGCAAGGGTGGAAGAGCTAGAGGGGGGTGGCACTGATGGAGGAGGAGGAGGAGGAGGAGGGGGATGGGTAGGTGGAGTAAGAGATGGAGGGGGAGGAGGAAGTAATGGAGGAAGAGGAGGATATCGGAGGAGGGCGAGGGGAGGGAGGCAGAGGTTGAGTGGGAAGAGGAGGGGGTGGAAGCGGTGATAGCCGAGGTGGGGCGGAGAAGGAGGGGCAAGAAGTATAGTTATAGGAGGAGGAGGTAGGGGTAGAGGAGGAGGCAGATGCAGTGAAGGTGGGAGGTAGAGGGGGGTAGGGATCGTAGCAAGAGTGGACAGAGCTCACAGCAGCACCAGTGTAGGAGGGGTCAGAAGAAAAAGAGGGGGAGGGAGAGGAGGAGGGACGAGGAGGAGGGAGAAGAGGATAGAGAGGAGGGGGAGGAGGGTGCACTAGAGGTAGTGGAGGAGAGTGGGTTGGAGGGTGGGGGAGGTGGAGGAGGAATGGGATGAGGAGGGGGTGGATTTGGCAGTAATGGAGGTGGAGGGGAGGAGGGGGGGTAGAGGTGGAGGTGGAGAAGGAGGAGGAGGAAAGTTGTGGAAGGGGGGAGGCAGATGGGGAGAGGGAGAGGGAAGAAAAAGGGGTGAATTTGGTGGAGGGGCAAGAGAAGGGAGTGAAGGTGGAGGTGGATGAGGAGGAGAGGGGAGGAGGCAGATTTGGGGATAGTACAGGTGGAGGCGGAGGAGAAGGAGGAAGAGGTGGAGGTGGAGAAGGAGGAGGAGGATTCGAGGGTGGAGGGGTAGTTGAAGGCGGTGAAGGGGTAAGATGATAGGGGAGGAGGAGGAGGAGGGAGAGGGGGAGAGGTGGTGAAGGAGAAGTGGGGGGATCAGGGGGTGTATGTGGTAGTGGCATAGGGTGAGGAGGGGGGAGTGCGGGAAGGAGGAGAAGGGGGGTGGAGTGGGAAAAGGCGTCGAAGGTAGAGGAAAATTTAGAGGAGAAGGAGAGGAAGGGGGAGGGGGAGGAGGTGGGGATGGGGCAAGGGGAAGGGCATGCGGAGGTGAGGGTAGAATCAAAGGTGAAGGTGGCATAGTGGAAGGTGGGGAGACGTGAGGGTAGAGGAGGTGGAGGAGGAAAAGGAGGAGGAGGCAAAAGGGGAGTAGGGAGTGGGGTAGGTGGAGTAAAATGTGGAGGGGGAGGAGGGGGGTGGAGGAAGAGGAGGATAGAGGAGGAGTGGGTGGGGAGGGAGTTAGAGGTTAAGTGGGAAGAGGAGGGGGCATAAGAGGTAATAAAAGAGGTGGTGGGGGAGGAGGAGGGGGCAGATGTAGAGGTAGAGGAGGAGGAGGAGGAGGAGGAGGAGGTAGGGATAGAGGAGGAGGCAAATGTAGTGAACGGGGAGGGAGACAATGGAGGAGGATGGAGGAGTGGGCATAGCAGGAGGGAATGAAGGTAGTGAAAGAAAGAGAGTAGGAGGTGGTGGAAGAAAAAGAGGGGTAGGGAGAGGTAGAGGGGAGGGATAGGAGGAGGGAGGAGGAGGAGGGAGGAGAGGAGAGGGAGGAGGTGGAGGGAGAAGAGGAGAGAGGGAAGGAGGGTGGAGAGGAGGATGAGGAGGAGAGGGGAGGGGGGAGGGGAATGCAAAAGATGAGGGAAACTAGGAGGGGGTGGATTTGGAGGTAATGGAGGTAGAAGGGGAGGTGAAGGAGGCAGAGATGGAGAAGGAGGAGGAGGAAAGTATGGAGGGGTGGGAAGGGAGATGAGGAGAGGGAAGAAGAGGTGGTGGAGGATGAGGAGAGGGAGGGGAGGAGGATTTGGTGGTATTGGAGGCTGAGAGGGAGGAGAAGGGGGAGGAGGTGGAGGTGGAGGAGGAGGAGTAGGATTCGAGGGTGGAGGGGGAGGTGGAGGAGGAGGTCGAGGAGAGGTGGGGAGGTAGATGGGGAGGAGAAGGGGGAAGAGGTGGAGGTGGATGAGGAGGAGGAGGATGGGGTGGAGGGGGAGGGGGAGGCAGTGAAGGGGGAGGAAGAGGGAGGAGGAGGGTGGGAGAGGAGGAAGGTGCAATGGAGGTAGAGAATGAGAGGAGAGGAGGCGGAGGGGAGGGAGGTAGATGTGGAGTGGGAAGAGGAGGTGGTAGAAGTGGTGATGGCAGAGGCAGGGGAGGGGGGGTAGGATTGGGCGGAGGTGGAGGAGGAGGATGAGGAGTAGACAGGGGTGGAGGAGGAGGTGTATGCAGTGAAGGGGAGTGAAGAAGGGGGAGGGGAAAGAAGAGGGGTAGGGTGGTAGGAGGAAAGGTTGAAGGTGGTGGAAGCAGTGAAGTAGGAGGGAGAAAATGCAGAAGAAGGGGAGGAAGAGGAAGTAGGAGGGAGAAGAGGAGGGGGAGGCGGAGGGGAGGAGGGTGTAGAGGAGGCGGAGGAGGAGAGGGTGGTGTTGAATGGGGTGAGGTGGAGGAGGAGTGGGAAGAAGAGGGGCAGATTTGATAGTAATGGAGGTAGAGGAGGAGGAGAAGTGGGAAGAGGTGGAGGTGGAGGAGGATGAGGAGGAGATGGGATTGGAGGGGAAGGTGGAGGCAACGAAGGGGGAGGAAGAGGGAGCAGAAGGAGGGAGAGGGAGAAGGGGGTGGAGGAGGTGTTATTGGTAGTAGTGGCAGTGGCGGTGGCGATGGTGGTGGTGACGGTGGTGAGGAGGGGGCGGAACCGAGTAGTGGGAGGGGGAGGCAGAGATGGAGGGGGAGGAGGAGGGAAAAGGAGGGGGGATTGGAGGGGGTGGAGAGGATGGTAGTGGAGGTGGAGATGTAGGAGTGGGAGGAGGTAGGGGAGAAAGAGGAAGTGGATAAGGAGGAGGAGGAGGAGGTGGTGGTGGTAGAGGAGGTGGCGGAAGAGGAGGAGGAGGAGGTGGTGGAGGAGGGGAAGGAGAAGGTGGTAGATAATAGAAGAAAATGATTTGAGCTTAGTACTTTGATTTATAGAATGGTTTGGAAAATAGGATATTATTATTCATAAATCTTAAATATTAGCATTATTTACATGATTAGTAGATGAATGATTGTTTTAATTTCTTTATTTTACGAGTAAGAGGGAAATGTGAGGTCTTTGTATGGGGTAAATGTTGTATACTCTAAAACAAAATAACTATACTCTAATAGTGAGGAGGAGAATTATTTAAAAATTTAAAGATGTACTTATAGGGCGGTATTAGTGTACAAAAAATACAAATGTACGATTACTAGGCCTTCCTAAATTAATTAATCCCTAACCTATTCAGATAGATAGTGACTTTAGATTTATAGAAGAATAGGGGAAAACCTAGAATCAATTATTCATAGATCGATGATTTAATGTAAAAAAGAAACTAGCTTAAGAAATTCCTAAATATAAGAAAATAAAACAATGTTATAGATATTTCTATACAAAGAATTGGGCGGTGAAAACTCAACTATATACACACAAGGGTCTTGATGACGTATATGAAAAGGAAAGGCTTCTTTTACAAATGGGTATTCAATTTGGAACAATTAAAGCTCAAAATAGAATTACGTGATCCATATATATACATACGTAGGAATGTTATCAAGTTAATAAAGCCATTATGTATAATCATGTAGAGAATTAAGATTCAATTGCAATTGTCATAGGAAAATAAATATTTAAAGGACCATATCTAAAACCCTAAGACAATGAATTAAACTTCCAAGACTTTGTCGAAACAAATTTACTTTTATATAGAAAATATAGAGAGGTTCTTAAACATGAATCCACCCTCTAGGTATTTATGTTTCAAAAGAACATCTACAGGAAATAATGACCATTGAGGTCATATAATTTAAACTAAATATGATCAAGAAGGAGAAACAAACCACAATATAAATGTAGAGTAAAATTTGCATGATATCTATTAAAAGATTGAATGAACTTGGAGAATTCAATCATGCGAGTGTAAATAAACTATCAAAGTAACATTAGCAACAACTAACATCCATGAGATAGTACCAAGTGGTCCTCTCTCTCATTGCATCTTACTTTATTATCATTTTACAAATACCCTAATCATGAAAGGATTAAATAAAAAAAATAAAAAAAAATCGACCACGTAAGCTATAATGCTCAATGAGAGTATCAAGCCAAAGTTGTTGGTAGGTGCACAACTATACTCATCAACATAAAAGAAAACTAGAACTCGGTGTTAAAATTCCATGCTTGAGGTGTGAGGTTAAATTAATTTCTACTCGATCCAAGAATGAAGGATAGAGTATAGCTATGAAACAACCTCACTCCCATATTGTAATGTCCCTAAATAGTAAAAATTTTAAAAAAAATCGTTTATGACTAATATTGTCTATTTGGTACATGTTTATCAAATTAAATTCAGCACTGGGATTTAAAATATAAGACTCACTTAAATATTTAAGAACATGCATGGTTACATATTTTTACTTATGTCTTACGGTATGATGTACCTACTGTGGTTGTCTTCACTTAAGGAGCTTGGATAGATGTAGTTACTCTATTCTTAATGATCTTTATATGGTTTGAGGGGATGGACTTGGTGGGGTATGGACAGGCTTACTTAGCATTTTTATGCTAAAGTCTACTTCAATCTGTTTTGTAGGTAAAGGTTAAAGGCCATCTACTTTCCAAATTCCAATATGTATGTTAACCATGTGGTTTTTATCCATATAAAGGAAAATGTAGAGCTTGCAAATAAAAATGGGGTTTTCAACTATATCAAGTGGGTTTATTATTTAAATGCTAATTGAAAGGATGGTGCATTCAATGTCTTAGTTATTCGAAAAGGGTCCAGTTGCATGGCATTGAGGAACTCAACGTTAAGGTTTGTTTTGGCACAATGTAATATCGCATCACTTGTTTTCGAGTTTGGTAGTGCTTTAGTGGTGTCCCATGACAACCATTTGAATGGAGTCCAGCTGGAATGAATTAAAGAGCCAAACCCTAAGGGTTTGTATGACCAAAATCATTTTATCATTTTTGTTTTGTTTGGAGGGGAAGGTAGAGCACTGTTCTTCTTGTCTTGGAGGCGCTCATGGTCAGTTTCGCGCTGCATCGCAAAAGATGGTTATGGTTTCTTCATGGTAAGATTCTATGCCCATGGAAAATCCTTCTAATACCTTTACTCTCAGTACTTAGTTCATTTTGTTACAGTTTGAAGTTTGTTAATGAATGGGGCTTGGTTTTCTGTTCACAGGGCACCTGGTGGTAGAAATTCGAGCCTCACATGGGCAATAGTGACTATGGCAAAAATGGTGAGTCTAGACTTTTGTTGGCCATCTCCTTTCCTTCAAGCCATAATGTTGACAGCTGGGTCAATGCACTCTAAGATACGATTGTTATAAAGGGTTTAAATCTGGATTTTTGGATGTGTGGATTTAGTTTTGATTATGGGAACCATGGTCTCACCCAGTGGAGCACTTGTAAAACGAAATCCTCAGTGCTTGACTTAGTTGTATCCTGTAAGGCGTTTTGAGGTGGTTGGAGATTTTAAACTTTTGCTCCTCTGTAAAACGATATATAGTCTCAATATTTTCGGGAACTTTTTAATAAAGAGAAAGACTCTTTTATTTGACTTCTGTAAATTCTTGTGGATGTATTTTATTATTGTTGTGAGTTTATATATCTCGGATCTGTGTAATTATTTTATTTTAACCTGAAGGTGTTTGGATGTATGAAATTCATATTAGGTTTAAGAGCTTGCACTTTCGAGAGGTGGGTGATTTCGATAAGCTCCATGGTTTGGTGAATTTAATCCCATCGTTTTGAGTTTAAGCTTCATTCTAAAACTTTCTGTAGGTTCATAAAAGGAAACGTTTGTTTTGAAATACTAAAGGGAATGGCCCTTGCTAGATTATGTGATTTGTTTCAAGCTTCTCTATAGAAAATTCGATTAGATTTAAATGGTAGGGAAAGAGATTTTTAGTTTGTTTTAGGAAATAATACTCACTGTGTGAAGTCGTTTTAATGACATGATCGGTTAAACGTTGGTATTGCTTTCTTCTATTAATGATTGTGGTGTGGCTTGATGCCCCTGATCTAACATTGATAATGAATCGTTTTCTTTAAAATTTGTACTTCATTTTATTTATATGAGAATGAAGAGATCCACGATGTAATGGGATTGCTGTCATGAAGTTTGTTTTTAGTTTTTAGAGGGCAGGGGATTTGACTCCACTACTTTGTTTGTTAAACCCTATGTTTTCTGGAAAAGATCGTTGGATGAAAGGTGAGCCTGTGTAAGGCGACGTTTTTTTTTAAAGTATGGTGGTTGATTATAAACCCTAGAATGATGGATGATTTTCTTTTGTTTCTTTTGAAAATGGTTTTAATTACCCTCAGAAATCTCGGTGTTAGAATTTTAGTTATTTAAAGAAATATATATTTAGGTGTAGGGTTTTAATATTTGTAATGTCGCATAAGCTAAAATCGTATACGTTGGGAATAAAATGCTACGCCTATACACGAAACGATTTTCAGTTAAGAAATTTTAGTTTATGGGAGTAGGTACAGCAAAATAGGCTATGCTGATAAATGGGATTAATTAAATTTTTTTAAAGGCTTGAATGCAGCCTACTTTATTATTAGGTGGTAGGGGAATTTTAAACTGGGGACTAAAATGAACAAATCGATCTCCTCTCATGAGATGATTCAGATGCAAACATAATTAATTTAAAAATTGGTTTATGAGGTTTCTGCACTATTACAATTTTTTGTTAGGCTTTGAAATTTTTAAACCAGAACTCTATCTTTTGAATTGAAGAGAATAACCCAGGAGAGCAATACCATAGGCCCTTGCTCTTATTAACCACTACTACTAGATTTTTGTAAAAAGAATTGCCAGAATTACATTTCTAAGTTAGCATCCTAATAATAACTTGAAAGGAGTAAAGGAGTATCTCATACCTCTATAGTTGTAGCTCGATCCCTATGCTGATATAGACCTGCACACTTACAAACACGAACTACATAAATGAAGTATGTGTTGATTCTCGCTTACCTGTAGAATAATTGAACTGGATGACTTTGGGACTACCATGTTCCTCCCAACCTTGACCCTAAACCATTCTTGGTTCACTAATGGATCCCCCTAAGCTGGTTCCAACATGCAATAGGAAAGTAGAAGACCTAGGATAGGCTGCTCATCAAATCTTGGAAAAAATAGTAAGCTTCTTCAGTTCTATAGAAAAAAATTCTCTTCTCTTACCATAAGGGAATGATAGAAGAAAAGATGATCCCTCTCTTGGGATTTGGCCTTCTTTATATAGCTAACTTTATTAATATAGTTGTTGGGTTTAAGTAATAATATTTCAATTTTCAATTTAAATTAAATTATAATATTTATATAAGATATTTTACTAATTACTCTTTCCTAGTTTATCTAGGACTTTTTATTTTGTTACAACAAGATGTGTCTTCAAGTTAGATCACAATTTTTTTTCTTTTAAGTATAATTGAATATAAGAAATATCATATGCATAACTTTTATGCATACTTTTTACATAAGTGAGCTTTCTTTTCTAGATAACCAATGATTATTTAATAATTAAATATCATAGTATCTCCTTGGTTTAATTAATTACATATCATAATAACTCTTTGATTTAATAAATTAAATACAAGGTCCACTCTTTGGACATGGTCTTATGGTCAGCTTGGATAGTTGGCTAGGTTAGGTACCTCTAGGTTCTTCTTGCATGTTGGATTCCCTCGTTTTAATATGGTAGTTCCCGCGGTTGTTTGATGAAAGATAGAAATGATTCATTTAACCAATTAAATAATTGTGATGAATAGTAGTTCTATTTAGAGTCTTCTCGATTCAACACTTTCAAGATCAAGTAACCCCGAATGCTCTTCAGAGATTTGGCTCAACACTCTCACATGGGCGTTACGCTAGTGCAATTCCAGAGCATCCCGCTCAACACTAGTACTAGAATGTGTTTGTGAAGTACATCTAGAATATACAAATGACCTCGGATCTGGTATTCATTTTCAATCTTGGAGTGCTCGAGGGCTTATGCCCAACACTCTATGTACATCGAGGCTTACACCCAGTACATAATAAAATCCTCTATGTACATTGGGGCTAATTCCCAACACATAGGTCATCCATGTGTTCCAGAGTCCACGCTCACACATCATAAAGATCAATCATGTATATCATAGCTATGCACAGTATGTAACACAAATCATCTCAGTATATTAGGGTTTGTACCCAAATCTCATAATAAACATAAATCACATACATTGGGGCTTTCTACCGAGATATGTATATCTATAAAGGAAATGAATCATGTGCATTGGGGCTTGCGCCTAGTATAATAAAAAATAAATCATATGTGTTGGGGCTTTAAGCCCAGTATATAGCATCAATATAGTTAGTCAAAATTTTGGATATTACACATATAAACCCTACCAAGAACATAGACAACATTATTACATGTCTTTCATTTAGAGAACTTATCTAGAAACCCACAAAAAAAGAAAAGTATGTAGTAAGGGTTTAATACCTCGGAGAGGAAATACCCACTAGCTCCATGACCTATCCAAGTGTTGTGAAGAGGGGTTAGTAACATGGGTAAACACCATTAAACTATAATGCAATATAGTTATAATAAGGAACAAAATATTACCTTAGATTCTCTACCCCATATCATATGAAACGAAAAGACTATAATACTCTTTGTGATCATTGATATCAGACTATAAACCTAGACCCCGGTAAATTCATCCTTCACTATAAGGAAACAGAGGATTGAGCACCTCTTTCGCATACTCCTATATAGGGTTCCATAAGAATTGGGTTGGAAACCCCTAATATCGATGAAGTGGTACATGCTTAATACCCATGGGATGACAATATCTACGAGTAGGTAATACAAATAATTCATATTCCACAAATAGTGTAACATACCCATTATTTGCTTTCAACATTGCAAGGATTGAGTTGTAAAAAAAAAATTTCATATAACACTTGTTCAATCACTGCATTTCCTTCATTCCATAACACTTATCCATTAATCATGATCAGCCATATTTGTATAAGGATCACTATTAATCGAATCTATTCTAACAAAATAGTACATAACAATACAACTGTAAATCCCAAATAATCCTCATGATCATTACACCATCAAACATCCACAAGTATCATTTTACATTAAAACTTACATAATATATCTTTAACATTCCTCATTGAATTTACTTACCATTTAGATCACAATTAACCAGTAGTAAAGAACACATAAGGTACACATGCAAGAGACCCATATATGTTGTTCACCCCAAAGATAGGGCTATGTCCACCAAGAAATGTTTCATCTTGTATTAATTATAAAAAATAGAGGAGTACATTCTATGACACAGTGTGTGCATATTTCTACTTTCTCAAACCTCTCTTAGAGAACACATTTTCCAAAACAAACAACCATCTTTCTCACAGGCATCACAAGGCATCACAAGGATTCTCTCGGAGCTGATCACAACCACATCATAATAATTTATGCATTGAGATACCCTTCATTCCCGAGGGTTCTAAGACATAAATATAACATATACAAGTCATATGTAGAAGCTTTTCCCTACCCGGACTAGCATAATATTTATATGCACAATTGATTACCTTCCCTGTATAAAGGGTTTCCAACCGGCATACACCTCCATATACTAAAAGAAATATGAAACCAATATCCTACAATGATTTTCCCCAATGTATGGATCTTCCCTAATATCTGCACCCGCCATTACCAAGGACAACCAACATGCAAACATACAAACAATAAGAAATAATAAGTATACAGGGATATATATATATATAGTACAGGGATTTTCCCCAATGTCTGCGGGGATTATTTCCCCAAGTCCTCGGCCATAATACAACATGCAACATGAATTTTTTTTTTAAATGAATTAAATAATGAGCTTTCCCAACTCTACGCAATGGCCAATATACACACAACAGGAAACATACAAGAATAATATAAAAGATAAATGAAACTGGATGTAGAAAAGTATCCTTCCTTAATCTTTGCATAGCTACACAAATTAGTATACTGTGACAAATATATGATACTAGAAGTTACATATTTCAAATATTTAATTTCCCCAAGCATTTACGCATACAAGATTAATACCAATCTAATGTCAATATATGAACCCATATATTATTAAGGGATTCTCTCTCCCAAGCGTTTGCGCATAACAGATTAGGGACTTTGAGCATATATGCATACATATACAATAAGAATGGAAGGGTATATGGATCTATCCCCAACCCTGCTCATCCTCGCTTTAGACATTAAGTATAAATAAAAGGAGGGATCTTTCCCCACAACGGAAAACAAGTTAAAAAGAGTATATATATATGATACACATATATATATAAATGAGGCATCCAGTATGCATATATAGTAAAACACACTATCCCTTAACTGAACCATCACATGAGATCTTAGTAAACAGGGATTCGTTTCCCCATGCATGCGTAGCAACAACAAGGAAAACGCACAGGGGTTCATATTTAATTGCTAGGGTTCATATTTAATTGCTATCACACAGAGAGCATAAGTGTAAAGATATGATCAGATAATTCATACAGGGTTTTGTTATCACCCTTATCCCTATGGAGGATATGCGCATTAATACTAATGCAACCAGAATTACCATATAAGTTAAGCAAAGGAAACACACAGGCTTACGGGGAGCCTTCCCAATCTGCGCTTTGACATCAAACATCTAATATATATATAAATTCAGAAAATTACACCATGCCCACTTTATCGTTCTATCCAAAAGAATAAAAGAAGGAATCCTTTCCCCAAAGCTCTGCGTAGGTGACCAAATAAACATACAGCATATAAAATATAATACACCCTAGAAGTGTATACATGGTTGGCTCCCATATAAAACCAGTGATTCTAAAATTTAATGAAGTGCCCATTATATATAAGACATCAATAAAATTTGTAATAATAAGCTTTCTTATATTTATTTGTTTACTACTTCCAATCCTCTCTACAAATGTTTATGGATAAATCCTATTCCACCCAACCATGGGCTGATGAGAACATATCAACTTTCTTCTCTCACATAGTCACCCCCAAACTGGATCATGGTGTCTCTAGGAAAGATCTTAGATTTGTATTCCAATCATAAGTCTGTAGGAAAAAATATATCCTTGATTATTATAGCATACACACCCATCCAATCCTATTCCTTGTACCTTTTAAATACTAACGACTCGGGTGGATCAAGGAATCTATGCCTTTGATAGTTATCTATCCAATAAATTTATTTTACCAATCATGGTTTTTTGGTTTAGTTAATACAAGCAGTACTCCTATCAAATACCACAAGCATACACATAGGCAACCCCCTGCCTCTTACAACATACTAACAGTCCTCCTACCTCGGCACCTCCGTGCTTATTCTCTATGGCCATAAAAAGATATTACAAACTAGACTGAACTTGAAATTTCATCTTTGCACAGATAAAAATTAGTTTCCATACTTTGTGGGTGGCTATTTTCTTAAGGAGAATCTAATATTTCTATCTTCTCTATCATCTCTTTTTATAAAGGATGTTGTCTAAATTTCATAGTTCTAGGGTGAAGTAGATGGTGACATCCATCATAACAGTTATTTTTTTAGGCTGATTTTATTTTATTGCTCCTATATCAAACTTTACAAAGTTATAACTAAGTCATATAATCCTATAGAGACCATGACCCCCTCTTTATTTCACGTTATTTCCTAGCATTTTAAGTAGAAATAAAAGTCTTTAACTTAACATAGCATGTGTTCAAATGCATAATGAACCATCATGCATAATTCTTATCTATCCAAAAAACAATAAATAAGAGAGCTAACCCCTTTTGGGGGGGCTCAACCTTTGGGGTATTCTATCCATTCCCCCTTCGAATAACATTGTCCTCACTATTCATTTACAAATAACATTCACTATTCATTTACAAATAACATCTCACTCTGGGAATAGAGATGGGTATTCTTCCTCCATACTACCCTCCATCTCTCCGGTAGCTTCCCTAGGTTCAAAGTGCTTCCATTGCACCTTTACTTCTGCAATGGCTTTGTTATGGAGCACCACCTCTTACACGAAGAGGATACATAGGGGTTGTTGGAAATCCTCTTCTAGTTCTACCTGTACCACAATCCAAAACATGTTTAGCATCATGAATATATTTCTTCAACAAGGATACATGAAATACATAATGCACTTTGATGTTAGAAAGTAAGGCTAGTTGGTAAGCAACATGTCAAACTTTAGCTATAATTTGAAAAGACATGTAGTATCGTGCGGCTACTTTATAACATCTCCCTAAGTTCAAAGAACTTCTTTTTTCCTTTACTTTGAGATACACATGATCTCCTATTTCAAATTTCTTAGATATATTTCTTAATTCTTCATAGCACTTTTGTTTGTCTTGGGCCAATTTAAGGTTTTACTTGACCTTGTTAACAATATGATCCAACTCCTAAAGCATGTTGGATCCTAAGATAATTCTATCCACTGGGTTGTTCCAAGCGACTAGGTATTGCATTTCCTACCATACATAATTTCAAAGGGGATCATCGTTGCATACATTTGATAACCATTGTTATAAGAAAATTATGCCAAGTGTAGGTAGTTTTCCTACCTCCTAGGTTATCCATAACATACATCCACAACATGTCTTCTAAAACTTGAATGGTTTTTTTTGTTTGACCACCAACTTGAGGGTGATAAGCATGGTACGCAGTGTCTAATCTCAATAGTGTTCCACATCTCATAAATAATGCCTTCCAAAAGTTGGAAGTGAATTTTGTGTCTCTATCATAGATATGTTTTTAGGTACACTATGTAGTCTAAATATTTTCTTTAGGGAAAATTCTGCAATATTTACTTCTTTAAAGGTAAATAGTCTTCCATTTCCATTCATGGATAGTTAAAGGTTGTAATAATCCAGTTGGATGTAGGTGTTCAACCTTGACTTGTTGAAACTAAAGGAACCTAGCTATATACTCAACAATTTATTCCTTCATCCTTGGTTACAAATACTATTTTCTAACAAATGTAACCATTTTTTAATAGCTAGGGTGGTTTTTGTAGAATTAATCCATAACAATATGTTTTGATTCTCTTGAATCTTGTCCATACAATGTGTTATTAAATAATAGCATCCCATCTTTGGCCAGCTCATAATTTTCATCTAGTTTTCCTTTAGCATTTTGTTGTAGATTTGTCATGATTTTTTTATAATTTTCATTTTTCTCTAGAGCTTTCTTTATTTTACCCTTTAGGTCAATTTCAAAATAGCTTAAAGAATTCATATGATTCAACCAAATGCTCCTAGTGAGCATCTTCTACCTTATTTGCCTTGCCCTTAATGTGCTTAATTTCAAAGTCATACTCACTCCAGAATTCCATCCATCTTGCTTGTGAGGCATTTAAACTCAACCAGTATTTTAATCCAATGTTGTATGTTTTTAAGAGAAATATTTTTCTCGGCAAATAGTGTCTCCACATTTTATGTGCATGAATTATGGTTGCCAACTCTAAATAGTGACTTGTGTAATGATGTTCATGTTCTTTTAGTTTCCTAGAATCATAGCTGATCACATGGTCATTCTGCATTAAGACCCCTCCTAGACTTTATTTGCGGGCATCAGTGCATACTACAAAGTCGCCACATGGATCTGCAATCTTTAGAATAGGGGTAGTAGTGAGCAAGTGCTTCAGCTTCTAGAAGTTCAACTCACACTTTTATATCCAAACAAGCTTTGCATCTTTCTTTTGAAGCGAAGTCATGGGATAGGAAACTTTTTAGAAACCTTGGATGAACCTTGAGTAGTAATGAGCAAGGCCTAAGAAATATCATATGCTAGCAAATTTTTAGGACTAGGACACTTCGTTATTGCCTTTATCTTATATGGGTCAACTGCAAATCCTTGCTCTAACATCACAAGGCCTAAGTATTGAATCATGTCCTTATAGAATTCAAACTTACTAAATGCTTCATAGAGTTGATGATCTCTTTTGTAGGACTACCTTTAGTCTTTGAATAGAGAATTATATCATTCAAGAAGACAAATCAAAACTTTTCAAGGTACTTATTGAAAAATGTGTTCATATATCGGTGCTTTAGTAATGGTGAAAGGCACAACCACAAACTCATAATGTTTGTATTGATTTCTTAAAGCTTCCTTGTGAATGTCCTAATCTTTGGTCCTTATTCGATGATAACCTAACCTCAAGACTATCTTTAAGAACACTATGGATCACCTTACTTGATCGAGCAAGTCATCAATTCTATGAAAATGATACATATTTTTAATAGTAACTTTGTTCAGTCATATGTAGGAAATACATAGTCTTAAGGTCCTATCCTTATTTTGAACAAACAAGATTGGGTCTCCCCAGTGGGAAATAGTCTAGGTTTAATATAGTATTTTTATGGCATTTCTTGTAACTACATTTTGAGTTCCACTTACTCTATTGTACTCATCCAGTAAGGTTCCTTTGAGATGGGAACATCTCTAGGTATAAAATCAATGTTAAAGTCAAGGTCTCTTTTTGGAGGTAGATCATGTATTAATTCAAGGGATGTGTCTTTGAAATCCAACACTACAGTGAAATTTTCTACTTCAAGTCTATCTTCTTAACCAGAGTTAATTACATGTACTTCATACATCTTGTATCCATTTCTAGTGATGCCCTTCAATTGAAAGGTAGAAATTCGCCTCATTGAAATTCCATGGGGTATACCCTTGACTCTTTGAAAATTACATCATCATCCTGGTAGTGGAAAGTTTGTGTATAATAGTTTAATATGACTCTATGTTCATCCAACAAATCCATTAATATGAGCAATTCATAGGATCCTAGAAGTAAAACATTCAATTCTGTTGTTGTAGTCGACAGTCCGCTCAATTCTATAAGACAATTTTCAATTAATTCAGTCACTTTCTTCTTAGTTCCTCTAGCTAGTTGTACCTGCCATCCATGTTTAGATTTACTCTTATTGAATGCATAATATCAGGTGGATTTCAACATTGGTGTTGTTTCCTTCTTCATCTGTTCTAGGTGACAGCAGCAGTGGATGCAGGAGGTCAAAAGCTAAACAAGAACAATAAAGAAGGAAATATGTAAGAAAAATATTGGAGATGATCGCTGAAGAATTATTAAAGACTTCTCATATGGCCAATTTCATTTCTGGATTAAAGGAATAGTGATACTACTCATAAGGTTTCTTAGCTGCTAAAGGCACTCGTGGGAAGCCTGCCCGCACATATGAAGATGATTGTTGCTTAAGAAGGTAATAATGTATAAGAATAAGCGGTTGTATGCATGATGCCAGTTAGTATGCATTCGTCGGTTATTGTTGAATAAAAATAACAATGTGGAAGATGTGGAAGAATTTAAAGACTAATCTGGTGATTGCATACTAGTCATTGACTTGCATCATAGCAAAAAGGTTATATACTGATATGACCACGCATGCATTGTTTTAAATGTAACCACTCATGATTACATCTTGGAAATCCTTGCAATACCTAATTGATGGTCACAACATGGACCAAAAAACAATATTCAATGGAGTTTGTGTAACGGATCAATGGAGTGATGAGGGAGCATCACCTTTTTAGACTGGCAATAAATTTATGCATCAATTTAATTCTTTGTTTGAGTAATATTATTCTTGTGAAGAAAGACTTCAAGCGTCCAACAGAGTTCACAACTCTCTAAATAGAATAATTATAACTAACCTCACTATCACTATAAGACTTGTGGAATTGTCGAATTTGAACAAATGGTTTTCATTCAACCATTAGTAGAACAAATAATGACAATAAGTAACCAAACTTGGTCAGTGAAGACAATGCGCATTTTCCTCCACTTATTCATGATCCCCTCAATGAACACATGGATAAATGGGTCGAGTTGATTCAAGCTTGGAAACAGGAATCATGCAAAAGTTAAGCAGTTTATTTATGATAGTAATTGTGAATAAAGAGAAGCATGGGGAACCTATGAGCGTGTGGATGATGGAAGTAAAGTATGACATGGCTGACTCTCAACTAAAAACCATTTCAAAGTCAACTTATGTACAGAGTTTTATAAAGAACAAAAGATATCTCATCTAGTGTAAGGTCTCTCTTAGTAGAGTAAATTTTTTATTTTTTTTAAGGTTTTAACCTTGAAAACATGTAATGGAAGGTTTTGCTAATGTTTAAAAGAATGCTGATTCCAATTTCTCACCTAAGTTACAAGATTAGTTAAATGTATACATTCTTCTATTTTTTCATTATTCTTCGTACAACTATGATAACCTACATCTACCAAATTGAAATGCCACATGTGTATATAATTTCTTAGATTTAATTTACATTTAATTCTAAAAGGATCATATGGACATGCTATAAAAACTTTACAATTTGGTTGGAGGGAAAAATAGTATTTTACGCAATAACTTAAATGAATTCTATATATAAACCCTTAATCTTAATTTACATCATTCTTTCTCCAGAGTCACTATGGAGTCTCTAAACTCCCCTGAAACGAAATTGATGAGTGCATAAAACAATTCTACGTTAATTAAGACATCGTAAACATATATATAACACTTTTAGACTTAAATTTACATCGTCCATAAAACAATTCCTCAATAATTTAAACATCACGAATATATAAACTTTACTTTAATTATATGTTCATAAAGATACACTTCTATCTTTATCTTTCGAATACTTAAAATAAACTTTAGACTTAATTATATGTTCATAAAGACACGCCTCTATTTTTCAAATACTTAGATATTTAATTCGACATCTGAACGGATATATTCTTGACAACTAACATGTAATTTCCAATTAAACATCTCTTTCATCTAGAACCGAATTTATTGGTAAAATACAGCACAGTAATAATACATTTAAAAAACGAATTACTTAACAACAAGTAAATCCAGACGCGTGCACAATAGTAAAAAGAAAACTTATACTTTATACATATATATATATATATATAAAATAATTGTTCTCATTTAAAAATTGAATTACTTAACAACAAGTAAAACCAGACGCGTGCACAATAGTTAAAATAAAAATTATACTTTATATATATATATACAATTGTTCTCATTTAAAATCGAATTACTTAACAACAACTAAATCCAGAAGCATGCACAATGGTAACAAGATAACTTATTAAATATATATATAAAAGAATTGTTCTCATTTAAAAATCGAATTACTTAACAACAACTAAATCCAGACACGTACACAATAGAAAAAAGACACGTACACAATAGTAAAAAGAAAACTTATACTTTATATATATAAAATAATTGTTCTCATTTAAAAATCAAATTACGTAAAAAATAAACTTAAATTACCAGTTATATGATTGCTACACCCTGAGTCTAAATACCATATGTCATTTGGACTTTCTTGGATGGCATTGCACTCGAGCGATGATGTGCATGCTAAAAAAAAGTGAACTGTTCGCAATGTTGTTGCTGCTTGACTGAGTTTCACCTTGCTTTCCTTGGTCATACTGCTTCTTCTTGCATTCATATGCGAACTGTCCATACTTCTTACAGTAATGACATTGAAATTTTTATTTATCATACCTTTGCCCACTTGACTGATTGGGAGTCTAATTCTGGCCTCTTCCAACGATATGTGCAGGACTGCTGTGGCCTCCTCTGAAAGAACTTCATCCTCTGCCTCTAGAGCTTGATCTCCCTCGGCCTCTACCGCGACTTACTAATGACTATGCTGCGAATGCACCTTCCAGCGATGTGTCTGAACAGCTGATTCTATGTTCATGATTGAGTAATGAGGCCTGCAATTCATCAATAGTAAATATGGACAGATCTTTGTTTTTCTCGAGGGTTACAAGGGCTGGTGCAAGCTAATGCTAGCCACTCATGATGCGTTAGTCACAATGGACGTCTGGAAAAACAAACTTAGACAATCCGATTACCTTCCGGAATATATAAATATTATTTATGGAAATTAAATATAACTCCCAAAAAATGGAGTTCTCCTAAGGTTGGTATGTTATTTTTTTAAGAAAATATAATGAATATGTTTGCGTTAGCCCTCTGGTTCGGTATTCAAATGGTGGATTTTTGTTAAAAAAATCATATACAGTCGTAGATAACAAGCTGTTCTAGTGCTGGGTTATTTTTCCATATTTATTTATGTTAATTTTTTTTTTAATTAACGAATTCGGCCCATCCCTAAAATTACTAGGCCGAGCATTAGCCCTCAATATCATGGTCTTAACCTAATCAATCAACAATTTTTTTTTTAGGATGTATGTTTTTGTGTGTACTTGTGCAGGTTCTTTTCCGTTTTCAAAATAGGTGAGCCAATAAAAAGTTATAGACGGAAGCAAAAACCTACTCTTTGTGTAAGATTAACGTTAGTGCAATTGAAATTAACTAAAAAATAGGAACAAATAATAGTTTTAATAAAAAATTACATATCAGGAATATGCACACATAGTTCTACAAGTGTGTGCAATTTCATTAGCAGTGGACAAGTGTAGCATATGCAGAATCATGGTCGAAACAGAAGAAGTTATAGAATAAGATGTATTTTGTTACAAGATGTATTTTTTAATATTATTATATGTATTTTGGAAACCCTAACCTAAAACCATAGTAGCCAAGTCATCTAGCACGTTGGTGGGAAATGAATTACTCACCAAAATTTAAAAACTAAACTGACGTGTGAGCATGTATTTATAGAACGTGTATGCACCCAATGGCACATATGCACAAAATGGCGCATGTGTATTGTTTTTACCAAAGTTTGAAATTTGTCATAGTCATTAAATAATTTTATAAATTATATATTTTTTAATAATTAATAATGTTTTAAATTGAATTAAATTGAATTTATATGATGATGAGGAGGAGGAGGATGGGGAGATGACGATGATGTTGATGATGATGATGAGGATGATGGGAATGATGATGATGATGATGATATTCGTCATCATCAACATCATCATCTTCATCTTCGTACTCATCTCCATCATCTTCATCATCATCATCTTCGTCATCATCATCATTATCAATGATGATGATGAAGAAGATGATGATGACGAAGATGCTAATGATGATGTTGACAATGATGATGATGATGATGACGAAGAAGATGATGATGATGACAAAGAAGATGATGAGGATGATGATGATGATGATGAAAATGATGATGATGTTGATGATGATGAGGAACAAGGTGATGATGATGATGATGATGATGGAGATGATGATGATGATGATGATGACAATGATGATGACGATGATGATTATGTTGATGATGAAGATGATGACCAAGATGATGATGATGATGATGATGAGTATGGGGATGAGGATGATGAGGAGGAGGAGGAGGAGGAATTGGGTGATAACGACGATGATGATCATATTCATCATCATCATCATCATCATCATCATCTTCATCTTCGTACTCATTTGCATCATCATCCATCATCATCATCATCATCATCATTCATAATGATGATGATGACGAAGTTGATGATGATGATGATGATGATGATGATGAGGATGGATGATGATGAAGATGATGACGATGACATTGATGATGATGATGATGTTGATGATGAAGATGATGGCCAAGATAATGATGATGATGATGATGAGGATGGGGATGATCACGAGGAAGTGGCTGATAACGATGATGATGATGATGGAGATGATGATGATGACGACATGGATGATGACGATGACAAGGATGATGATGATGAGGATGATGATGATGATCATATTTTTGATCATCAGCATCATCATCTTCATCTTCGTACTCATCTTCATCATCATCATCATCATCATCATCATCTTCGGCATCATCATCATTATCAATGATGATGATGAAGAAGATGATGATGATGAAGATGATGATGATGTTGATGACGACGATGATGATTGAAAATGATGATGATGACGAAGAAGATGATGATGATGACCATGATGACAATGATGATGATGTTGATGATGATGAGGAACAGGGTGATGACGATGACGATGATGATGGAGATGATGATGATGATGATGATGATGATGATGACGATGATGATGATGGGGACGAGGACGAGGACAATGATGATGATCATGTTCTTCATCATCAACATCATCATATTCATCTTCGTACTCATCTGCATCATCATCCATCATCTTCATCATCACCGTCATTGATAATGATGATGATGACAAAGATAATGATGAGGATGTCATCATTGATAATGATGATGATGACGAAGATGATGATGGTGATGATGATGATGATTATGATGATAACGAAGATGATGGATGATGATGAAGATGATGATGATGACGTTGATGATGATGATGACGATGATGATGAATATGATGGCCAAGATAATGATGGTGATGATGATGAGGATGGGGATGATGACGAGGAAGTGGGTGATGATGATGATGACGATGGAGATGATGATGATGACGTAGATGATGAGGAGGATGATGATGATCATATTCGCCATCATCAGCATCATCATCCATCATCATCATCCATCATCATCATCATCATCATCTTCATCATCATCATCATCATTATCAATGATGATGATGAAGAAGATGATGACGACAAAGATGATGATGATGCTCACGATGATGATGATGATGACGAAGAAGATGATGATGTTGATGATGATGAGGAACAGGGTGATGACGACGATGATGCTGATGGAGATGATGATGATGATGATTATGACAATGATGATGATGACGATTATGATGATGTTGATGATGAAGATGATGACCAAGATGATGATGATGATGATGGAAGTGATGATGATGGGGATGAGGATGAGGATGAGGATGATGATGAGAAAGTGGGTGATGATGATGACAATGATCAAATTCATCATCATCAGCATCATCATCTTCATCTTCGTACTCATCTACATCATCATCCATCATCATCATCATCATCAGCATCATCATCTTCATCTTCGTACTCATCTACATCATCATCCATCATCATCATCATCAGCAGCATCATCATCTTCATCTTCGTACTCATCTACATCATCATCCATCATCATCATCATCATCAGCATCATCATCTTCATCTTCGTACTCATCTACATCATCATCCATCATCATCATCATCAGCAGCATCATCATCTTCATCTTCGTACTCATCTACATCATCATCCATCATCATCATCATCATCATCATCATCTTCATCATTGCCATCTTGATGATGAAGAAGATTATGATGATGAAGAAGATTATGATGATGATGATGATGATGACAAAGATGATGGATGATGATGAAGATGGTGATGATGACATTGATGATGATGATGAGGATGATGATGATGATCATATTTGTCATCATTAGCATCAACATCTTCATATTCATACTCATCTTCATCATCATCCCTCATCTTCATCATCATCATCATCATCATCATCTTCATCATCATCATCATTATCAATGATGATGATGAAGAAGATGGCGATGACAAAGATGATGATGATGTTGACGATGATGATAATGATTGAAAATGATGATGATGACGAAGAAGATGATGATGATGACAATGATGATGATGTTGATGATGATGAAGAACAGGGTGATGACGACGATGATGATGATGGAGATGATGATGATGATGATAATGATCACGATGATGATGATGATGTGGATGATGAAGATGATGACCAAGATGATGATGATGATGATGATGGTGATGATGATGATGGGGATTAGGATGAGGATGAGGATGATGATGGGAAAGTGGGTGATGATGATGATTATATTAGTCATCTTCATCTTTGTACTCATCTGCATCATCATCCATCATCTTCTTAATCATCATCATTAATAATGATGATGATGATGATGTCATCATTGATAATGATGATGATGATGAAGTTGATGATGATCATGATGATGATGACGAAGATGATGGATGATGATGATGACGTTGATGATGATGATGACGATGACGATGATGATGATATTGATGTTGATGATGAATATGATGGCCAAGATGATGATGGTGATGATGATGAGGATGGGGATGATGACGAGGAAGTGGGTGATAACGATGACGATGACGATGGAGATGATGATAATGACGTGGATGATGACGATGATGAGGATGATGATGATGAGGATGATGATGAGGAAGATGATTATGAGGATGATGAGGATTATGATGGTGATCATATTCATCATCATCAGCATCATCATCTTCATCTTCGTACTCATCATGACCATCATCTTCATCATCGTCATCATCATCATTATCAATGATGATGATGATGAAGATGATGATGATGATGAAGATGATGAAGAAGATGATGGATGATGATGATGCCGATGATGACGATGTTGATGACGAAGATGATGATGAAGATGATGACCAAGATGATGATGAGGAGCAGGAGGAGGATGAGGATGATGATGAAGAAGTGGATGATAACGATGATGATGATGATGGAGATGATGATGATGATGATGAGGATGATGACGATGACGAGGATGAGGATGATGATGATGATGCTGACGATGACGAAGATGATTATGATGATGAGGAGGAGGAGGAGGAGGAGGAGGTTCCTTGTAGAGGGATAGTGTCATGGATTCTATGTGTTATTGATGATGCGTGAGGTCTAGAATTTTCAATTAAGGCCCAGGTTGAATTCAATTGAGCTCAATATGCTTCAATAAGATATTGAGGAACCTATTTTCATTCTTCAATGATGTTCAATGCTTTTCAACATATCCACGGTCTTGCATGGTAGGCTAAGGATGCATTCATGGCATTTGATCTTTACAAAATATGTGTTTTTTCAAAATGAAATTCAAATTGCCTCTTTGATGAATCCTCCTCTACAAGACTTCATTTATTGCATAAATGTCACAGACTCACGGAAACTCTAAAAAACACTCAATGGCATGCAACTATAACCACAAACCAAGCAAAGGTTGATTTGATGCATTGATATAGAGAGGTGGTAGTAGGAACACAATATGGAGAAACAATGAGTTAGAAAAAATGTTTGGACCAAAGTACCACAATGCTTATTAATAAAATTTGAAAAAACAATTTTTGGCTCAGGAATTGTGGTTTATCACCACGTTTCTCTTCGACACTCGCCATCAAAATACGTATAAAAATAACACGTCTTTACATCCTCTTCCATTTAAATCCTCATCGCATAGTCATAAATAACGATTAATATGCATGCACATCCTCACCTTACAATGTCAATTGGGTCAAGGCACATAGACAACCATAAATTATCAAGTGTGTTAAAGAGTAAGCCCTTCTAATAAAAATTAAGACCCACCCTTCAAACTTCATCACTGAGACCAACTTATGCAAACATTTTCAAAGTGGGGGAAGGTTTGGCATTAAATGGTGTAAACGTTGGGAAATAAACGGTGTAAACATTATACAGGGGCACGTGTGCGGGTTTGGGCATGTGCGCACTCCTGATGTTTACGCGCGAAAAACACGCGTGTGTGCGTTTAGCACGCATGCGCGGCCCTGTTACTAGTTTTAAAAAAATAGAGTTCTCTGTTTCCTGGGAATTCTACCAAAAGCACATATTTCACTTCTTCCACGGGTTTCAAGCTCTCACAGCATTCTTATTGTCTCGCACTCATTGATATTTTGGACACTCTTTGATCTATTGGACACAAAATCATTCTTGGAATCTATCAAACATCTTCAGTGGTCTTGGAATCTAGTGGATTCATTCAAGCTACCAGTTTCCATTACAAGTGGAGATCATTTCTATAGAGGTATGGTGAATTGTAAATAAGTCTTTTCATTCACAAGATTTGAGACGAGCCCATGCCTTTTTGTTTTTATCATATTCCCACAACAATATCCATGCATAGACAACAATGAATTTGACAAGAATATTTCCCACGTTCACATCTAAAAAAACTCATATGAACACTAGACAAGATGAAGTATGCAACCTCCTCATTGTGTAATTAGTAACCAAGTTAATTTTGTTCTTTTCACCTCATATTATTCTAGCAAAAAAAACCACACACTCACTAAACATAACTAAAAATATCACTTCAACTCATCCAAAAAACCTCAACTCTCTCATCTCTTATTCAATACCACTATATGGAATGAGGATATCTGTAAGTATATGCACCTTTCCTTTATCTATGAATCCAAATATGATAATATTCATCCATATATACCATCCTTACAATATCCCCTCACCTTTAATAATGATTTTTTTTCCAAAAACCAAGACTTTCCCACTTCATGCTCTATTCAACATGATGATTGTTGGTATAGTACCTAGTTCCCCACTCTCCAACACCTCCCCACCCTAGATATTTCACATTGAAAGGTCAAATTATATTCCCCCTAATCACCCTTCCCAAGACCATGATCCTTGTTAGAAACATTTGCATCCTCCTTAAGGTTTTGTAAAGTGGTAAGCTATGTTGGAATGTGTCAGGTTCATTGTATAATGGCACTAATATCTTATTTGTTGTTTCTTTTGCAGGGGTAAGCCTAATAGTTGTGTTAAAGAGACTTTTGGAGATGCGAAACCCATGAAACGCAAAAAAAAAAATTGAAGGAATTGTCCCATTGAAAAGGTGAATGACTTAATAGAAAAGGCCAGGTTGGGAATGGAAAGATTAAGACATGGTCCTATCATTGACTCAGATCCTACCACTGATCCTAACACAGTTGTTGAAATGAAAAACCTCTTGTTCAGAACCAAGGGTAAAGTGGTTGCATCCAACGGACCCAACTCAAATTCCAACATCAACACAATCTCCAACCAACAATCCATCAACGAGTCATTTTGAAGTACCTCACGACACTAGAATTTTGGGAGATGCTGCATGTGTAGAGATTGACATACAAGCCTTGGTTAATTTGCAATCTCCCCAAGAAGACCACAACCCTGTCAACCACACTCCCACTATGGGCCAATCTATGAATGAAGCACCATAGCAAACAAGCTCCGGTATTCATGTCTCATGTCCATCCTCCCTACCTCAACTATCCAGTGCAAGAAGAAGAACTCCTAGACGTATTCATGTGGATGAGAGTGCTATGTCGGGGCTTGAAGGCAAGTTGCCAAAACGCACTATCGAATGGCACTACAACAAAATTGTCAAAGAATATTTTGAATCCAAAGGTGATGCAGGTAAATGTCAATTATTGCTATGTTTGTTAAAATCACATTCTTTAGTTGTTGTTAGGAGAATTTTTGGCATAAAGATGGTTAAAAGTTCAGAGGCCAACATTCATATTGCTATAAATCTCCAATCTGCATTTAATGCGATTGGGAAGATGTCTCATACAAAATATATTTGTGCGGCTCGTCGTGTTTTAGCGGAATCAATTGTAAGCAAGTCCACAAGGCAATGTTGCCTGATATCACACACTTCTCATACACTCAAATTAAATAGAAAAACTATTAAAAAGTACTCTGTTATAAGAGAAAATCTTGACACTCCAGGTGGAAAAGATTGTTGGGCTTTTGTTGGTAGGTTTCCTCATGCAGATAGGAAGCTAATTGATGCTGTTAAGGAGTTAGTACAAAATTTTTGGCATGATCATACTAGACCTTCATCAAACCAAAGAGACATGCTAAAACTGAGAAAATGTTCTACTGAACGTGAGGGCCATGTTAAACACTTCCTTGACACCACATAGACTAAACTCTATGATAGATTCAGGAACAAGCACACACAATTGAACCTGGGCCAAAGGTCCTTTGAGAAATGCAAACCATGGTATGTTTGTATATGCATTGATCGGAACACTTGTTGTTGTAGATACCAAATAGAATATGAATATTATTATGACACATATAAACATATATTTTGTGATTTGTATACTAACATTGTGCAAGGATGCAATGAATCCATACTACCACTGAATGCATCAAGAGACTTTATCCACAACATCATGTGTCCAAGGCCCGAAGGACAAAAGTATTATGGAAAATCGTGTTTGTATGGGACATGTTCTGGGTGCAGTGGGTTTTCTCTTTTGAACTGTTGCATTCATGAAAGAAAGGAGCACAAATTTGGCATGATGGGCATGGATATGCAAAGCTTCAAGTACGTGACCTGTCAATTAGACAGTGTCAGAGAAATTAAAAAGATTGCATTGGTGAAGTCACAGGTACAAATGAATATTGCATATTTTTCATATTACACGTTCAATTTATGGCATATACATTTTTCCAAAGGCCACATTGTAATATTTCCCTTGTTTCCATGGTAATAGGTACCGACATGTGACTTCTTGACGGAATTCTATGAGAAAAACTATCAGTATGTTCAACATGTGCATGCAGCGCGATGGCAAGATGAGGAGTATAGAAAATGCACGGACACATTTCCCATTGGAACCATACTGTCAATTGTGGATTTTGCAGAAAATTACACCCTTCAGACACAAAATGAAATCCAGAGTCAATACTACCATTCAGACCAAGTCAGCATCATGGTACATATTATGTATAGGCATGGGCCAGAGAGCAACAATGATAAGAGGATAATACTAAAGGAGACAAACTTTTACATAAGTGATGATAGAACCCATGATATGCATTATGTGCAACATTGTTTTTGAATTTTCCATGATTAGTTGAAGGAGAGAGATATATAGATGGATTAGCATTGGATATGGTCGGATGGTTGTGCGGGCCAGTTCAAAAATGCTCGAGTATTCGAATGGATGAGTACTTTGCATAAGACTTATAATGTGCCATATATCTAGAACTATTTTGAGACTGGGCACGGCAAAGGCGAGCAGGATGGGGCCGGTGCATGCATCAAGACCGTACTACGAATGGAAGAGATGAGGTTTGACAGGGAACCTCATGTCTGACATGCAAAATCCACAGTTCAATCGTGCTCTGCAACATTTTCAGACCGAGCAAGAGATCAACAAACATCATCAATGGCAAGACGTGTGGTGAGAAATTTTTGGCTACTGGTTGACATAGATCGATCGCATTCCTATAGTTGTGGCACAATATAAGGACCACATGGATTTCATTCAGCTCGAAGCTCAAACAACCCCCTATTTGAGATATGGACACGAAAGCTTGCATGCTTTTGCAGCCCTTGCAACAGTGGCGAATGGGATGAATGCGAAAACATGGACTGGGTTGATGAATGGGATCGTGTGTCACTTGCAGTAGACCAACGTACAGTTGTTGAAATAACCTAGTTAGAGGAGGGTCACTCAGTGATTTTGACATATTACGACCATATCTCAGATCTTGTACAACCAGGACACATATATGCAGTTTTTTCCCCGAAAGGCAATGAATGGGGCGCGGATTATTGGTTGGCATGTTTCATCCAAGGTAAGCAAACCCTCTACGGATCATTAATAAACGATGAAGGAATTGAATTTCCTACAGGCTCGATGGTGGTTAAGGGAGAAAATCTTACACTAGATGGGAAGTCGAGGAAGAATAGTGGGCATGTATTCGTGGATTACAAACCAAGTTCAGTGGTGTATCACTTCACAAACTTGATCGTTGGCACAAACATCCATCTTCAGAAAATGTCAAGCAAGAGCTCAATAAAGGTACGCTACTACCTACCTCATTCAGAGCATGAGAGATTGATGGAGACAATTACCAATAGAGAGGATCTAGATTGATTTATTGAATGAGGCCAGTTAACTTTACATAAGAGAAAGAATTGCATCAAAGAATGTTATGTTCTACATCGAGGTATGTGTAGTTTTATGTTATTTCATTGGTACATTCATTTTTTGTCGATACATACATACATACATGTCTTTGCCTATGTTTTTTATTTTTCCTATATGTATTAAACTGTTCCATGCTTCTCTTTTATGTTGAATAAAATGGTGATGTGATTTGGATCAAATTTGAATAATTTGAGGTAGTATTTTCTTAAATATATCTATTTATGTTTTTACCATTTGAAGATAGTGGTTTTGATAGGTTCTCAAGATTAGAATTACGTAGGTTTTAGAAAAAAATTTGAAGTACATAGTCTATTACAATGGTCTTGAAAATTTAA
This sequence comes from Larix kaempferi, assembly GCA_027924585.1. Classification (NCBI taxonomy): domain Eukaryota; kingdom Viridiplantae; phylum Streptophyta; class Pinopsida; order Pinales; family Pinaceae; genus Larix; species Larix kaempferi. The sequence continues at coordinate 495,717 of BSBM01002405.1, read as the reverse complement.
CTTGGTAGATGAAACCTTCTAGGAATCCATGTACGGATAGAAGGGTCTTCCACTTTGGGTAGGGAGTTATCATAAAGTTTCAAGGGTGGTATTTTTGAGATCTATACTTGAGAAAAGCATTAGGTAACTGTGAAATTCCTTAGTGATCAAATATCTCTTTAGTTTCTCTCTCTTTAGTTTTGTGTCCACCCAAACTTTTTTCATGCTTTGGGTACCTTGAGGTATATCTCCAACCCAAAAAACTCTTATATTATGATGATTATGTTGGTTTAGGGTTTTGGTTCCCCATGCTCAATGCTCACCCAAATCTAGCTAGATTTTGGGATTTTTCCCTTATCCAAGCATCGTGTCATCAACCTAGGGTTTCCGCTATTATATTTTAAAACATGCTCATTTATGGTTGGAGATTGATGCTTTATTCCTATAGATAACCACTTAGAGGGACTTGTCATCATCATCACCAGCATAATCTCTAGGCTCCTCATCAACATCTCCATCATCAACATCTTCTTCATCATCACCATCACCATCACCACCATCGTCAACGTCTTCATCATCACCACCATCTTCATCATCATCATTAACTCTAACCCTAATTCAATTTCCTTCTATAGCTCTAGCCCCAACCCTCACCCAAACACTAGCACTAAGCCATCTTCTTCATCATCGCCATCACCATCACAATCACCATCACCATCATCGTCACCATCACCATCATCATCATGTCTTCATCATCATCACCATCTTCATCATCATTGTTAACCTAACTCTAACCCTAATTCAAGTTCCTTCTATAACTCTAGCCCTAACCCTCACCCAAACCCTAGCACTAAGCCATCTTCTTCACCATCACCATCACCATCACCATCACCATGAACATCTTCATCATCACCACTATCTTCATCATCATCATTAACTCTAACTCTAACCATAATTCAATTTCCTTCTATAACTCTAGCCCTAACCCTCACCCAAACCCTATCACTAAGCCATATTCTCTATCCTCACCATCACCGTCACCATCACCATAAACGTCACCATCATCACCACCATCTTCATTATCATCATTAACTCTAACTCTAACCCTAATTCAATTTCCTTCTATAACTCTAGCCCTAACCCTCACCCAAACCCTAGCACTAAGCCATCTTCTTCATCCTCACCATCATCGTCACCATGACCATCAATGTCACCATCATCATCATGTCTTCATCATCAACACCATCTTCATCATCATTTCTAACTATAACTCTAACCCTAATTAAATTTCCTTCTGTAACCCTAGCCCTAACCCTCAACCAAACCCTAGCACTCAGCGATCTTCTTCACCATCACCATCACCATGAACATCTTCATCATCATCATTAGCTATAGCTTTAACCCTAATTCAATTTCCTTCTATAACTCTATCCCTAACCCTCACCCAAACCATGGCACTAAGCCATCTTCTTCATCCTCACCATCACCGTCACCGTCACCATCACCATCATCATCAATGTCTTCATCATCACCACCATATCCACCATCATCATTAACTCTAACTCTAATCGAGAGTGATTTTGGCAGAGTAAGGGTGTATTTGACTGTGGATATGAAATAAGGGACCTCCATCACCTATTTATAGGTTTTTAGTGGTGGAGTGCTGGCCCATGGTTTTGGGAACCATATGGTTTAGGTCAGCTGTATAGGGTTTTTTCCTCCTTTTTCCCTCTTTTTCCTCTTTTTTTATATTTTTTATTCCCTTTTTAGAGGGTTTTTGCTATTTTGGATTATTTTGGGGGGAAAGAAAGGTTTTTTGGCCTTTTGGAGGCTTTTTTAATGGTTTTGTGGCCTTTTGGAGGCTTTTTTGGCCTTTGGGAGGCTTTTTAATGGGATTTTAAGGTTTTGGAGGTAAATATGGTAGGAAATATGGACAAATGAGTCATGCAATGGGGTAGATGAGGTAGTGAGCACTTTCTGGGTGTTAACAAATTGCCCCCTGATGTGTGAGGGAAGGAGCTCATCGTATGGCCAATAGAAATCATAAGTCGTGTATGGTTTTCCTGGGATGTGGAGAAGAGAAGAAACAAACTAGAGCCCGGAACAACGGTCCCGAACAAACTGCAAAAATTGAAAGTACATGACCTCAATAATGAATGAGGAATAATTTGAACATATGGACGAGGCGGGCATTCCCATGCTCGTATCAAGATCTAGAATAATAATAACAATGGGGTCCAAAATATGGGGACCTGAAATATACATGGCCTCAAATAATGAATGAGGAAGAATCTCAATATATGGACGAGGCGGGCATTCCCATGCTCGTATCAAGATATAGAACAACAATAATAATGGGGTCCAAAATATGGGGACCTGACATATACATGGCCTCAAATAATGAATGAGGAAGAATCTCAATATATGGACGAGGCGGGCATTCCCATGCTCGTATCAAGATACATAAAAAATAACAGTGAGGCCCGAAAAGGGGGACCTGTAGGATACACAGAGAACCACTGTGTACAGCATAATGGTCCAGAGGGGACACAAATCTGGGACTTACTGCTGGGCTGACCATGTCTGAGCTGAAGAACTGATACACTGGGACAACAACAGTGTTGCTAAGTGTGGTACTAGAGGAACAGATGAGCTGTTGGAGCATAGTGACGGGGAGTCATATCCTCAATGGTACATTGAACTGGAACTGAACTGGGTACTCAAGGAAGCATATAATTAGATGGCTTCCGAATACAATCTCCAACGCAACCCAGACATCCACGGGAACATATAACTGGGCGTTCCGAAGTGACTCACCAATGTGCTAGAGTCGGGGGAAATCTGGGGTCTTCAACCAATAATTGAAGGGATATAAACCCTGTATGATTCTCAACAATGCGATCAAGGTGTTGGAGTCGAGCATGTGAGAAACAACCACTCGGAGAGGCAATGATGACTCCTCTCAAAATGGTCCGTAGGCACTCACCACAAATGGTGATGGGTCCAAGGTGCAGGGACCTCTGGGTCTATCCTATGGAATAGAGGGGCTGTCATCGACAGAGGGAGACCTGCAACTATCAAGGCAATGATGTTTCCTTGATAGGAGCGCGAGGTGGAGAACCGAAGTGTGAGAGTACTGATGGTAGGATTGACATACTGTGGGGGATAACTGGGAAAGTAGAGTGGGTGGACTCAAACTTCCTTTGTTCAGAGTATGATGGCGGGGACGATCGGGCAGCATATGAAACTGGCTGGTGGGAAAGGGATCATAGCTGTACTAGATCAAGGATAGTGACGGGGACGAGTGAGACTCAAGCTGGTGTAAAATGGCAGGAGACTACAGACTACTCTGAACAAAGGCGACCTGATTGGGGGTGTTGCCGAGATGATCGATCATAGTGCCAAGAGGCATGGGGGGACTTCTTCACAAGTTAAGGAACTAGAAGAAGTGTGTGGAAAATGGTACTGTCATGTAGATTTATACGAGCCCAGGACAGTTCATGCTCGTGATTGCTTTCAATTTTAAGGAGTCTAAAAGCGATAAGAAGACTCTGAAATAATGGATTGGTACTATCATGTGGATTTGTACGAGCCCAGGACAGTTCATGCTCGTGGTTGCTTTCAATTTTATAGAGTTTGAAAGCAATAAGAAGACTCCATGGGGTTTCTTTTTCATGTGTTAGTCTCCAAGGCCCGAAGAAGCATAAAAGGATGCAATGAAGAACTCTTCTAGCCGGTGTGACTAGAGGATTCCTTTTTCATAATTAGTCTATCAGGTCCGGAAAAGGGTTAAACTTATACCAGATAGACGCCCTTTCAGGTACTTTAACAAGCATGAAAGGAAGCAAGATTGGTCGGCGATCTTTTCATTGTTTTAGGAGTCAGAAAAGAGCTTAATAGAAACTCCCTAAGTGCATTTTTCGTAAAGGACTTGTCTGGCCCGAAAAAGGGATAAAATTATACCAAACAAAAGGAATGGCCAGGCAAGGAGGAAGTGCTCAATCAAGGAACATTGATGATGACCAAGAATGAGGGTAGGGGGGAGCACTGGTGGGCCTCCTTGCGAGATAATGAATGGTGTCAAAATAACGAAATAATTGCAGTATGACAGGAGTGAATGGCTCATGTAAAAATGTGGAACAATTCGATGGAGGCCGATGTGGCGCGCAAACCAAGGCAACAAGGTGTCGGGACACAAGGTTGAAACTATACCAAGTGAGAGCGAGAAATGATCTCAAGCATCATCATGAGCTGGGAAAAAGGAATCCGACGATATAAAAAATGTCAAAAATGGATAACGGCCGATGTGGCACACAAACTGAGGCGACGGGGGCGCTTTGGAAAAAAGACCCAAAAAAATATGTGGGTGAGAGGGAGAAATTATCTCAAGCATCATCACGGGCTCGGAAAAATGAATCTGATGATATAAGGTATATCAAAAATGGGCTATGATCGATGTGGCACGCAAACCGAGGCAATAAGGTGTCGGGACACAATGTTGATATTGGTCCTGGTGAGAACAAGAAATGATCTCAAGCATCATCACGGGCACGGAAATATGAATCCAGTGGTGCAAATGGTGCGAAACATGGAGGTCATAAGGACTCCGGAATGGTTAAAGGAAATAACTAGGCTAAAAAATGGTTGCAAATAAAGGTGAGCCCACCAAGCCAAGGATGCAGTGGTGGGGAGAAATGATGACCCGCGAGGAAAAAATACTAGGTGTATCGAATCAAATCATATATACAAGTGACATGTGACCTCAAAAATGGTTGAGATCACGCATGTGAAAAAGTGAGCAGGGTTAATGACCTGCCCCATGCTATGTGCATGGGGTTTGTGATTGTGGATCACATATGTGTTGGTTTGAACAAGGGGGTCATGGACGTGCTGAGATAGATGTGATGGGGTAGGGTCAAAATGATTGAGTATGCCCCCTATCCCAGGGTCGAGGTAATCTATTATGCCCCCTAACTCAGAGGTGTCAATGTGGTGCTCTATGATAGCAGGGTCGAGACCAGGCATTTCGGTATAGGACCAGGCAAAGACATCATGGAACTCTTGGAAAAGTTTTTTGTACTAGCCAATCTCATACTCACTGTAGGAGGCTCCTAATGTAATGATTTCAAGAGCACCAGGTGGGTCATAGATATCTATGTGTATGATGGGTGAGATGTTGGCCATGTTACCTTCCTCAAAGGCATCAGGAGCAGGAATAGGATCCTTAAGCAAATCGACTTTGGTGGGAAGGAAATCTTTGGACTCAACCGCGAATTGGGTAGCTGTGGTAGAGGAGGATGATTCTGGGCGGAAATAGGAACGATGGTTCATGTCGTCCCAGGGATAATCCGAGGCAGTGAGAGCCTCTAGAATCTCCTCATCATTGCAGAAAGTTTGAGTCGTCAAATCGGTTGACGAGGGAGTGGTAGTCGAAGAGATCTTATAAATGGTGTTAATTTCTCCGGATGAGGAAGATACCAGGGGGTGGATCTCATCAATTGTGGGGGGTGCCGTCTCAAGGTCCAAATTATTCATCTCGTAGAGAGCTACTCTGTAATCTGGGAGATCAAGACAGTGATGTGAGTAATGGTCGTAAATACTGCATATTGCACAAGGGTGGTTGGTACGCAGTGATTTATCACGAGGCTTAGGGATTGGATCGAGTTCGACAACCTGGATGTTGGGGTCGTCGTCAAGCATTTGCATGTGTTCCTGTAATGCAGGTAATTGGGGACATTGATGAGTCGGATGGCCTAACTCATCACACAATGAGCATTTAGGAGGAGCATGAAACACGGGGGGGGGGGGGGGGGGTTTAACTATTTTGGGTGAGGGTACAACAGTGTGTTGTTGTCGGCCTCTGCCCCCAGTAGGCTTGATAAGAGGAGGGGGATTCGTAGATGATGAAGGGGTAGTGACACCGGGAGGTGGTTGACTAGTAGTGGCAATGGGTTTCACTAGTTGTAGGATGACATTTGGTGTCGGCGGGGGAATGGGATGCGAAATATACCACACAGGTAATCCCAAGGTTAACCCGGGGAGGCTAAGAGTAGCCATAACCAGGGATCTTACTATGCCTGAAGGAGGGAATATGAAGGGGATTGTGTGGATGGGTGTAACACCAATGTGACTAGGTACCTATGGTGGTTTGGGTAACAAGGGCGGTTGATTGGTGGGTGTTTGTGTATTGTGGGAAAGGGTACATAGGTCAGATACTTCAGTTGCAGGTGACGGGGGTGGAATGGATTGGAATGTTGAGGTCATCGGTGTATCTGAGTGAAGTCCGGGTCCCACGGAGGAAACAAACGAGGTAGTTGCACCACAAACAGGTTGTTCAACCATGGGGATAACATTTTCGGGTGTAGCGGGGGCATTGGGATTGTAATAGGTGAGTTGGTTGACCTTGACCACGCGTCCGTCATGGGGGAACATCATGGTACAAAAAATGGATGAGGCAACCGCCGACATGGCATACATGTAGCTACAACCAAGTAAGAGGTTATAATCAAGTTGGGCATTGATGACCTCTATGTCAATGAGCATGGTTTTACCAACCAACTGGACGGGGACATTAGCTAAGAGACCTTGGGGTTGAGCCGAACGGTCGTCATAGGCTTGCAACGCAGTGGTGGAATGCTGGAGAGTAGGGGATCCCAACTTCTGCCAAACAAATGTGGACATAACGCATGTAGAGGCACCTTCATCGATGATGCACCGATGGATGACAAGATTCCAAATGGAAATAGAAACTTGGAACGCTAAAGTGGAAGCCAGGTGTGGTTCGGACTGGTCCAAATCAAAGGCCATCAGTCGTGAATCATTTGGGTCAATAGCACCAATGGCGGAGAGCAAATTCTTGCGCTGTGAAGCACAGTTTTTTAAGACTTCTAACGCAGACATGGCTGCAGGATATTGGGCTAAGTCATCTACAATGTTGTAATTTGACACAGCACGAGCATTGGGGTTATTGTTGATGCGATGAAGTGGGAAGCGAGGTGCTTTGGAGGCGCCATCGAGTGGAGCCGGGGGTATACGTAATGTATGATCAGTGGGATGAGCGTTAGTGTTTTTTTCGGCGGGAGGGGCTTCAAGGGTGGAGCCATATTGGTTCCGACAAGTTTGGAGGTTGACATCAGCGGATGACATCATTAACAAGTGGTGGGTACCTGAGTCTAACATGGGTTGATTAGGAGCGGCATAAGTGATCTATTGTTGTGGTGGCACGTTTCCTTGAGGGGGAGCCATTGGCTGAGTGTTCACTATGCCCTGGGTTGGTAAGGGATTTTGCAGCACAAAAGGTTGATGCTGAGGGGGCGGGGGGTTGGGTGGTGCCTGAGGAGCCGCGTGCCCTTGGCTATCGGCATCATCAGTCCAGAGTTGTCGAGCTTGCTCCAAATGTGGGGAAGCGTGTGTGTGGTGGCCATAGACCCAGCAAATAGAACAAGGATGGTTTGTTCGCAAATTAGGACTTTTGGCCTGCTTGGGCGGCCGATTAGGGTTCTGGTTGGCAGGGGCCATGTTATTGTTGTTTGGGGGATTGGGAGGTTGACCACCTTGGTCTAGAGGGGGGTTGTTCCCACGGTTACGGCCTTTGCCACGTATTTGCTGGCCCTGTTGGCTCCAGTTATTTTGGTTCTGCTGCGGATTATGTTGGGCGTATACTTGCCCTTGGGAAACAGGTGGGTTCTGGGGTTGTGCAGGTGCGGGAGAAGGATGCGGTGGATAATAAGTAGGGGGAGGCTGCACAGATGCTGAACCTTGTGGGGTTTGCTGATACGTCTGCGGAACGGGTTTGGGGTTTGCCGCAGGGGATGACTGTGGTGGGTAATAAGCATTTTGGGCTTGAGAAGACACAGGAGCTGATGCAGCCTATGGATGGTAATATGGCTGAGGTGCGACCGGGGGGGCGTAATCGGGGGACGCATGACCAAAGCACTGAGGTGGACATGAGGGTCCGTGGGAATGGTGGTGATGTGCCATGGGAGCATACGAATTGGTTGCTCCGGACTGTGATGTAGCTCGTGAAAGGTTGGGGCTATGGCTAGGACGTGCTATGGAAAAGGGTTGGGGATGCGAGGCAATACGGCCAATGATGCCGTCTGCGGCATGGGATGCCCCCGGCGCATCATGTTGGGAGGAATCGCTGTGAGGGGCGTCAGGTATGATGGTGTATAGATAACCCGACTGGGCGTAAATGAGGTCAAATTGTCAGGCTTTGAGGATGGCCTCTTCTTCGGACTGGGGTCCTTCGGATGCCACATCCTTGGAGATGATAGGAAGGAGGGATTTTAGAAACCAATCTAAGAAGATACGGTCATCTAACTTGATTTTGCAGAGGCTGCGGCGTCGGCGCCACATATGAGTGTGGTCAGTGATCTGGGTAGCCGTGTTCTGTCTGCAAGACAGTAGGATCTCAACTCCCGCGTCATAGCAGACGGGTGACTGAAAGAACTGCAGGAAAGTCGAGGAAAGGGAGGTAAAGGTGGCATGGGTCCCATGGGGCTGCTCGATGTACCACTTAACTGCAGAGCTAGTGAGGGTGCGCTGTAACAGACGGTGGTGGACAGAGTCATCCACTATGGGGTTGGAGGAACACCATAGATGGAAGGACATAATATGGTTCTGGGGGTCCTCACCTGCGTTGCCCTCAAACTTAGGGATGTCGGAGGGGAGCTTGGTAGGTGTGTGAGGCCACACAGGGTCGTGTCTGATGGGATTGTTAGTCAGTCTAGCTAGGTCACGAAGGTTGAGGCTAGCCATGAATGACAAACTAGTAGAAGGATGTGACATACTAGTGGGTTGGACCATGTTGGGGCCAATGCCCCCAAGTGTAGGGGTAGGGTTTGGGATGTTTCCCCCAATTGGAGGGACAAAAGTGGTATGGGACAGTCCTGCACTGCCAAGGGTAGTGTGAGTCACTGATGGAGTGGGAATAGGTATGCCAGCTACTGGAATGGGTGCAGTGGTCGGAATGATAGATGTGGACCCCATCGAGGGCATACCCAAGGCAGGTGTGGTAACTTGTGTGGTGGTGGATGCTCCACCAATGGTCCCTACAAAGAAAGGGGTGGAATTCATGCCATCCATGGTGTTAGTTGGTGCAATGTAAATGGGGTTCTCGGACTCTGCCTCAGAATCAGAGGTAAAATAAGGGGCGTCTATCTTTGGTGACAGAGTTTTATGCCGTTGACGAGTGGAGTCAAGTGACAAGGCTCGAGATCTATGATGAGTGGTATCAAGTGATGAAGATCTATGTCTATGATGGGTGGTGTCAAGTGAACTGTGCTGTGGGGGATTGCCTCGGAGTTGCCGAGAATGTCTCGGGGACTCAATGGTGACAGATGGTGTCAAGTATCTAGGGGTTGTGTTGAGTGAAAAATAGCTCAAAAACCCTAATGCAATCGAGTGTGCAGAAGGAGAGCTCAAAAAATATGGTAATCAGGCCAACAACCAACTCAAAACACTTACTGTAACAGCTGTGCTACAATAAGTGGAGTATCAACAAAAATGGTCATAATACCAACAAGCATGTTAGGAACCTATGTCAACCCTTCTCTTTACTATGTTAGTATATTGTTGTTGGACGGATATGCTTTGTAAGTCATCCCGTAGTATTTGTTGATCCATAGTTTATATTAGCCCATAGTATTGACCCATAGTATTGGACGCATATGCTTTGTAAGTCGTTCCGTAGTATTATATGTCCCATGGTTTTGACTCATAGTATTGGGCATGGACTTAGTATATAAGTGTGTGTTGAGGACATTGAATGCACCGTGAAGTTAATTGTATTGAGCTTGCTCAAAGGAGGTTGCCCCCTCGAAGTGGCCCATGATCAATATAAAAGTGATTTTGAGTTCTATTATTTATGATATCTTGTGTATTTGCATTAATTAATTATTGCAGGTTCATCACATCTGGTATTAGAGCACTTTCTTGGGCTTGTTGGGTGGAATTTCTGCCAAATTTTTTTTTCGCATCTGTTGCAGCTTCGGATTTGGGAATAATCCCTATCCGCTTAACTGTGGGAAGTACTTGGGCATAAGCCCGAAAACTCATTGTGAGGAGTACCACAGGAACCCCAAAGTAGCTGGCCCATTGAGAGGACCTGCCAGTGAAAAGGGTAATGACCCCTACCTGATTGACTAGTTCCCACCCGTGAGGTAAACCAAGAGCTGTCGTTTGTGGTAAAGCGGTTATCAGTTTTATCTGAGCCGTGGAGTGACGGGTACTACCCCAATATGCAAGTCGTTAGACAACATTGGTGGCCGAGTGAAACACCTGAACTGTTAGGAAGCCGTACATACCTGAGGTCCATTTCTATTTTCAATTGAACTGTTGCCGATCACCTCCACTCCAGATCCATCCGTTTTAGATCTATTCTGAAAGTCATTCCAAATCCAGTCCTCATTTCAGATCCAACCATTTTCGATCCCTTCCGCGTCGTTGTAGATCCATCTGTTGTGAATCCCTTCCGCACCGCTCTTGCAGATCCATTTCTGAAAAAAAAAAAATTAAAAAAATAAAAAAAAATTAAAAAAAAAAATTAAAAAATAAAATAAAAAATAAAATAAAAAAATAAAAAATAAAAAATAAAAAAAAAATAAAAAAAAAAAATAAAAAAAAAATAAAATAAAAAATAAAAAAATAAAAAAAAATAAAAAATAAAATAAAAAATAAAAAATAAAAAATAAAAAATTATGGGGAACCCCTATCATCCCATTCTACATCTTTCATTCCTGAGGACCCTATCCCCAATTCCCCTTCCCAAATCCCGAAATCCCACATTTGTCTATTTTTAAGGTTTGCCATAACTTGCTCAGATTTCACCCAATCACCCTCAAATTTTACCACAGAGTTCCTTTCTGAATTCTGCTTCTTTGTCCCTCTCTGCCAAATTTTCTCATTCTATCACCCCGCTTCTGAAATCCCCCTTTTTGCTTTCTTTTCCTTTCGATAGTGTCCAAAATCTAGTGAAACCCCAATCACCCATCAGATTGTTTCCCCAATCCAAATTTCCCTTTTCTAAATCAGCTTCTGTTTGTGTTTTTCTACCCATTCCACAAAAAAAAAAAAACCCTGGTTATGGTTGTCACCCGTGCAGGAGCACACACCATGGAGGAAGCACTTGCAGCCATCCAAACCAAACTCCAAGATCTGGATGAAAAATTTATCATCCTCCATCTTCAGCATTCAGCCATGAACAATACCAGACAGCCAGAATCTTTTGCAGCCACTGGGTTCTCTTCTTCCAGCAATTTTTGTGGGCCGAAGCTTGATTTTCCTCGCTTCAATGGTACTGATTCGACTTGATGGATATATCGAGCAGAACAATATTTCAGTCTACATAATACTTCTGATGCCCAGAAAGTTCCACTTGCATCCTTTCATTTGGAACAGGAAGCCCTTCAATCGTACCGTTGGTACATCAAAGCTCATCCCGAGCCAAACTGGACAGATTTTTTCCAACTCATTTTGCCACGATTTGGTCCTAGTGCTTTTGATGATTTCACAGGAGCAATCACTAAACTTCACCAAATTGGCACAGTGAGAGAGTATCAGACAGAATTTGAGAAATTGGCCAATCACACAGAAGGATTGTCTGATGAATTCTATAGGAGTTGTTTTATCAGTGGCCTCAAGGATGAAATCCGCTCAGAGGTCACAATGTTTTGTCCCAACACAATGATGGAAGTCCTAGGGTTGGCTAAGCTGGCCGAGGACAAGATCGCAGCTCAACAACTCTCCAAACCTACCTTTGTTCCCTTCAGAAATATGGGTTCCCAACAACCTCCCATCATGCCTTCTCCTCAACCAACTCCTATCAAGCATTTGTCTGACATAGAAATGCAGGCACACCGAGAAAAGGGGCTTTTCTATAATTGTGATGAGAAATTCACTCGGGGACATAGATGTGTTCAACAAAAGCTCTATCTCTTGGATGTGGATTCTCCGCCTTCCTTAGAACTTGGTGAAGATGCTACAGATACAGTAGATGATTAGGTCGACATTCAAATCCCGCCTGTTGACACCCCATATCAGGACGACCCACCTGAGATCTCTCTCCATGCTGCAACCGGCGTCACCACCCCACAAACAATGCGGGTCAGGGGATACTTCAAGAAGCTCCCTCTTACCATACTCATTGATTCTAGTAGCACTCATAACTTCATTGACCCTCGGATTTCCAAACAGGCTAATTGTTTTGTCCATCCTTGCTCCAACTTTGAAGTCATGGTTGCCAATGGGGGCACCTTACCTTGCAAGGGGAAGTGTCACAATGTGCGTATCTCTATGGAAGATTATAACCTATGCTCTAACATATTTGCCTTGTCCTTAGGTGGATGTGATGTGGTTTTGGGCGTTCAATGGTTATGCACACTTGGCCCCATCTTATGGGATTTTGTTGAACTTTGGATGCAGTTTAAAGCCAATGGGGGCACCTTACCTTGCAAGGGGAAGTGTCACAATGTGCGTATCTCTATGGAAGATTATAACCTACGCTCTGACATATTTTCCTTGTCCTTAGGTGGATGTGATGTGGTTTTGGGCGTTCAATGGTTATGCACACTTGGCCCCGTCTTATGGGATTTTGTTGAACTTTGGATGCAGTTTAAAGCCAATGGGACACAACACAAATTTATGGGCTTACAACCAAGGTCTCTCTGCATCATCAGTTCACATCGCCTGGAAAAACTCCTTAAGAAGAATTCACATGGTGTCATCGCTCAGCTCAATTCCATTCAGATGCACCCATCAACAGTCTCCACTACTTCCTTGGATAGATATGCAGGTATCTTTGCTGAACCAATGCACTTGCTACCTTCAAGAGACCTTTCTGGTAAGAATTTAGCCACATCTACCTCTCAGCAGGAAATGATGGCTATTTTGCATGCAATACAGAAGTGGCAGTCATACCTATTAGGGAATTATTTCTGCATCATGACTGATCTCCAGAGTCTGGAAAATTTTCTGGAACAATGGGTCTCCTCCCCAACACACTTGAAATGGGTTATCCCTATGTGATCACTTACAAGAAGGGTAAGGACAATATGGTGGAAGATGCTCCTTTTCCCACAATTGATGACCCAGTTTGTCTTATAGCTCTTTCTTTGCTTGTTCCAAATTGGTTGCCATATGTTCAACAGGGCTCTCTCTTCTATGAACTCCATGCTTCTTCATCAACAGGGCACTCTGGGTTCTGCAAAATGTATGACCGGGAACAATGTAACTTCTTTTGGCAGGGACTAAAAATGACAATTCAACAGATGGTGGCTAACGATGATACTTTCCAAGTCAACAAGGGTGAAATGACACTCCTTTTGGGATTGCTCAAACCCTTGCCCATCCCTACACAGCTTTGGCCAACTATTTCTATGGATTTCCTAGCAGCGCTCAGGTGGTACAATACCACATCTCAAAGGAAACCATATGAAGTAGTATATGGAAACACATCGCCAGTTATTCTTCCATACATCCTTCGTAGCTCCCCAGTTCAGGAAATTGACTCACTTCTTCGAAACCGCGATCAGATTCTTCTCATTCTGCAGGACAATCTTCACATGGCCAGAATTCGCCTGAAACAAAAAACTGATCAACAACATTCTGAGCATATTTTCCACGTAGCTGACAGGGTTCTTCTTCATCTACAGCCTTCCAAGCAATCCTCCTTGACACTCCAAAGGTGCCAGTGGCCCAAAATGCAACCCGAGGATGCTACCGGGGAACCACTCCTTCAGATTCTGTAGCAATTTCTCCAACCAAAGCTTTGAGGACAAAGATTTTTCTAAGGGAGAGGGGATGTTAGGAACCTATGTCAACCCTTCTCTTTACTATGTTCGTATATTGTTGTTGGACGCATATGCTTTGTAAGTCGTCCCGTAGTATTTGTTGATCCGTAGTTTATATTAGCCCATAGTATTGACCCATAGTATTTGACGCATATGCTTTGTAAGTCGTCCCGTAGTATTATATGTCCCATGGTTTTGACTCATAGTATTGGGCATAGACTTAGTATATAAGTGTGTGTTGAGGTCATTGAAGGCACCGTGAAGTTAATTGTATTGAGCTTGCTCAAAGGAGGTTGCCCCCTCGAAGTGGCTCATGATCAATATAAAAGTGATTCTGAGTTCTATTATTTCTGATATCTTGTGTATTTGCATTAATTAATTATTGCAGGTTCATCACATCTGGTATCAAAGCACTTTCTTGGGCTTGTTGGGTGGAATTTCTGACAGTCTGAGAGCCGTGGTCAGATCGCAGGTAAATGCCTAAAAGACGTGGTCGGAACGCAACTACGGGGTTAAAAGACACGGTTTACGGTAGCCAAAAGGGACAGCCGAAAGGAAAAAACAGGAAAATATTGCAGAAAATTGAAAACGCTTAAAACTTTTTAAACTATAACCAGAAATTCAAAGGAACACAAAGGCAGTCACCAAAACTGTAGCCAAGGTTTTCACCCTAGCTTGTGCAAATGAGCACCTACTGAGGAGAAGGGACTCCTTAGTAGTAGTTCAGAAAAACATTAAATGAAAGACAATACAGTAAAATGGTAATTATTATAAACATGTGCATAAAACAGAAAAGATAAGATAATAAAAAGGGTTTTTGTATTGATTATACCTCCAATGTGAAGGTTGGTGGAGCTCTTGCAGCAGTCCAGAAGGGTTGCTTCCAAGCTTCCAGCTTTGCTCCTTCTCTTTCTCCAAATGGTTGGAAATGGGCCAAAACGGGCACTCAAGGGTGAAAGTAGCTCAAGGGTGAGTTAGGGTTTCAAGAGTGATTTTGGCAGAGTAAGGGTGTATTTGACTGTGGATATGAAATGAGGGGCCTCCATCACCTATTTATAGGTTTTTAGTGGTGGACTGTTGGCCCATGGTTTTGGGAACCATATGGTTTAGGTCAGCTGTATAGGGTTTTTTCCTCCTTTTTCCCTCTTTTTCCTCTTTTTTTTTTATATTTTTTATTCCCTTTTTAGAGGGTTTTTGCTATTTTGGAGGAATTTTCGATTATTTTGGGGAAAAAAGGGGTTTTTTCGCCTTTTGGATGCTTTTTTAATGGTTTGGTGGCCTTTTGGAGGCTTTTTTGGGCCTTTTGTAGGCTTTTTAATGGGATTTTAAGGTTCTGGAGGTAAATATGGTAGGAAATATCGACAAATGAGTCATGCAATGGGGTAGATGAGCTAGTGAGCACATTTTGGGTGTTAACAAACTCTAACTCCAGGTTCCTCATCAACATCTCCATCGTCATCATCTTCTCCATCGTCGTCATCTTCATCACCATCACCAGCACCATCACAATCATCATCAGCGTCTTCATCATCATCACCATCATCATCATCATACGTGCATGGCGGACGATTTTGCAAAGTTGACCCCCGTGTGCAAAAATTGCATACTCCCTCACTAAGCAAAACCGTAGTTTCCAAGATGGACGTACAAGATGGCATCGGGGCCACGAGACTGAAGGAGAAGGGCACCCCTGGCACTATCCCGGTGTCCTGAATCCAACGAAGTTGATGGTTCGTTGATCAGAGCCACGATCGTAATTCTATGGCTCATTTTGTCTCACATTCAAAAGGCCTTCACGAACATCTACTGGATACCTGCCGGGGGCATAGATGTCCAACCATGCAGCAAACCCAGGCTCTGGGGAGTCCTGCAGGTGTGTCTAGGTAGGTCCCAGTTGGGGACATTAGCCGTAAGTGCGCGGCGGACGATTTTGTAGAGTTGACCCCCATGTGCAAAAATTACACACTCCCTCACTGAGCAAAACCCTAGTTTCCAAGATAGAGGTACAAGATGGCACAGGGGCCACAGGACTGGAGGAGAGGGGCACAATTGGCACTATCTCGACATCTCGAATCCAATGGAGTTGACGGTTCGTCGATCAGAGCTGCGGTCGTCATTCTATGGCTTGTTCCATCTCACATCCAAAAGGAATTCAGGAACACCTTCTGGATACCTACCGGGGGCATAGAAGTCCAACCGTGCAGCAAAACCTGCTTCTTAGGAGTCCCACAGGTGTGTCCAAGTAGGTTCCAGCTGGGAACGCTAGCCGTAAGTTCCCAGCGGACAATTTTGCAGAGTTGACCCCTGTGTGCAAATATTGCACACTCTCTCACTAAGAAAAACCCTAGTTTCCAAATGGACATACAAGATTGCACCAAGGACACAGGACCGAAGGAGAGGAACATGCCTGGCACTATCCCGGCATCCTGAATCCAACGGATTTGACAGTTCGTCGATCGGAGCCACGGTCGTCATTCTATGCGTCATTTTGTCTCGCATCGAAAAGGCCTTCACAGACACTTGCTAGATACCTGTCGGGGGCATAGAAGTCCAACCATGCAGCAAAATCGGGCTCCGGGGAGTCCTGCAGGTGTGTTTAGGCTGGTCCTTGTTGGGAATGCTAGCCGTAAGTACCTAGTGGACAATTTTGCAGAGTTGACCCCTGTGTGCAAAAGTTGCACACTCCCTCATTGAGCAAAACCGTAGTTTCCAAGATGGACTACAAGATGGCACCGGGGCCACGGGACCGGAGTAGAGGGGCACCCCTGGCACTATCGCGATGTCCTAAATCCAATGGAAATGATGCTTCGTCGATCGGAGCCATGGTCGTCATTCTATGGCTCGTTCTGTCTTGTGTCCAAAAGGCCTTTAAGGACACCTTCTGGATAACTACTGGGGGCTTAGAAGTCCAACCGTGCAGCAAAACCGGGCTCCGAGGAGTCCTGCAGGTGTGTCCAGGAAGGCTTCGGATGGGAATGCTAGCCGTAAGTGCCTGACGGATGATTTTGCAGAGTTGAACCCTGTGTGCAAAAATTCCACACTCCCTCACTGAGCAAAACTGTAGTTTCCAAGATGGATGTACAAGATGGCACCAGGGCCACAGGACTGGAGGAGAGGGGCACCCATGGCACAATCATGGTGTCCTGAATCCAACGGAGTTGACGGCTCGTCGATCAGAGCCATGGTCATCATTTTATGGATCGTTTTATACCCCTACATCCTGGGAAGGTGGAAGATGTAAAGCAACAGGTCTCTAGTATTCATCCTGGAGATCTTTTGTTTATGTCCAAGATAAAGAATCTCTGAGTTCGTGAGTTGGAACATATCAATCTTAACAGGATTTATACAATCTCTGTTTTATGAGAAATTGACCTTAGAACTTCTCGTAGCAATGACAATGAATCCTTCATTTTTCATTTGTTAGCAGAAGAAGATCAATTTTTGACAAAACAATATGATTATTACATGTGGAGGCAGCGGTTTCCCGTGGAAAGATGTTGGAAAATGGACTATTACATTAGCTTTTCCGATGGGTGAGCGGCTTATAGAAGGAAATATGGCAGTTGTAGGTATCTATGTTTTTCTTTCGATGAAAATTGTAACAGGATTTCCATTTATAATACAGGCATATTTTTTACTGGTTTTGTCAAGAGAAAAGATAATTTTCAATAACAAGTGGAACCAGGGAATCCTTCGTTGTGTTCCGTTAGCCCTTTGTTCAGCATTTCGTGCTCTGGTAAGTGGTAATTCACCTCTATCATCGAAAAATTGGGTCTATAGGTACCTTCCCTTTGATAAACAAGAGTTTTATAATAGCTTGAATTTTTTGGCCATGGTTATCTCCTTGTATTCGGTTGTCTGATTGGTTGACAAGCTTGCCTGAAAATCTGTACGTTGAAATTCTTTGTTTTATTGCTAAAAATTGGAAGGGATTTTCAAGTCACCTACAAAATGCTCGTTTGTTGAAATATGTAAGTTCTTCCAACAACATTGATTTGGTTAGTGTATCAAATGTTGCCATCCACACCATAATTTATCTTTCCTCGACGGAGTCGCACATATTGTGGCTGACGAAATGGTCTGGGGAGCTTGGAAGTGCCGCCAAATATTATTCCATGCCTGAATCTACCCAAAAGACAATTATAAATTTCGATCCTCGAGAAGGTGAGAAACTGTATGAGTAGTGAATCAGTCTCCTAAAACTACAGAGCTTTCTATCTCAAAATTTCTTGAGCGGCTCCTGGATGTAGTTCCGTGGCCCCGGGGCAAATCCTCCAAGTGTCCCTGAACGGCCCCGAGGTGCCTGACTAGAATGCCCGTAGAACCCGAACCGTGGCTCGGTTGGCGAATCTGCCGATTCCTGTGGGTCCGGGACGGCGGGTTTCAGCTAGGGGTCCCCCCACAACATCTCCCGAAGACCCAGAAGTGATGGCAACGCACCATCTCCGAAGCTAGGGTTTGCTCAGTGAGGGCCATTCCAAATTTGCTCAAGGGGACCATTTCTCATCTGGAGGCCCTCGGGCGTGCATAGCCACTGTGGGCATGCCCACAATGGCCATGTGACCTATGGGAGGTGATGAAATCCAAGTCCTCTGGCGGGTTTGGGTTCAGTGGCCCCGGGGGCAAATCCTCCAAGTGTGTTTGAACGACCCCGGGGTTCCCCTCTAGAATTCCTGTAGCACTCGAACCGTGGCTTGGTTGGTGAATCCGTCGATTCCGGTGGGTCCACGATGGCGGGTTTTAGATAGGGGACCCCCCACAGCATGCCCCGAAGACCTAGAAGCGGTGCGAATGGGCCATCTCCGGAGCTAGGTTTTTGCTCAGTGAGGGCCATTCCAAATTCGCTCAAGGGGGCCATTTCTCGTCCGGAGACCCCCCGGCGTGCGTGGCCACCGTGGGCAGGTCCACACTAGCCATGTGGACCTATTGGAGGTGATAGAATCCAAGTCCACTTAGCGGTTTGGGTTCTGTGGCACCGAGGAAAATATTCCAAGTGTCCCTGAACGACCCAGGGGTGCCCGACTAGAATGCCCATAGCACCCGAACCGTGGCTTAGTTGATGAATCCATCGATTCCAGTGGGTCCAGGATGGCGAGTTTCAGCTAGGGGATCCCCCATAGCATCCCCTGAAGACCTCAAAAACTATGCCAATGGGCCATCTCTCGAGCTAGGGTTTTTCTTAGTGAGGGCCATTCCAAATTCGCTCAAGGGGACCATTTCTCGTCCGGAGGCCCTCGGGCATGCATGGCCACTGTGGGCAGGTCCACAATGGCCACATGGACCTGTGGCAGGAGACGGAATCCAAGTCCGCTCACGGGTTTGTGTTCCGTGGCCCCGGGGCAAATCCTCCGAGTTTCCCTGAACGGCCACGGGGTGCCCGACTAGGATTCCCGTAGCACCAGAACTGTGGCTCAGTTGGAGAATCCGTCGATTTTGGTGGGTCCGGGACAACAGGTTTCAGCTACCGCCCCCCCCCACATCATTCCTCGAAGACCCGAAAGTAGTGCCAATGGGCCATCTATGGAGCTAGGTTTTTTCTCAGTGATAACCATTCCAAATTCGTTGAAGGGGGCCATTTCTCATCCGGAGGGCCCCGAGCATGCACGGTAACCGTGGGTGGGTGCACAGTGGCCACATGGACCTATGGGAGGCGATGGAATCCAAGTCCGCTCACTGGTTTGGGTTCTGTGGCCCTGGGACAAATCCTCCAAGTGTCCCTGAACGACCCTGAGGTGCCCGACTAGAATGCCCGTAGCATCCGAACCGTGGCTCGGTTGGCGAATTCGTGGATTTCAGTGGGTCAGGAACGATGGGTTTCAGCTAGGGGACCCCCCACAGCGTCCCCCGAAGACCCAAAAGCGATGCCAATGGTCCATCTCTGGAGCTGGGGTTTTTCTTCATGAGGGCCATTCCAAATTCGCTCAAGGGTGCCATTTCTCATACAGAGGCCCCTAGGCGTGTGTGGCCATAAAGGAAGGTCCACAATGGCCATGTGGACCTGTGGGAGGCGATGAAATCCAAGTCCGCTCGCCGGTTTGGGTTCTGTGGCCCAAGGAAAATCCTCCAAGTGTCCATGAATGACCCTACGGTGCCCAACTAAAATTCCCGTAGCACCTGAATTGTGACTTGGTTGGTGAATCCGTCGATTCCGGTGGGTCCGGGGAAGCGGGGTTTTAGCTATAGGCCCTCCCACAGTGTCCCCCGAAGACCCGAAAGTAATTCCAACTAGCCATCTCTAGATCTAGGGTTTTGCTCAAGGGGCCATTTCTCGTCTAGAGGCCCCCGAGCATGCGTGGACACCATGGACAGGTCCACAATGACCATGTGGACCCATGGGAGGCGACATAATCCAAGTCCAATCACTGGTTTTGGGTTCCGTGGCCCCGGGGCAATTCCTCCAAGTGTCCTTGAATGACCCCGGGGTGCCCGACTAGAATGCCCGTAGCACCCGAACCATGGATCGGTTCGCAAATCCGTCAATTCCGGTGTGTCCAGGATGGCGGGTTTCAGCTAGGGGACCCCCCACAGCATCCCCTGAAGACCCAGAAGTTGTGCCAATGAGCCATCTCCAGATATAGGGTTTTGCTCAGTGATGGGGATTTGCTTCAGGGCCATGGAAACCAAACCGGCGATCGGACCTGGATTCCGTCACCTCCCATAGGTCCACGTGGCCATTATGGACCTACCCACGGTGACCACACATACTCGGGGGCCCTCCGAACGAGAAATGCCCCCCTTGAGCGAATTTGGAATGGCCCTTAGTGAGCAAAACCCTAGCTCTGGAGATGGCCCGTTGGCACCGCTTTTGGGTCTTAGGGGGACACTGTGGGGGACCCACTAGCTGAAACCCGTCATCCCAGACCCACCGGAATCGACGGATTTGCCAACCGAGCCACGGTTTAGGGTGCTACAGGCATTCTAGTTGGGCATCTCGGGGCCGTTTAGGGACACTTGGAGGATTTGCCCCGGTGCCACGGAACCCAAACTGGCGAGCAGACTTGGATTCCCATCGCCTCCCATAGGTCCATGTGGTTATTGTGGACCTGCCCATGGTGGCCACACACTCCTAGGGGCCTCTAGACGAGAAATGGCCCCTTGAGCAAATTTGGAATGGCCCTCACTAAGCAAAACCATAGCTCCAGAGATGGCCTATTGGCGCCGCTTTCGGGTCTTCGGGGGACGTTGTGGAGGGTCCCCTATCTTGAACCCGCCATCCCAGACCCACCAAAATTGACAGATTCACCAACTGAACCACGGTTCGGGTGCTATGGGAATTCTAGTCGAGCACCTCGGGGTCATTCAAGGACACTTGGAGGATTTGCCCCGGGGCCATGGAACCCAAACCGGTGAGAGAACTTGCATTCCGTCCCCTCCCACAGGTCCATGTGGCCATTGTGGGACCTGCCCACAGTGGCCACGGATGCTCGGGACCCTCCTGACGAGAAATAGCCCCCTTGAGCGAATTTGGATGGCTCTCACATCGGGGTCAACTTTGGAAAATCGTCCACAGGGCACTTATGGCTAGTGTTCCCAGCCGGAACCTGCCTAGACACACCTGTAGGACTCCCCGGAACCAGGTTTTGCTACACCGTTGGACTTCTATGCCCCCAGTAGGTATCTAACAGGTGTCCTTGAAGGCCTTTTGGATGAGAGATGGAACAAGCCATAGAATGATGACCGTAGCTCCGATCGACGAACCGTTGACTCCATTGGATTCAGGACATTGGGATAGTACCAAGGGTTCCCCTACCCTTTGGTCCCGTGGCCCCGGTGCCATCTTGTATGTCCATCTTGGAAACTAGGGTTTTGCTCAGTGAGGGAGTGTACAATTTTTGCACACAGGGGTCAACTCTGCAAAATCATCTGCCAGGCACTTATGACTAGCGTTCCCAGCCAGAACCTACCTAGACACAACTGCGGGACTCCCCGGAACCTAGTTTTATAGTACAGTTGGACTTCTATACCCCCAGAAAGTATCCAGCAAGTGTCCCTCAAGGCCTTTTGGATGCGAGACAGAACGAGCCATAAAATGACGACCGTGGCTCCGATCGGTGAACCGTCGACTTTGTTGGATTCAAGACGTCGGGATAGTGCCAGGGGTGCCCCTCTCCTCCGGTCCCGTGGCCCGAGTGCCATATTGTTCATCCATCTTGGAAACTAGGGTTTTTCTCAGTGAGAGAGTGCAATTTTTGCACACGGGGGTCAACTCTGCAAAATTGTCCATCGGGCACTTACGACTAGCGCTCCCAATCGGGACCTGCCTAGACACACCTGAAGGACTCCCCAAAACCGGATTTTGTTGCACGGTTGGACTTCTATGCCACTGGCAAGTATCCAGCAGGTGTCCATGAAGGCCTTTTGGATGCAAGATGGAATGATCCATAGAATGACGATCGTGGCTCTGATTGATGAACCATCGACTCCGTTGGATTAAGGACGTCGGGATAGTGCTAGGGGTTCCCCTCTCCTTCGGTCTCGTGGCCCAGGTGCCATCTTGTACATCCATCTTGGAAACTAGGGTTTTGCTCAGTGAGAGAGTGTGCCATTTTTGGACACGAGGGTCAGCTCTGCAAAATCGTCCGCCGGGCACATATGATGATGACGATGGTGATGATGATGAAGACGTTGATGATGATTGTGATGGTGATGGTGATGGTGATGAAGATGATGACGATGGAGAAGATGATGATGATGGAGATGTTGATGAGGAACCTAGAGTTAGAGTTAGAGTTAATGATGATGATGGATATGGTGGTGATGATGAAGACGTTGATGATGGTGGTGATGGTGACATTGATGGTGATGGTGACAGTGATGGTGAGGATGAAGAAGATAGCTTAGTGATAGGGTTTGGGTAAGGGTTAGGACTAGATTTATAGAAGGAAATTGAATTAGGGTTAGAGTTAGAGTTAATGATGATGATGAACATGGTGGTGATCATGAAGACATTCGTGGTGATGGTGATTATGATGGTGATGGTGATCATGAAGAAGATGGCTTAGTGCTAGGGTTTAGGTGAGGGTTAGGGCTAGGGTTACAGAAGGAAATTGAATTACAGTTAGAGTTATAGTTAGCAATGATGATGAAGATGGTGTTGATGATGAAGACATGATGATGATGGTGACGTTGATGGTGATGGTGACGGTGATGGTGAGGATGAAGAAGATGGCTTAGTGCTAGGGTTTGGGTGACGGTTAGGGCTAGAGTTATGGAAGGAAATTGAATTAGGGTTAGAGTTAGAGGCAATGATGATGATGAAGATGGAGGTGATGATGGTGACGTTGATGGTGATTGTGACGGTGATGATGAGGATGACGAAGATGGCTTAGTGCTAGTGTTTGGGTGAGGGTTAGGGCTAGAGTTATAGAAGGAAATTGAATTAGGGTTAGAGTTAGAGTTAATGATGATGATGAAGATGGTGGTGATGATGAAGACGTTCATGGTGATGATGATGGTGATGGTGATGGTGATGGTGAAGAATATGGGTTAGTGCTAGGGTTTGGGTTAGGGTTAGGGATAGATTTTTAGAAGGAAATTGAATTAGGGTTAGAGTTAGAGTTAGTAATGATGATGAAGATGTTGTTGATGATGAACACATGATGATGATGGTGACGTTGATGGTGATGGTGACGGTAATGGTGAGGATGAAGAAGATGGCTTAGTGCTAGGGTTTGGGTGAGGGTTAGGGCTAGAGCTATAGAAGGAAATTGAATTAGGGTTAGAGTTAGAGTTAGTGATGATGATGAAGACGTTCATGGTGATGGTGATGGTGAAGAAGATGGCTTAGTGCTAGGGTTTGGGTGAGGGTTAGGGCTAGAGTTATAGAAGGAAATTGAATTAGGGTTAGAGTTGGAGAAAATGATGATGATGAAGATGGTGGTGATGATGAAGACGTTCATGGTGATGATGATGGTGATGGTGATGGTGACGGTGAAGAATATGGCTTAGTGCTAGGGTTTGGGTGAGGGTTAGGGCTAGAGTTTTAGAAGGAAATTGAATTAGGGTTAGAGTTAGTGTTATTAATGATGATGAAGATGTTGTTGATGATGAAGACATGATGATGATGGTGACGTTGATGGTGATGGTGACGGTAATGGTGAGGATGAAGAAGATGGCTTAGTGCTAGGGTTTGGGTGAGGGTTAGGGCCAGAGCTATAGAAGGAAATTGAATTAGGGTTAGAGTTAGAGTTAATGATGATGATGAAGATGGTGGTGATGATCAAGACGTTCATGGTGATGGTGATGGTGATGGTGAAGAAGATGGCTAAGTGCTAGGGTTTGGGTGAGGGTTAGGGATAGAGTTATAGAAGGAAATTGAATTAGGGTTAGAGTTATAGTTAGCAATGATGATGAAGATGGTGTTGATGATGATAGTGACGTTGATGTTGATGGTGATAGTGATGGTGAGGATGAAGAAGATAGCTTAGTGATAGGGTTTGGGTTAGGGTTAGGACTAGAGTTATAGAATGAAATTGAATTAGGATTAGAGTTAGAGTTAATGATGATGATGAAGATGGTGGTGATGATGAAGACCTTCATGGTGATGGTGATGGTGATGGTGATGGTGATGGTTATGGTGATGGTGGAGAAGATGGCTTAGTGCTAGTGTTTGGGTGAGGGTTAGGGCTAGAGTTATAGAAGGAAATTTTATTAGGGTTAGAGTTATAGTTAGCAATGATGATGAAGATGCTGTTGATGATTAAGACATGATGATGATTGTGACGTCTATGGTGATGGTGATGGTTATGGTGAGGATGATGAAGATGGCTTAGTGCTAGGGTTTGGGTGAGGGTTAGGGCTAGAGTTATAGAAGCAAATTGAATTAGGGTTAGAGTTAGATTTAATGATGATGATGAAGATGGTGGTGATGATGGTGACGTTGATGGTGATGGTGACAGTGATGGTGAGGATAAATAAGATGGCTTAGTGCTAGGGTTTGGGTGAGGGTTAGGGATAGATTTATAGAAGGAAATTGAATTAGGGTTAGAGTTAGAGTTAATGATGATGATGAAGACGTTCATGGTGATGGTGATGGTGAAGAAGATGGCTTAGTGCTAGGGTTTGGGTGAGGATTAGGGCTAGAGTTATAGAAGGAAATTGAATTAGTTTTAGAGTCATAGTTAGCAATGATGATGAAGATGGTCTTGATAATGAAGACATGATGATGATGGTGACGTTGATGGTGATGGTGATGGTGATGGTGAGGATGAAGAAGATGGCTTAGTGTTAGGGTTTGGGTGAGGGTTAGGGCCAGAGTTATAGAAGGAAATTCAATTAGGGTTAGAGTTAGTGTTAATGATGATGTTCAAGATGGTGGTGATGATGAATATGTTCATGGTGATGGTGATGGTGAAGAAGATGGCTTAGTGCTAGGGTTTGGGTGAGGGTTAGGGGTAGCGTTATAGAAGTAAATTTAATTAGGGTTAGAGTTATAGTTAGCAATGATGATGAAGATGGTGTTCATGATGAAGACATGATGCTAATGGTGACGTTGATGGTGATGGTGACGATGATAGTGAGGATGAAGAAGATGGCTTAGTGCAAGGATTTGGGTGAGGGTTAGGACTATAGTTATAGAAGGAAATTGAATTAGGGTAAGAGTTAGAGTTAAGGATGATGATACAGATGGTGGTGATGATGAAGACATTGATGGTGATGGTGAAGAAGATGGCTTAGTGCTAGGGTTTGGGTGAGGGTTAGGGCTAGTGTTATAGAAGGAAATTTAATTACTGTTAGATTTATAGTTTTCAATGATTATGAAGATTTTGTTGATGATGAATACGTGATGATGATGGTGACGTTGATGGTGATGGTGACGGTGATGGTGAGGATGGAGAAGATGGCTTAGTGCTAGGGTTTGGGTGAGGGTTAGGGATAGAGTTATAGAAGAAAATTTAATTAGGGTTATAGTTAGTGTTAATGATGATGATGAAGATGGTGGTGATGATTAAGACGTTCATGGTGATGGTGATGGTGATGGTGAAGAAGCTGGCTTAGTGCTAGGGTTTGGGTGAGGGTTAGGGCTTGAGTTATAGAAGGAAATTGAATTAGGGTTAGAGTTATAGTTAAAAATGATGATGATGGTGGCGTTGATGGTGATGGTGATGGTGATGTTGAGGATGAAGAAGATGGCTTAGTGCTAGGGTGTGGGTGAGGGTTATGGCTAGAGTTATAGAAGGAAATTGAATTAGGGTTAGGGTTAGAGTTAATGATGTTGATGAAGATGGTGGTGATGATGAAGACGTTCACAATGATGGTGATGGTGATGGTGATGATGAAGATGTTCACAATGATGGTGATGGTGATGGTGATGATGAAGAAGATGGTTTAGTGCCAGGGTTTGGGTGAGGGTTAGGGCTAGAGTTATAGAATGAAATTGAATTATGGTTAGAGTTAGAGTTAACAATGATGATGAAGATGGTGACGATGATGAAGACATGATGATGATGGTGAGGGTGATGGTGATGGTGATGGTGATGGTGATGGTTATGGTGATGGTGATGCATGTGCTCCATATCTCTCTCATCCATAAATGCTAGTGTATCCTGTTACATCTTGTTTTCACACCCAAGTGGCAAAGTGCTAATCCTCTAATGCTACAAGTGCGACTTCCAAAGATTTGTCACTGTCACCCTTAGCAGGATGTGTGGTGAGAAACGTTTGGCTAGTCGTTGACATAGATCGATCGCATTCCTATAGTTGTGGCACAATACAAGGAAAACGTGAATTTCATTTAGCTCGAACCTCAAACAACCCCCTATTTGAGATATGGATGTGAAATCTTGCATGCTTTTGCATCCCTTGCAGCAGTGGCGAATGGGATGAATGCGAATGCATGGACTGGGTTGATGAATGGGATCGTGTGTCACTTGCCATAGACCAACGTGCAGTTATTGAAAGAACCCAGTTAGAGGAGGGTGACTCAGTGATTTCGACAGACTACGACCATATCTCAAATCTTGTACAACCAAGACACATATACATAGTTTTTGCCCCGAAAGGAAATGAATGGGGCGTGGATTATTGGTTGGCATGTTGCACCCAAGGTAAGAAAACCCTCTATGGATCATTAATCAATGATGAATTCATTGAATTTCCTACAGGCTCGATGGTGGTTAAGGGGGAATATCTTACACTATATGGGAAGTTGAGGAAGACCAGTGGGCATGTATTCATGGATTACAAACCAAGTTCACTGGCATATCACATCACAAACTTGATCGTTGGTGCAAATATCCATCTTCAGAAAATGTCAAGCAAGAGCTCAACCAAGTTACGCTACTACCTGCCTCATTCAGAGCACGAGAGATTGATTTAGACAATTGGCAATAGAGAGGATCTAAATAGATTTATTGAATGAGGCCAGTCAACTTTACATAAGAGAAAGAATTGCATCAAAGAATGTTATGTTCTACATCGAGGTATGTGTAGTTTTATGTTATTTCGTTGGTACATGCATTTTTTGTTGATACATACATAAATACATTTCTTTGCCTATGTTTTTTTATTTTTCCTATATGTATTAAACTGTTCCATTTTTATCTTTTATGTTGAATAAAATGGTGATGTGATTTGGATCAAATTTGAATAATTTGAGTTAGTATTTTCTTAAATATATCTATTTATGTTTATAGAATTTGTAAGATAGCGGTTTTGATAGGTTCTTAAGATTATAATTACCTAGGTTTTAGGAAATTTTTTGAAGTACATAGTCTATTACAATGGTCTTGAAAATTTAACTTGGTAGATGAAACCTTCTAGGAATCCATGTATGGATAGAAGGGTCTTCCACTTGTGGTAGAGAGTTATCATAAAGTTTCAAGGGTGGTATTTTTTAGATCTATACTTGAGAAAAGCATTGGGGAACTTTGAAATTCCGCAGCGATCAAATATCTCTTTAGTTTCTCTCTCTTTAGCTTTGTGTCCACCCAAACCTTTTTCATGCTTTGGGTACCTTGAGGTATATCCCCAACCCAAAAAACTCTTATATTATGATGATTATGTTGGTTTAGGGTTTTGGTTCCCCATGCTCAATGCTCACCCAAATCTAGCTAGATTTTGGGATTTTTCCCATATCCAAGCATCGTGTCATCAACCTAGGGTTTTCACTAATATATTTTAAAACATGCTCATTTATGGTTGGATATTGATGCTTTATTCCTATAGATAACCACTTAGAGGGACTTGTCATCATCATCACCAGCACAATCTCTAGGTTCCTCATCAACATCTCCATCATCATCATCTTCATCATCATCACCATCACCATCACCACCATAGTCAACATCTTCATCATCACCACCATCTTCATCATCATCATTAACTCTAACTCTAACCCTAATTCAATTTCCTTCTATAGCTCTAACCCCAACCCTCACCCAAACCCTAGCACTAAGCCATCTTCTTCATCATCGCCATCACCATCACAATCACCATCACCATCACCATCACCATCACCATCATCATCATGTATTCATCATTATCACCATCTTCATCATCATTGTTAACCTAACTCTAACCCTAATTCAAGTTCCTTCTATAACTCTAGCCCTAACCCTCACCCAAACCCTAGCACTAAGCCATTTTCATTACCATCACCATGAACTTCTTCATCATCACCACCATCTTCATCATCATCATTAACTCTAACTCTAACCCTAATTCAATTTCCTTCTATAACTCTAGCCCTAACCCTCACCCAAAACCTAGCACTAAGCCATCTTCTTCATCCTCACCATCACCATCACCATCACCATCACCATCAACGTCATCATCATCACCACCATCTTCATCATCATCATCATTAACTCTAACTCTAACTCTAACCCTTATTCAATTTCCTTCTATAACTCTAGCCCTAACCCTCACCCAAACCCTAACAGTAAGCCATCTTCTTCATCGTCACCATCACCGTCACCATCACCATCAACATCACCATCATCATCATGTCTTCATCATCATTGCTAACTATAACTCTAACCCTAATTAAATTTCCTTCTGTAACCCTAGCCCTAACCCTCACCCAAACCCTAGCACTAAGCCATCTTCTTCACCATCACCATCACCATGAACATCTTCATCATCATCATTAACTATAAATCTAACCCTCATTCAATTTTCTTCTATAACTCTACCCTAACTCTCACCCAAACCCTAGAACTAAGCCATCTTCTTCATCCTCACCATCACCGTAACCATCACCATCAACGTCACCATCACCAGCATCATCAACGTCTTCATCATCAGCACCATATCCATCATCATCATTAACTCTAATTCTAACCCTAAATCTAACTCTAACTTTAGGTTCCTCATCAACATCTCCATCATCATCATCTTCTCCATCGTCATCATCTTCATCACCATCACCATAACAATCATCATCAACGTCGTCATCATCATCACCATCATCATCATCATACTTGCACGATGGATGATTTTGCAGAGTTGACCCCCCGTGTGCAAAAATTGCACACTCCCTCACTAAGCAAAACCCTAGCTTCCAAGATGGACGTACAAGATGGCACCAGGGCCATGGGACAGAAGGAGTGGGGCACCCCTAGCACTATCCCAGAGTCCTGAATCCAACGAAGTCGACGGTTCATCAATCGAAGCCACAATCATCATTCTATGGCTCGTTCCGTCTCGCATCCAAAAGGCCTTCACGGACACCTGCTGGATACCTACCGGGGGCATAGATGTCCAACCGTGCAGCAAACCCAGGCTCTAAGGAGTCCTGCAGGTGTGTCTAGGTAGGTTGCGGTTAGGAACGCTAGCCGTAAGTGCCCGGTGGATGATTTTGCAGAGTTGACCCCCATGTGCAAAAATCGCACACTCCCTCACTAAGCAAAACCCTAGCTTCCAAGATGGACGTACAAGATGGCACCGGGGCCACAGGACTAGAGGAGAGGGGCACTCTTGACACTATACCGGTGTCCTGAATCCAATGGAGTCGATATTTTTTCGTTTAGAGCCACGGTCGTCATTCTATGGCTCGTTCCGTCTTGCATACAAAAGGACTTCAGGGACACCTACCGGATACCTGTCGGGGGCTTAGAAGTCCAACCGTGCAGCAAAACCTGATTCTGGGGAGTCCTACAGGTGTGTCTAGGCAGGTTCCAGCTGGGAACACTACCCGTAAGTGCCTGGCGGACGATTTGCAGAGGTTACCCCCATGTGCAAAAATTGCACACTCCCTCACTAAGCAAAACCCTAGTTTCCAAATGGACATATAATATGGCATCGGGGCCACAGGACCAGACGAGAGGGGCACAAATTGCACTATCCCGGCGTTCTGAATCCAACGGAGTCGACAATTCGTCGATCAGAGCCATGGTCACCATTCTATGGGTTGTTCTATCTCGCATCGAAAAGGCCTTCACGGACACCTGCTAGATACCTGCCAGGGGCATAGAAGTCCAACCGTGCAGCAAAGTCGGGCTCCGTGGAGTCCTGCAGGTATGTCTATGCAGGTCCCGGCTGGGAACACTAGCCATAGGTACCCAGCGGATGATTTTGTAGAGTTGACCCCGTGTGCAAAAATTGCACACTCCCTCACTGAGCAAAACTGTAGTTTCCAAGATGGACGTACAAGATGGCACTGGGGCCATGGGACTGGATTAGAGGGGCACCCCTGGCACTATCCCAACGTCTTGAATCTAATGGAGTCGACGGTTCATTGATCAGAGCCACGGTCGTCATTCTATGGCTCGTTCTATCTCGCATCCAAAAGGCCTTCAGGGACACCTGTTGGATACTTGCCGGGGTCTTAGAAGTCCAACCGTGTAGTAAAACCGGGCTCTGGGGAGTCCTGCAGGTGTGTCCATGCAGGTTTCGAATGGGAATGCTAGCCATAAGTGCCTGATGGATGATTTTGCAGAGTTGACCCCCATGTGCACAAATTCCACACTCCCTCACTGAGCAAAACCGTAGTTTCCAAGATGGACGTACAAGATGGCACCGGGGCCACGGGACCGGAGGAGAGGGGCACCCGTGGCACTATCATGGCGTCCTAAATCCAACGAAGTTGATGGTTCGTCGATCCGAGCCATGGTTGTCATTTTATGTATCATTTTATACCCCTACGTCCTGGGAAGGTGGAAGCTATAAAGCAATAGTTCTCTAGTATTCATCCTGAAGCTCTTTTGTTTATGTCTAAGATAAATAATCTCTTAGTTCGTGAGCTGGAACATATCAATCTTAACAGGATTTATACAATCTTTGTTTTATGAGAAACTAAACTTAGAACTTCTCGTAGCAATGACAATGAATCCTTCATTTTGCATTTGTTAGGAGAAGAAGATCAATTTTCGACAAAACAATATGATTATTACATGTGCAGGAAGTGGTTTCCCGTAGAAAGATGTTGGGAAATGGACTATTACATTAGCTTTTCCAATGGGCAAGTGGCTTACAGAGGGAAATATGGCAGTTGCAGGTATCTATGTTTTTCTTTCGACGTAAATTGTAATAGGATTTCCATTTATAATACAGGCATATTTTTTACTGGTTTCATCAAGAGAAAGGATAATTTTCAATAACAAGTGGAATGAGGGAATCCTTCATTGTGTTCCATTAGCCCTTTCTTCAGCATTTCGTGCTCTGGTAAGTGGTAATTCACCTCTATCATCGAAAAATTGGGTCTATAGGTACCTTCCCTTTCATATTCCTCGTAATGCACACATAGTCCATCCTTATCTTGATAAACAAGAGTTTTATAATAGCTTGAATTTTTTGGGCGTGGTTATCTCCCTATATTCGGTTGTTTGATTGGTTGACAAGCTTGCCTCAAAATCTGTACGTTGAAATTCTTTGTTTTATTGCTAAAAATTGGAAGGGATTTTCAAGTCACCTGCAAAATGCTCCTTTCTTGAAATATGTAAGTTCTTCCAACAACATTGATTTGGTTAGTGTATCAAATGCTGCCATCAACACCAGAATTTATCTTTCCTCAAAGGAGTCGCACATATTGTGGCCGACCAAATGGTTTGGGGAGCTTCGAAGTGCCACCAAATATTATTCCATGCCTGAATCTACCTAGAAGGAAATTATAAATTTAGATCCTCGAGAAGCTGAGAAACTATATTAGTGGTGAATCAGTATCCTAAAACTACAGATCTTTCTATCTCAAATTTTCTTGAGCGGATTTTGGATGTAGTTCCGTGGCCCTGGGGCAAATCCTCCAAGTGTCCCTGAATGGCCCCGAGGTGCCCGACTAGAATGGCCGTAACACCCGAACCATGGCTCGGTTGGAGAATCTCTCAGTTCTGGTGGGTCCGGGACGACGGGTTTCAGCTAGGGGTCCCCCCATAGTGTCCCCCGAATACCTAGAAGCGGTGCCAACGCGCCATCTCTGGAGCTAGGGTTTTTCTCAGTGATGGCCATTCCAAATTCGCTCAAGGGGGCCATTTCTCGTCCAGAGGCCCCCGGGTGTGCATGGCCACCGTGGATTTGTCCACAATGGCCACGTGGACCTGTGGGAGGTGACAAAATCCAAGTCCTTTGGCCGATTTGGGTTCAGTGGCCCCAAGGCAAATCCTCCAAGTGTTAGGGTGCCCCACTAGAATTCCCGTAGCACCTGAACCGTGGCTTGATTGGTGAATCCGTCGATTCCGCTAGGTCCGGGATGGTGGGTTTCAGCTACTGGACCCCCCACAGCATCCCCCAAAGACCCAGAAGTGGTGCCAACAGGCCATCTCTGGAGCTAGGTTTTTTCTCAGTGAGGGCCGTTCCAAATTTGCTCAAGGGGGCCATTTCTCGTCCGGAGGCCCCCGGGCTTCCACGAACACCGTGGGCAGGTCCAAAATGGCCACGTGGACCTGTGGGAGGCGACGAAATACAAGTCCACTTGGTGTTTTGGGTTCCATGGCACCGGGGAAAATCCTCTAAGTGGCCCTGAACGGCCCCAGGGTGCCCGACTAGAATGCCCGTAGCACCGAACCGTGGCTCGGTTGATGAATCCATCGATTCCGATGGGTACCGGATGGCAGATTTCAGCTAGGGGATCCCCCACAACATCACTTGAAGACCCAAAAGTGGTGCCAATGGGCCATCTCTGGAGCTAGGGTTTTGCTCAATGAGGGCCATTTCAAATTCGCTCAAGGGGACCATTTCTCGTCCAGAGGCCCCCGGGCATGCGTGGACACTGTGGGCAGGTCCACAATGGCCATGTGGTCCTGTGGGAGGTGACGGAATCCAAGTCCACTTGGCGGTTTGGGTTCCGTGGCCGCGTGGCAAATCCTCCAAGTGTCCCTGAACGGCCATGGGCTGGCCGACTAGAATTCCCGTAGCACCTGAACCGTGGCTTGGTTGGCAAATCCATTGATTCCGATGAGTCCAGGAGGACATGTTTCAGCTAGGCCCCCCCCCCACAGCATCTCCCGAAGACACGAAAGCAGTGCCAATGGGCCATCTCCGGAGCTAGGGTTTTATTCAGTGATGACAATTCCAAATTCGCTGAAGGGGGCCATTTCTCCTTCTGAGGCCCCCGGGTGTGCGTGGTGACCATGGGTAGGTCCATAATGGCCACGTGGACCTATGGGAGGCAATGAAATCCAAGTCGGATCACCAGTTTGGGTTCCGTGGCCCTAGGACAAATCCTCTAAGTGTCCCTGAACGGCCCTGGGGTGCCCAACTAGAATGCCCGTAGCACCCAAACCGTGGCTCGGTTGTCGAATTCGTGGATTTTGGTGGGTCTGGGATGATGGGTTTCAGCTAGGGGACCCCCCAAAGCATCCCCCGAAGACTCGAAAGCGATGCTAATGGGCCATCTCTGGAGCTGGGGTTTTGCTTAGTGAGGGCCATTCCAAATTCGCTCAAGAGGCCCATTTCTCATACGGAGGACCCCAGGCATGCATGGCCACTATGGGAAGGTCCACAATATCCATGTGGACCTATGGGAGGTGACAAAATCCAAGTCCACTCACCGGTTTGTGTTCTGTGGCCCAAGGAAAATCCTCCAAGTGTCCGTGAACAACCCTGGGGTGCCCGACTAGAATGCTCGTAGCACCCAAACCATGGCTCGGTTGGTGAATCTGTCGATTCTGGTGGGTCTGGGGTGGCGGGTTTCAGCTAGGGGCCCTTCCACAGTGTCCCCTGAAGACCCGAAAGTGGTGCCAATGGGCGATCTCTAGAGCTAGGGTTTTTCTCAGTGAGGGCCATTCCAGATTTGCTCAAGGGGTCCATTTTTCGTTCTGGAGGCCCTCGAGCATGCGTGGCCACCATGGGCAGGTCCACAATGGCCATGTGGAGCTATGGGAGGTGACAAAATCCAAGTCCAATCGCCGGTTTGGGTTCCGTGGCCCCGGGGAAATTCCTCCAAGTGTCCCTGAACGACATCGGGGTGCCCGACTAGAATGTCGGTAGCACCTGAACCGTGGATCGGTTCGCCAATATGTCGATTCTGGTGGGTCCGGGATGGCGGGTTTCAGCTAGGGGACCCCCCACAGCATCCCTCGAAGACACAGAAGATGTGCCAACGAGCCATCTCCTGAGCTAGGGTTTTCCTCAGTGATGGGGATTTGCTTCAGGGCCACGAAACCCAAACCGGTGAGTGGACTTGGATTTCGTCACCTCCCACATGTCCACGTGTCCATTGTGGACCTACCCACAGTGGCCACACACTCCCGGGGGCCTTCGGACGACAAATGCCCCCCTTGAGCGAATTTGGAATGGCCCTCACTGAGCAAAACCCTAGCTCTGCAGATGGCCCGTTGGCACCGCTTTCGGGTCTTAGGGAGACGCTGTGGGGGGATCCCTAGCTGAAACCCACCATCCCGGACCCACTGGAATCAACGGATTTGCAAACCAAGCCATGGTTCGGGCGCTATGAGCATTCTAGTCACGCATCCCGAGGTCGTTCAGGGACACTTGGAGGATTTGCCCCGGGGCCACAGAACCCAAACTTGCGAACAGACTTGGATCCCATTGCCTGCCACAGGTCTATATGGCTATTATGGACCTACCCACGGTGGCCACGCACTCCTGGGGGCCTCTAGACGAGAAATGGCCCCCTTGAGCGAATTTGGAATGGCCCTCACTGAGCAAAACTGTAGCTCCAGAGATGGTCTATTGGAACCACTTCCGGGACTTCGGGGGACGCTGTGGAGGGTCCCCTAGCTGAAACCCGTTGTCCCGAACCCACCAAAATTGACAGATTCACCAATCGAGCCATGGTTCGAGTGCTATGGGAATTCTAGTCGGGCACCCCGGGGTCATTCAAGGACACTTGGAGGATTTTCCCTGGGGCCATGAAACCCAAACCGGTGAGAGGACTTGCATTTTGTCGCCTCCCACAGGTCCATGTGGCCATTGTGGACCTGCCCGCAGTGGCCACGCATGCCCGGGGCTCTCCGGATGAGAAATGGCCCCCTTGAGTGAATTTGGATGGCTCTCACATTGGGGTCAACTTTGGAAAATTGTCCATAGGGAACTTATGGCTAGCGTTCCCAGCTAGAACTTGCCTAGACACACTTGCAGGACTCTTTGGAACCAGGTTTTGCTGCACCGTTGGACTTCTATGCCCCTGGCAGGTATCTAGCAGGTTTCCTCGAAGGCCTTTTGGATTCGAGACGGAACAAGCCATAGAATGATGACCGTCGCTCTGATCAATGAACCGTTGACTCCGTTGGATTTAGGACGCCGGGATAGTGCCAAGGGTTCCCCTCCCCTCTGGTTTCGTGGCCCCGGTGCCATCTTGTACGTCCATCTTGGAAACTAGGGTTTTCCTCAGTGAGGGAGTGTGCAATTTTTGCACACAGGGGTAAACTCTGCAAAATCGTCTGCCGGGCACTTACGACTAGCGTTCCCAGTCGGAACGTGCATGGACACACCTGCAGGACTCCCTGGAACTCGGTTTTACAGTACAGCTGGACTTCTATTCCCTCGGCAGGTATCGAGCAAGTGTCCGTGAAGGCCTTTTGGATGAGAGACAGAATGAGCCATAAAATGACGACCGTGGCTCCGATCGACGAACCGTCGACTCCATTGGATTAAGGATGTCAGGATAGTGCCAAGGGTGCCTCTCCCCTGTGGTCCCATGGCCCAGGTGCCATCTTGTACGTCCATCTTGGAAACTAGGGTTGTGCTTCGTGAGGGAGTGTGTAATTTTTGCACATGAGGGTCAACTCTGCAAAATCATCCGCTGGGCACGTATGATGATGACGATGGTGATGATGATGAAGATGTTGATGATGATTGTGATGGTAATGGTGATGGTGATGAAGATGATGACGATGGAGAAGATGATGATGATGGACATGTTGATGAGGAACCTAGAGTTAGAGTTAGAGTTAGAGTTAGAGTTAGAGTTAGAGTTAGAGTTAGAGTTAGGGTTAGAGTTAGAGTTAATGATGATGATGGATATGGTGGTGATGATTAAGATGTTGATGATGATGGTGATGGTGACGTTCATGGTGATGGTGATGGTGATGGTGAGGATGAAGAAGATGGCTTAGTGCTAGGGTTTGGGTGAGGGTTAGGACTAGAGTTATAGAAGGAAATTGAATTAGGGTTAGAGTTAGAGTTAATGATGATGATGAAGATGGTCGTGATGATGAAGACGTTCATGGTGATGGTGATCGTGAAGAAGATGGCTTAGTGCTAGGGTTTAGGTGAGGGTTAGGGCTAGGGTTATAGAAGGAAATTGAATTAAGGTTAGAGTTATAGTTAGCAATGATGATGAAGATGGTATTGATGATGAAGACATGATGATGATGGTGACGTTTATGGTGATGGTGACGATGATGGTGAGGATGAAGAAGATGGATTAGTGCTAGGGTTTGGGTGATGGTTAGGGCTAGAGTTATAGAAGGAAATTGAATTAGGGTTAGAGTTAGAGGTAATGATGATGATGAAGATGGTGGTGATGATGGTGATGGTGACAGTGATGGTGATGGTGACAGTGATGGTGAGGATGAAGAAGATGGCTTAGTGCTAGGGTTTGGGTGAGGGTTAGGGCTAGCGTTATAGAAGGAAATTGAATTAGGGTTAGAGTTAGAGTTAATGATGATGATGAAGATGGTGGTGATGATGAAGATGTTCATGGTGATGGTGAGTGTGATGGTGATGGTGAAGAAGATGGCTTAGTGCTAGGGTTTGGGTGAGGGTTAGGGCTAGAGTTATATAAGGAAATTGAATTAGGGTTAGAGTTAGAGTTAGCAATGATGATGAAGATGTTGTTGATGATGAAGACATGATGATGATGGTGACGTTGATGGTGATGGTGACGGTAATGGTGAGGATGAAGAAGATGGCTTAGTGCTAGGGTTTGGGTGAGGGTTAGGGATAGAGTTATAGAAGTAAATTGAATTAGGCATAGAGTTAGAGTTAATGATGATGATGAAGATGGTGGTGATGATGAAGATGTTCATGGTGATGGTGATGGTGATGGTGATGGTGATGGTGATGGTGATGGTGAAGAAGATGGCTTAGTGCTAGGGTTTCGGTGAGGGTTAAAGCTAGAGTTATAGAAGGAAATTGAATTAGGGTTAGAGTTATAGTTAGCAATTATGATGAAGATGGTGTTGATGATGAAGACATGATGATGATGGTGACATTCATGGTGATGGTTAGAGTGATGGTGAGGATGAAGAAGATGGCTTAGTGCTAGGGTTTGGGTGAGGGTTAGGACTAGAGTTATAGAAGGAAATTGAATTAGGATTAGAGTTAGAGTTAATGATGATGATGAAGATGGTGGTGATGATGAAGACGTTCATGGTGATGGTGATGGTGATGGTGGAGAAGATGGCTTAGTGCTAGGGTTTGTGTGTTGATGTATATGTAACTTCGGAATGTATTTCATCTGTGTATTTTATATATATTTATTGTACCCTTATAAGAGATGTGTCATTCCTCTATAAGGAAGTGTCATCATGTGGATTGACAAGTGTCGCAAGTGTGTGTACTTGCCGATGGGTTATTAGACCAGCTTGTGGGGTTGGCCCTGAATTATATATAATATAATGTGGATGTACCTAGCTAGACAAGTCGGCGCCATAAGGTCACTGGGCAAAAAGGTTAGTATAAATAGAGATCGGAGATCTCTATTTTACTCATTCAGAAAAGCAACTCACTCTCACTCAGAAAGTGGCGCACTAGTGAGGAGGAGGATCATCTGCTACTAGAAGACTATCTCATTGTTATTTGGTTGTACTTTGGTTGAGCCATTGCTCTCTCTATCTCTGAGGAAGTTGTGGGGTTTTTCACCTTTGGGTTTTCCCCACGGAAACTCTGTGTCTCTTGTCTCTTATGCTTTTGATTCTTGTGATGGTTGTCATATTGTGATTGTCATGCATTGATATACTGTATATGTTATTCTCTCAGTAAAGATCCTAGAGTATTGTGAATTAATGATCAAAATTTAACATGGTATCGGAGCTAACCTGAGAAGAAGACATTTTGCAGTGACGGAAGCTTGAGTTTCTTGTTTATTGGGTTTCTCTCCATAGATTTTGGAAAATCAGTATAGTAGATTGATGCTACTCATCAAGGCGCATCTATCTGTCCAATCAGAATTCAATTCCGAGCATTTTCAGATTTGGCCCTAAAAACTAGGGTTTCCTCAAAAATAGGAATTTTTGGAATCTGAAGACACAGCTGGAATCTCCTTGCAAAAATCGAACTTTAGAGCTTTCTATCGATATTTTTGGCTGGGTAGATCTCCAGGAATATCAAACCCTAATTCAGGGCTCTCCCGAGTGAACCCGGGAGGACAAAAGATCAAATCTGAAGGGTAAAGCTTTGCTGATCTCAAATTATGAATACACCAGGATAATCACCTCATCAAGGCGCATCTTTCTATCCTTTTAGAAAATTGAAATTCACATTTTGAATTTTTAGGGTTTTTCCCACAAACCCTAATCTTGGACCAGATCCAGTTTTCAGCATTTCAAGTGGTAAGATCTAAATCTTTTCTATTTCCATTTGAAGTACTCTTTAAGATGTCTCACCACACCAAGCTTGAGGATAATCTTGAAGGAGCTGATAACTTCCGGGATTGGAAGTATAGGATTGGGTTAATCCTGGAAGAGAATGAGTTGGACTCATATGTGAAAGAAGACATCCCTATCCCAGAGGATGAAGAGGCCAAGGTATTGGATAAGAAGAACTTGGTCAAGGCAAAGAGAATCATTGTTGATTCCATTAAAGATCATCTCATACCCCATGTGTCCTCTCTAAAGACACCCAAGGAGATGTTTGACTCTTTGACGAAGCTATTTGAAGGGAAGAACATAAATCGGAATATGACCCTACGGAACCAATTGAAAGGAGTAAAGTTTCAGAATGGAGAAACCATTCAATATTATTTTTCAAGGGTCTCCCAGATCAAGGAATAACTAGAAGGAGTGGATGAAATGGTGGAGAATGGTGAAGTGGTAATGACCACTCTAAATGGCCTACCCAATCATGGGATTCCTTTATCCAAGGAATTTGTGCAAGGAAGAAGTTGATCTCCTTCAGTAGACTACGGGAAGAATGCTCACAAGAAGAAGCAAGGCTTGTGGCATGAGAAGAAAAGATGGGGAATGAAGATCAAGCTCTCACAGCTCACACCAAGAAAGGGAACTCCAAGAGAGAGCCATATCACTCCAAGAAATCTTCACATCACTTCAAAGAAAGAAGAATATGCTTCACCTGTAATGAGAAAGGACATATTGCCATAAATTGTCCCAAGAACAAGAAGGACAACAACAACTCCAACAAGAACAAGAAGGACAACAAAAGAAGGTTTCATGCTCATGCTGCCGAGGATGATGAACCACCCAAGAAGAAGGATAGGGCAAAAAGTGATGATGACTCATCAAGTGAAGAAGAGTATGTTCTAATCTCTGCTCTCACAGGTACCATCTCCCATGGTTGTAATGATTGGTTGATTGATAGTGGGGCCTCCAAACACATGACTGGGTTTAAGGAATCTTTTGTGAATCTATCTGAACATGAATCACCCCATAAGGTGAAACTTGGGGATGATTATCAATACCCAATCAAAGGAAGTGGTGAAGCCTCCTACAACCTAGATTCTGGAAAATCTTTGAAGATGAAAGAAGTTCTTTATGTACCTGGGCTCAAGAAGAAGTTACTCTCAATCTCTGTATTAGATGAAAAAGGTATGAGGGTTGCATTTGTGGATGGCCAAGTCCTAATGTGGCCAAAGGGAAAGACCATAGATGATGTAGTAGTGATTGGAGAGCAAGAGGGAGGTCTGTATAAATTGAAGGGACAACCTGAACATGCCATGGTGCATGAATCCATGGAGCCAAGTGAACTTTGGCATAGAAGACTTGCTCATATGCACTATAGAGCACTTCCAATTGCAAGCAAGGCTTTAGAGGGTCTTCCTGAAATCAAGAACAAACATGAAGGTGTTTGCAAAGGATGTGCAAAAGGTAAAAACATTAAGAAGGCTTTCCCAAGCAGTGAAAGCAAGGCAAAAGACATCCTATATATCATCCACTCAGATGTATGTGGTCCTATGTCATCTAGTTCCCTGAGTGGGTATGTTTACTATGTCTCATTTATTGATGACTTCTCCAGGAAGACTTGGGTATACTTCTTGAAGAACAAAGATGAGGTGTTTGATAAGTTTAAGGAATTCAAAACCTTGATGGAGAATCAAACTGACAAGAAGATCAAAAAATTCAGATCCGACAATGTTGGAGAATTCACCTCAGGTGACTTCAAGAAGCTTTGCAGTGATTCAGGGATTAAGAGGGAGTTGACTACTCCTTACAATCCACAACAGAATGGAGTTGCAGAAAGGAAGAATAGAACAATCATGGAAGCAGCAAGAGCAATGCTCCATGACCAAGATCTACCTATGCATCTATGGGCAGAAGTAGCTAGAACAGCTGTATATGTGCAGAATAGAACACCCCACAAGATATTGGACAACAAGACAGCAGAAGAGGTCTTCTCTGGTAAGAAACCTGAAATCAGCCATCTCAGAATATTTAATTGTCCAGTATACACTCATGTCCCAAAAGAAAATAGGACTAAACTAGATCCTTAAGGAAAGAAGGGTATCTTTGTGGGTTACAGTGAAAGCTCGAAGGCTTACAGAATATACTTTCCAGGGTTCAAGAAGATTGATGTCAGCAGGGATGTAACATTTGATGAAATCTCAGCATTCATCAAATCAAGGAAGACACCTATCGAAGTTTATGAAGAACCTAAGGAAACTAGATTTCAAGACACTACCATGACTGAAGCAGTTCCAAAAGTTGTTCGTGAGTTTGAAGATCCTCAAGAACCTGTAGATCCACCCCATGAGGATAAGTCTCGCAAGAGGAAACCTGCATGGGCTAGAGAGCTCATTCAAGATGCAAAAAGATTTGGCATTCTAGAAGAAGAACATAGAGCAAAGAAGAGAACCAGATCACATACCAGCTATGTTGCTTTACTCTGTGACATTTTGAACAAAGAACCTTCCAGTTATGAAGAAGCAGCGGAAAAGAAAGAATGGAAGGATGCCATGGTTGAGGAATACCAATCAATAATGAATAATGATGTTTGGGATGTTGTCCCAAGACCTAAAGAGAAGTCTGTTGTGACTTCTAAATGGATCTTCAAAATCAAGCCTGCTGCAGATGGCAGTGTAGAGAAATACAAGGAAAGATTCATAGCTCTTGGCTTCTCTCAGAAAGAGGGAATAGATTATGAAGAAACTTTTGCACCTGTAGCCAGGTATACTTTCATCAGAACAGTACTTGCCCTGGATGCAGCAATGAGATGGAAAATACACCAAATGGATGTCAAGACTGCTTTCTTGAATGGTGTAGTTGAAGAGGAAGTATATGTGGAATAGCCACTCGGTTTTGAAATACATGACAGGGAGTCATATGTGTGCAGATTGAAGAAATCCTTGTATGGCTTGAAGCAAGCTCCCAGAACCTGGTATGGTGGGATGGACAGTTTCCTATCTAGTTTGGGCTTTACCAAGAGTAAAGTGGATTCAAACCTTTACTACAAGGTTGAGAAAGGGAATCCTGTGATTCTACTCCTATATGTGGATGACCTATTTGTAACA
Organism: Larix kaempferi; assembly: GCA_027924585.1. Taxonomy (NCBI): domain Eukaryota; kingdom Viridiplantae; phylum Streptophyta; class Pinopsida; order Pinales; family Pinaceae; genus Larix; species Larix kaempferi. Next base: position 453,924 of record BSBM01002405.1, on the reverse strand, counting down.
GGAGATGACAGACTGATTGTAGATACTAAGAGGAAGCTTGCTGCTGAATTCGATATGAAAGATTTGGGAATGATGCACTATTTCCTAGGTATGGAGGTGTGGCAAAATGTAGGTGGGATCTTCCTTGGTCAAAGGAAGTACACAGTAGATATCCTGAAGAGATTCGGGATGATGGATTGCAAGGCCATGGCCACACCTATGGCATCAAATCTGAAGCTTCTATGTGATGCTTCATCTGAGCCGGTTGATGTCTCTATGTATCGTCAGATGATTGGGTCCTTGATGTACCTGAAGAACACAAGACCAGATATTTGCTTTGCTGTGAACACATTGAGCCAGTTCCTAACGGATCCGAGGAGTGTTGACCTGGTTGCTGTAAAGCATGTTCTGAGGTACCTAAAGGGTACAGTGGATTTTGGGCTCAAGTATGAAGCGAATCAAAAGTTTAACCTGCAGGGTTATGTTGATTCAGATTGGGCTGGCAGTGCTGCAGATAGGAAGAGCACATCTGGGTGTTGCTTCAGTATGGGATCAGGTGTGATCTCATGGTTTAGCAGGAAGTAGTCCTGCGTGGCACTGAGTACAGCTGAGGCGGAGTATGTTGCAGCCTGTTCAGCTAGTTGTGAGGCAGTATGGCTACGGAAGCTACTGTCTGAGTTATTTGATCTCCCATTGGATACTACTAGTATCTTCTGTGATAACCAGAGTTGTGTGAAGCTATTCAAGAATCCAGTGTTTCATGATAGGTAGAAACACATAGAGATCAAATATCACTATATTAGGGATATGGTGCAGAAAGGAGCTATGAAGCTCCTGTATGTTGCGATGGACGAGCAGATTGCAGATGTGCTGACGAAGCCACTAGCTAGGGTGAAGTTCGAGTACTTCAGAGAGAGGCTTGGCGTTCTTCAGATCGAGGACACTTCGAGGAAGAAGTGATGGACACATCTGCTGAAGCCATTCCAAGCATGTTGGAAGGAGGATCCTTCACATGGCTGTGGATGTAAGTGCTGGATGATGAGCATCAGGATGATGTTCTGGTTTCTGCTGGATATGATCAGTTGGATCATTTTTATGTATGTATGTATGCTGGATATGATCAGTTGGATCATTTATATGTATGTACGCATCATGTTGGATGCTGGATATGATCGGTTGGATCATTTGTATGTATTTTGTATATGCATCATGTTGGATGCTTGGACCATGTATCTGTATATGTATCAAGTGGATACATTGTATGATCAGGGTGATCATGTGTACATCAGGATGATGTATGATGAGTATCAGATGATACTTTGTGGCCGTGGATTAGGTTGTGTAGGTAAGCATGTAATTTATGCCCTGGGAGATTTGCAAATGGTCTTTCGAGGTTTTTCCTATGACATGTAATTCGGTGCCCTGGGACATCTAGCAAATGCTCTTTCGAGGTTTTGCTTGGGAGGACATATAATTTGTGCCCTGGGAGATCTGCAGATAGTCTTTCAAGGTTTTGCCTATGGCATGTAATTCGGTGCCCTGGGATATCTGGCAGATGCTCTTTCGAGGTTTTGTCCTATGGCATGTAATTTGCTCGTGGGAGATTTGGACAGGATGAAAAAGGCCTCAGATGCTTCAGCCAGGTTTTGCCATGACCACATGTAATTTGCTCCTGGGAGATCTGGATAGGATGAAAAAGGCCTCAGATGCTTCAGCCAGGTTTTGTGGTGAGATCACATGTAATGTGCTCCTGGGAGATCCGACAGGTAGAGCCGTGTGCTCGTAACAGCCTAGGATGCTTCAGCCAGGTTTTGTGATGGGTCACATGTAATGTGATCCTAGGAGATCCTACAGGTAGAGCTATGTGCTCATAATAGCCTGGGATGTTGCAGCCAGGTTTTGTAACGCACATAATAAGTCCTGAGGTTTCCAGAGTATGGCCAGTGATGATGAAGACCTGCAGGTGGTGGGCTTACATCCAGTATGAAAAAGGACTGGCTCTGTAGAACTTCCTATGACGAGTAGAGTCAGAGATTGGTTGAGATAGCAGTAGCAGTGACGATGATGATGATGATGCATCGATGACGATGATCCCAAGAAGAAGACTTGTCTAGTAGTACTATGTCGAGAAATACCTTCCTAGTTAAGAGGGAGTGTTGATGTTTATGTAACTTCGGAATGTATTTCATCTGTGTATTTTATATATTTTTTTTGTACCCTTATAAGAGATGTGTCATTCCTCTATAAGGAAGTGTCGTCATGTGGATTGACAAGTGTCGCAAGTGTGTGTACTTGCCGATGGGTTATTAGACCACCTTGTGGGGTCGGCCCTGAATTATATATAATATAATGTGGATGTACCTAGCTAGACAAGTCGGCCCCATAAAATCACTGGGCAAAAAGGTTAGTATAAATAGAGATCGGAGATCTCTATTTTACTCATTCGGAAAAGCAACTCACTCTCACTCAGAAAGTGGCGCACTAGTGAGGAGGATCATCTGCTACTAGGAGACTATCTCAGTGTTATTTGGTTGTACTTTGGTTGAGCCATTGCTCTCTCTATCTCTGAGGAAGTTGTGCGGTTTTTCACCTTAGGGTTTTCCCCACGGAAACTCTGTGTCTCTTGTCTCTAATATGCTTTTGATTCTTGTGATGCTTGTCATATTGTGATTGTCATGCATTGATATACTCTATATGTTATTCTCTCAGTAAAGATCCTAGAGTATTGTGAATTAATGCTCAAAATTTAACATTGTGTGAGGGTTAGGGCTAGAGTTATAGAAGGAAATTGAATTAGGGTTAGAGTTATAGTTAGCAATGATGATGAAGATGATGTTGATGATGAAGACATGATTATGATGGTGACATTGATGGTGATGGTGATGGTGATGGTGATGGGGAGGATAACAAAGATGGCTTAGTGCAGGGTTTGGGTGAGGGTTAGGGATAGATTTATAGAAGGAAATTGAATTAGGGTTAGAGTTAGAGTTAATGATGATGATTAAGATGGTGGTGATGATGGTGACATTGATGGTGATGGTGACAGTGATGGTGAGGATAAAGATGATGGATTAGTGCTAGGGTTTGGGTGCGGGTTAGGGCTAGAGTTATAGAAGGAAATTGAATTAGGGTTAGAGTTAGAGTTAAGCATTGAAAAAGTAGAGGCATTATTTGTTTCCCAAGGAATTTGTGTTATACACAGATCACCAAGCAATGAGGTATCTGAATACTCAGTCAAAGTTGAATCAGTAGCACATGAAGTGGGTCGAATTCCTACAGGGATATACTTTCATGTTGCGACATAATTTGGGCAAGTCGAACAAGGTTGTCGATGGGTTGAGTCGAAGAATTGCATTAATGAAAATGATGACAGTTCAAGAAATAGGAATATAGTCAATGAAGATAGAGTATGTGACCAACGAGGATTTTGCGAAAGCATGGGAGGCTTGTCGTGAACCGTTGACTGTCGACTGGACTCCATACTTGGATTATTTCATCCAGGGGGATACCTATTCAAGGGACAACAATTGTGTATTCCCAGAGGATCCATGAGAGAGAACCTAATCTGATAATTGCATAGCGGTGGATTAGTAGGTCATTTTGGCATCAAAAAGACCAAGGCATTGGTTGAAAAAAAGTATTAATGGCCAGGAATGACGACATATGTCGGGAATTGGGTACAACAGTCTTGATTTTTCTAGTTGGCGAAAGGAAGAAGTCAGAACATGGGGTTGTATACACCATTACCTGTAGCGAATACCCCATGGGAGAACCTGAGCATTGATTTCATGTTAGCATTGTCAAAGACACAGCAGGGGAGCGACACAATTTTTGTTGTAGTCGATAGATTTTTGAATATGGCTCACTTTATTCGGTGTCAGAAGACAAGTGATGCCATAAGCATTGTTGTACTATTCTTCAAGGAGGTAATCAGATTGCATGGGTTTCCAAATAGTATAACATCGGACAGAGATACCAAGTTTACGGGTCATTTCTGGATAACCCTATGGAAGAAACTAGACACGAGATTGTTGTTTAGCTCGGAATATCATCCGCAGACAGACGGACAGACCGAGGTGTTGAATACAATTTTGGGAAACCTTCTAAGGTGTTTGACGATCGAAAGACCCAAGCAGTGGGAGAACATGTTGGCGCAAGCAGAGTTCAGATACAACAATTCTGTGAATTGGTCGATAGGTTTGAGCCCATTCCATATTGTTCAGGGATGAAACCCACATGGAGTGGAAAATTTGGTCGAGTTACCAACATAAATCAGGAAAAGCGCGGATGCAGAATCATTCGTAGAGCACATGAAAGAAGTGCATGAAGATGTGCGAAATCACATAGAGAAGAGTAACGCGGCATACAAGTTGAGAGCCGAGAGAAAGAAGAGGCTACAGTCGTTTAGCAAGGGAGACTTAGTCTATGCACATTTGTGGAAGGAAAGATTTCTGACAGGGACATATAACAAGCTGAAGCTGAAGAAGATTGGACCATGTAATATTCTAAGGAAGATTTCGGACAACGCTTATGTGTTGGAGCTGCCGAAGGACTTGAGCATTTCACCAACATTCAATGTCTCAGATCTGTACAAGTTTGAAGAAGGGTCAAGCAGCGGAAGCATGGAAGTGTCGAACATCGGCTGGATGGCGCAGATTCCAGATCGACACAAAGAGGAAATCACAGAAGTAATAGGGAATGCGAAGTCGAGCGTACATGTAGTTCGCGAAGGAAAGAATACTTAGTGTGATGGAAAGATGATGAGTTACAAGAGGCGAGATGGATTTCCAAAGAAGAGTTCATGAGACTGACGGAGTAGTCGATTTATTTTTCACCTGGTGAGTCTGATGCAGGAGCATCAGAGCCTAGGTAGAGCTGTCATAGTTGATCGACAATGCAGAAGGCCGACCAGAAGGAATGCCAATGAACACTGGTGCGGAAGGGAAGATTGGTTGTTGAAGTCAATAAGTCAAGCAGGAGCATTCGATATGCAATCAATAGAATATGTGATAGAAGGATAGTCAACATGTCATAGGTCGACAGACGTCGGAGTTGTAGTAGAGACGTCGAGAGTTGACATGTTGTCGAATTTAAACTTCGACAGTTTTGGGTATGAGACAAGTGAGGAGGAAGGAGCGGACCAGCAAATCCTTAGATGCAAAAGTGAAGCCAATGGGTATGTTGAAGGCTGACGGAAGACAGTATGGTCGAAGCAATGACAAGACCGACTACTGTAGCAGTGTCAAAAAGACACACAGAAAGTCAAGTAGAGTACTTGGTAGTCGTTCGGGGTTGCTAAGGAATTTATGAGCAGTTATTGCAGGTGGTTGGGATCATGACAGATGTCGCCACATGTGGAGTTTGTGCAGCATAGCAGAGGCACTGATAGTTGCAGGTCTCTTGGATCAAGGATATCGGTGGACAAAGGAAGTGTGTTTCGAGGGTCAGAGTAGACCTCGGGATCCACAGTAGCAGAGTAGAAGGCCAGGGAGCTTGGATCAGTTGGATCACTTGACTTGGAAGAGTTCAGTCATCCAAAGAGAGTTGGCAGAGCAGAGCTCAAGAGAATATTTGTAGATTAGATAGGAGAGTCACACATCTACATATTGTGGAGAAGATCGAGCCATAGCTCAGAGTTTCACAGTGAACCAGGAGAGGGTGAAGATCGACACACGGAGAGAGCACATAGTTACGTCTGTATTGTAATAGGCTAAGGACGACATAATTAGTTGTTTTACTTTCCTTGCATTTCACATTGTAACCGATCGATTCAAAGTAATAGAAGCCAGCTTCTAGATCCTATTTACATCTTGTTTATGTGAATGTGTGTGTTGTGTGTAATCGTTAAGAAAGAAGGTCCAGCCGACCAACCTTGTGCTAGGATCTGAATCCAATAGAAGCCCTGATGTTTAAATTAAAATGTCTTAAGCATAAAACTATCGATTGGGAATATATCAAGAAGGATAAGGATAGGGAGGAGCTGAAGAAGATTGAATCACATTTGAGGGATATCTTCAATTACAATTCTAATGGTATCTTTACTGAAGAAGAGAAATCGAAATTATAGATTTTGGAGGAAAGTCAGTCCTTTCTTTTGAGGCAAGAAGAAAATTATTGACGATTGAAAAGCAGAGCTACTTGGGTAGCATTGGGGGATGAAAATACAATAAAAAATCATAATTATGCTTCCTTCAGGAGGAACATCAATGTTATATGGTATATTCAATATCTAAATGGTAATTCCATTAGTGCTCATGAGGATTTGGAAAATACTACTAAAGATCACTTATTAAGACACTTTTCTGATTTGGAGTCTAACATGATTGATGATCAATTAAAGGTTCTTTAGTATTATCCTTCTTTCTTCTCTTCTGAGGAAGGAACGGATATTGGAAGATCGGTCACTTTGGATGAAGTTGAAAATGTCCTCAAGTTATTTGCAAAGGATAAGATTCCTGGTCGAGATGGGTGGACTCTTGAACTTTTCCTTGGTTTTTTTTATATAATGGGTGAATATCTGTTGCAGATGATAGAATTTTCTATAATGGAATGTTTGGTTTCTGGAGGTCTTAAATATACATTCCTGGCCCTCATTCCTAAGTGTAGAAATCTTGTGTCCTTCAATGAATTTAGGCCAATTTCTTTATGCAATTTGGCCTACAAGATTATTACAAAAATAATTTCCAACAGAATAAATCCAAAACCGTCGGAGTTAATGTCAAAAGAACAGTTTTGCTTCTTGGCTAATAGACAAATTTTGGATGTTGTTGGAATATCTCATGAGTGTATTCACTCTATTAAAATTAAGAATATGAGTGCTTTGATTCTCAAGATGGATTTGGTTAAAGCTTATGATCAGGTTAATTGGGTCTTTTTGAGACTATTGCTTCTGCATATTGGTCTCCCTCTTCAAATTACAAATTGGATTATGGAATGCGTGATGTATGCAAACTTTGTAGTTTTGATTAATGGATCACCCTCCTCCTTTTTTCGAAGTTCAATAGACTTGAGACAGGGGTTTCCTTTGTCCCCCCTTCTCTTTCTTTCGGTTATTGATGGTTTGAGAAGAATGATTTGTGTCGTAAGAAGTGGAGGTAAATTGAAAGGTATTAAGATCTCCTCCAAGGTCTTAATTACATATTTACTTTTTGTGGATGATGTTGTTCTTTTTGGTAGAGGTAGTGCAACAGAATGGAGTCATTTTGCATATATTATAAATTTATTTTTCTCTACCTCTGGAATGGAAGTAACTTTAAATAAGTTGGATTTATTGTGTAATAATGTTGATGATTTGGTGCTAGAACAAATATCCAGTATTCTGCCATTTAAGATGGTTTTAAATATCTTGGATATTTTATCAAACCAAATGGTTATGGGATTAATGACTGGATATGGATGGTTTGGAAATATGAAAATAAAATCAGTTTATGGTGTTATAAGTTCCTCTCTCTTGGAGGAAGACTAACCCTTCTAAAATCTATTTTAGGGGGTATGCATTTATATTGGTTTTCGATGGATCAAATTCCATAAACTATTTTGAATATAATAAGTCCTTGATGTTTAGATTCTTATGGTTTGGAAAAAATTTTGGTGGTCGAATCCATCTTGTTAATTGGGAACATATTTCTTTTCCTAAAAATATGGGAGGATGGAATATCAAAAATATATTTTGGTTCAATCCTGCTCTTTGTATGAAGAGCATGTGGCGAGGTCTATTTGGATCCAGGCTATGGTCAGAAGTCTTGCACTGCAAATACATTATGATGGATTAGAATGCCATTTAAAAATTTCAGGAACGCTTCTTTTTTCTGGAGTGGTTTCATGAGGACTTATCTGTGGATCAATAGTCATTTAGCATGGAAGGTGGGAAACTGGAGGAATATTCTAGTTGGGATTGATCCCTACATTGGAAATGAATATGAGTATATTTTGTCTCCTCTTATTCGTGACCATCTAGCAAATTTTGGGTATATTACTTTAGCCAAAATAAAAAGTCCTAGTTGGTTCCATAATTCTACATCATATTATTAAACGCTCATGATCTCGTCCTTGGAAGCATCTGAGCTGAAAAGTGGAACTGTTATATTCTGAAATTAAATTATGTAGGTATCAGACTTACATCTAAGGATGATAAGTTGGTATGGAGCAACAAGTTAGAAATTGGTCAACATACTCTACTATTGTCAATTTGCAATTCTCTGGTGTATCTAAATGGTGATATTTGAGGCTGTGGAAATGGAAAATGCCTCTGAAAATTAAATGTTTCATATGGTTGGTGCTTGAAGAGTGCCTATTGAATTCAAATAATCTTTTGCGCATGGGTAGAATTGGTCTGAATATTTGATTGTTATGTAAACGAGGTGGTGAATCAGTTAACCACTTGTTTGTTTATTGTGGTTTCGTCGGGAAAGTTTGGTCTCGGGTTTGTTTAATTTTAAAAATTTATGATGATTAGGGTGTGGGGATCTTTGATTACTCCTTTCATCAATGGGTTCGTTCATGTGGTATATTTAATAATTTTCCTGCCTTGTCTCATGGGAGATTTGGAAGATTTAGAATAATTCTATATTTGAGCAGATCACTTTGTGTTCTTATGTGGCTATGAACAAAGCCTTCAATATGTTTAAACTATATAATTATGAGCAAAAAATCTTGAAACCGCCAAGAGCTAATATAGTAATTCCTTCTTCAAACAGAGCCACTAGTTTCTTCGATGGTGCTTCAGTTGACGGAAAATGTGGAGTTGGTTTTTACTTAATTATAAATAAGGAGACTTCCTTTAAAATGAGATTGTTTTGTGGTTCTAGTTCCAATACAAAAGCATAATTACTAGCAATGTAGGGTTTAGTCAAGGTTTATAACACTTTTGGTATTGATACCATAAGAGTTTGTGGTGATTCATTGGTGGATGTCTAGTGGGAAAAAAATATATTCAGCCTTAACACTCTTTAGTTACTTCATTGGTTTCATAGGATTGATCTTCTTCTAAATTATTTTTACATTGTAAAATCGTTCACATTTACAAGGATTTAAATGATGTCGATTCTCTCTCTAAGTATGCATTAGATGGTGAAGAAGGTTGGCTCTTTTGGGACAAATGGTCAAATGGTTTGAAGACTGATGAGGGATCTATGTATATGTTTGCATATTAGCTCTGTTGAGTTTGTATTTCTTTTTATTTTTGTATTTGTTTTTTTTTTAGGATCTAGTTGGGTTTGACCCTTTTTTGATGGTCCAAAACAATTCTGGTTTGGTTTATATGTGTTTGAATATGTTTGGTAACTCTGTGGAATGCTTCAGTCCATGTTTAGCTAATGTTTCCGAAAATGTTTTGAAAAATTGGGAATGTGCTTTTTGATTCATAGTAATATAGCAAAAGTATGATTTTTTCTTCTTGAAAATATATATATATATATATATAAAGAGAGAGAGAAAAAAATACATAGAGAGAGAGATTGATTTGTTCCTATATATATATATATGTTTATTTATCTTATGACATATAAGACAATTAAAATATAGGTATCTAGTGTTTCTACTCTAACTTTTTTTTTAATTATTTGAAATGATAAGGCTTTAAAATGGTAGTATTCTAAAGGTTATATGTCAAAATTCTAGAGCTTTGTTTATAACAACAATAATAATATAATTATGGAAAAATATATTTTCACTATTACAAGTTGTATTTTACATTTGTACATTTTTTATGAATGAATTTTATCATTTAAATACTAAAGTAGTGTACTAATACAAACATATTCCTCATATTTTGTAGAAAAATAAGGTATCATTTTTATGAAAACTCAATTCTTACAAAATTATACAATTTTTTCCAAAAATTAAAATTATATTTTTAATTTTAATTATATTTCTTACAATCCATCTTCTTGCATCATATTCAATTTATTATGTAGGATTGTAAAGGTGCCTCAAAACATTCCTTCATGTCAACGGATTGATTTTTTAAACATCTAAATACAGTATATCTTTTTATAATATAGTGAATTTGAATAATTAAAATTTCCTTAATCTACGTGTGGTTAAAAAAATTCCATTCTGAGTAATATGTTATGAGACTATACGATCATGATTTTACATTAGCCTTAATATTCATTTCCTCTCCTCAAGTTATGAAAGTTTGTATACTATGTAAGGCACAACCCTATTTGAGCGTAGAGAATGGGTCCATTTCTTTACCCTTGAATTAGTTAGGAAAACAATTTTCAATTAATGGAAGCCAATTCAAAGTCACAATAAGTGGAAATTAGAAATTAGGACATTTGGACTATTGCAATTAGTACAGTAAATTAGGAATTTATTTTACGAAAGTATAATAAATTCATATTAAATAAGAAGGCTTTCAAAGCATGGAGAGATTAGGAAAATTTGTAAAAATTAAAGAGATTAGGAAAATTTGTAAAAATTGAATATATATATATATATATATATATATAACAAAAATTAAGTTTTCATTTAAGCACAACTCTTTTAGAGTCTAAATATATTTCTTAATTATACCCCATAATTCAATGAAGTGATGGTTAGAAATTACGTTAACAACTTATATATTGTCCTTTAGTTTTAATTTTAGTGTTCAAGAATCTCTTTAATCTATGCAAAAATGTTTCTTCCTTTCTATGTGTAAACACGGTTAATAAATACGTACATGAATATACTTGAATTTAACATTAATTTTGTAATTTTGGATATGAATAGATTACTTTTTGGTTTGAATTAATTAAATATTTTCTTCATTTTCTCAAGAACGAGAAAATATAATAAGTCTCAGGCTATGGATATAAACATTAGTGCACTATTATAATTAGTGGATCAGACCAAATTGATCTACATAATTAGTTTATGAATTTTTTTGATCAACTCCAATGAGGAATATTAAATTTTGGACCTAGAATGGTCACCTTGGGTCAATGCTTGAAAACAATGTTAATGAAGTTGAATTAACACTCCTCTAATTTGAAGTAAAAGGATTTAATTCTTTTGGGTGGTTAAACTCAAAGGAACTCTCTAGGAGGTTGTCACTACATTATATGGGTTAATATATATCCAATAACAAGTCAAATGTATTAAATGCAATGCACATGAAAAATATGATGATGATGATGGTATTTAACGTCCACTAAGACTAATGTCGGTCTATCGGACCTTAAGAAGATAGATGTTATTTGGTTTTCTTTAAAAAACTATTTCTATGCTCAAAGAACTTGTAGAGGAGGGTTCTTAGCTCGATATAGTTTTGGGGATCTAGAAGGTTAGAAAGGTTAATGTTGGATCAAAGATGTTCAAACTGAGATCTAATGTGAGTGAAAGCCGAGCAATCTAAGAGAAAGTGATTTTCATCTTCCACATTCATAGAATCGCAGATATGGCAAATTATTTCAGTCCAAGGCATTTTAGGGGTTTTACAACACCCAATTTCACTATGAAGCTCATGGGAGTTCATTCTAATCTTAGCAATATTAATTTTCTTCTTTGAACTTGTTAAGATAGAAATATAGTTTTGATCCTCAAGATTAGGGTTAATGATCTCTTTATAATACCGAAGCTTTCTTTTTACCTCTAATTCTTCTTTGCACCACATTTTCTCTTTGAAGGTGGAAGTAATAATGTGATTAGTTTTATCAATATTTTGTAGAGTGGTAGTTTCATTAACCCCCCAATAGTTTAACCAAGTCGTGGCATATTTAAGCCATCCGCGCTTGAGGTACATGCGATTTTGGGTGGAGTTAAAAGTGATTTTAGGAATTCAGTCATCTCCTATATTGTTTAATTTGTTCTTGTACATTAGATATCTAATCATAGCCATGCTTTCAATAGGGGAGAGCCCTACTTCTAAGAGGATAATAGGATAGGGCGTGTTGCTCTAAATTTTCAAATTATAAGTAATAAACAATTTCTGGATTTGCTCAATTCTTCTCCAAGACTCTCTAGAAATGCAACATCCCCAAGCTTCGCAACCATATAAAATAATGGGAGTGACGATCATTTTAAAGAGGAATTTATTTTTGTCCCACATCACAAGGTTTGACAACTTACAGTTGTTTTCAGGGTCGAAGTAGGATTTCCACCCTCCATTTATCTTCTTCTCAATGCTATAGTTCCAGTTGAGCTTGTGATGAAATTCAATTCCTAAGTAATTATAGGAGGTTACTTCATGTAAGATTTTATTCTCATAAGAAAAATTGTCATAAGTACCTTTATTGGACTTGATCATCATGACTTTTGTTTTTTCAATGTTAATAGTCGTGCCCATATTGGTGTAGAAACCTTTGAGAATTCATAATTGCTTCTCAAGATCATAAGGGAAGCTATACATAAGAACGATATCTTCAACATAGAGAATACGCATGATGACTATTCATTCCAAGGTTGTTCCCACACAACCTGCCTCTTCTAGGCATTCTTCAAGCTTATCAATGTAAATTCCAAAAACGGTAGGGGAAAGGGGACACCCTTGCTTAAATCCAATATTACAATTAATATATTGCGACCATCCTTTAGTACTTTGGAATTTGGAAATGTCTTTCTCATATAACCTTATAGTTGCAACCCTCAACTCAAGAGGAAATTTTAGCTCTTCTAATCTATTCCAAAGGTTATATCTAGGCAGTGTATCAAAATCTTTCCGAAAGTCCACGAAACAACAAAAAAGATTGGATTTATTATTACGACACTCCTCTGCGATGATCCTAAGCATAATGAGGTGGTTAGTGGTTGAGTGATTCCTTCTGAATCCTTCTTGGCCTTTATCCCTCTTTCCTTCATTTTCTAGCCATATGCTAATCTTCTTTTCAAGGATAATGTCATATAACTTGGCTAAGAGAGGGCTAATCATAATTGTATGGTAATTAGATGGTTTATATTTATCTCTACTTTTAAATACAGGAACTATAAGGGTCTGAGTCCAAGGATTAGGGAATCCATGCTTGAGTACGAAATTAAAGAGATTGTGAATATAAGGGATGAGGACGGGTGCTCTGATTTTTAGGATTTATACTTGGTACCCTTCAATATATTTATCTTTTCCATTAGCTAGGCGCTTAATCGCAAAGTCAATGTCTTATAAGGAAAATACTTACTTCGTTGTAAGGAGGGTTTGAATGTTATCTACAACATCCCGGGATTTGTAAATCTTTTTGATATACGAGTTACAATCCTCCATAGAGATATTATTATTTTCTTTAGTTTTACAAGTTAAAATTTGTCTCCATAAATTCTTAGGAGCCGTCTTAGATAAGTGTAAAATCTTTTCTTTTCTTTTATTTATATAGAAAATCTTTTTCTTTTAATTAGAGCTTTGTATGTACTTATCTTTTCGGATTTCAAGGACTTGTCATCAACTTCCTTAATTTCTCTATGTGCATGCTTACAATCCTTATCATACCAAGGGTTGGTTCTTATGTTCTTCTTTTTTCTAGGGATTTCACGAGAAAACTTGATGATAGAAGAGGAGTGGGAGGTAGTAAAAATATGATAGAGATCTTCTATATTGTTGTTGTTAGAAAGAGAGAACAAATTCTTCGTTAAATCATTAATAAATCCATTTGTATTATTTCTATCAAAGATCAAGTCCTTTTGGATTTGATAATTTTCCTCAATGGGATCAGTATGTATGGTAAGATTGAGGGTTATAATTAAAGGCCTATGATGAGAGTCAAACTCGTGGTCATTTAGGATGTCGAAATTTAAAATTTCATTGCATAAAGGGATATCATATATGACATAATTAACTACACTACTACGAAGACCATGAATGCAAGTCATCCTACCTGAATTTCACCACTTCTTTAATCTGTACAAATTATGAGATCTTGAGCACTACAAAGATTAACTAACTCAGACGCAAACAAGTTTTCTCATAAATCTGAAGAGCCCCAACAAGTTAATGTCCAATTATTTGATGCATCTCCATGTTGAGTGTCCAATTATTCGATGCATATCCGTGTTGAATGTCCAATTATTCTATGCATATCCATGTTGAAGCCATGTGAGAACACCATGATTCACGCATTTGGAGTTAGCAACATATAGTAATATATTAGATTGGTTGATGCACAATAACAGTTCTCATTACATATTACTAGCCACAAAATACTTTAAAAAAATGAAATTCTTTGACTTGAAGAGTTGAATTGAGGTATTTGCATACATAATTTGAAGATGTCATAAGAACATGTAGGTAATAGACTTAGCATTTTTATTGTATACGTAATGGTATTTTTCTAAAACAAATACCAAAAATTTAGAGGATAACTCTAAATTTAGAGGATACTTGTGCATCTCTTGGAATGATTAATGAAATCAAAAGTTAATTTATAATGTATGTCACAATATATAAATAAAAAAAGATATATGAAACAATTATATGTGTGTGTGTGAAGAATTAGACATATCAGCTCCGTAGTTTCATCATATTCGAGTACGTCTATAACATCAAATGCATAAAGATAATAGAAATCTATAATAAATGGTTTTGTCTTAATTTAAATTAATCTTGAACCTAATATAAGCAAAGACACCACATAGGTTGACATGTATTCTTTACATATCTATAAAATAGTAGCATGATGTTAAAACTATCTTGCTAGAATATGTGCTAAGAAGATTTGACTTTCAAATATCTATTGCACATTTTGGACTAAATTCAAATATCATTAATATTTTTTGAATCTGCAACATGATTTATACAACCTCAAACATATTCAACATTATTATGATTCTCCCTACTAATTCATTACATTCTTCTGAAACATGGTTATGACATACTATTCTTTTTAGTATTTTCTTGAACCACATATGTGCTTCCCCCACCAAATAAAATCAATTCAATATCATTTCCGCATGCTAAAGAGTCATTGTATAAGCCTTGTATAGTGGCTTATGATCTTTTTCATATCCTATGGGTGACAAGAAAATATGTTAATATGTAAATTCCTACGTTATGGTCCCAAACCATGGTACCCAGCAAACATGACTATGTAGTGCTCAAAGGTCTAACATGGTTTGATGTACTTATGTTAATATGTAAATGTGTAGGTTATGGTCCCAAACCATGGTACCCAACAAACATGACTATGTAGTGCTCAAAGGTCTAACATGGTTTGATATACTTAGGTCGATCAAATAGTGGACATAATTCTTAGTAATAAAAAAAAAAATAGTGGACATAAAGAAATTCTTAGTAATAAAAAATAATAATAAAATAACATAAAGAAAACAACAAAGCACATATTAAGAGACTTCGAAAGAAATTCCTAGTAGGTAGGTGAAATGAAAACCTAATGTAAGTAAAGTACTAGGTGATTAAGTTATGTTAGGTGAGATTTATACCAAACAAAAGAGAATGGGTTCACACTTAAGAGTATATATCCTCATGCAATTGATTCCCCTATGTGAAAGTATTATCGCCCTCTTAAAATTCCTTAACTATTCAAGTGATTGGACATTTTTAATGAAAATGTTAATAGTTATATCAAAATTCTTTTTTTTCTTCATTAAAAATTAAAAATATCAAATTTGAATTATCAATAATATTATATTTCTCCGTTTATATTTAACAAAAATATACTAATTCATAATTTTTATATTTTTTTATGAAATAATAAATGAGATACATGATTTCATTCTACTCTCAAAAAATTTATTTTATCAAGTATATAAAAATCATGACTTATAATACTTTAAAAAATAGATTTATCATTTTTTTATATTTTTTATGAAATAATAAATGAGATACATGATTTCATTCTACTCTCACAAAATTTATTTTATCAAGTATATTAAAATCATCACTTATAATGCTTAAAAAAATAGATTTATCTTCTTAATGAATTCTGTGAGGACATAAAGGTTACGAATCAAAGTTACCTTTTATAATGCTTTTAAAAAGGAGATTCCTCTTTTTTAATGGATCATAATCTTTAATTGAATGTACAGAATTTAGAAAAAAAAATTATTGATTTTATTTATTTGATATAAATATCAATATAAATGAAATAATTAGGAAATTAAAAAAATGTTATAGATTAAAAATTATATATATATATATAATCAAAATATAAATAAAGAAATATTAAAAATGTATAAAGATGAAAATGAAATCTGCTTGTCTAAAATAAAGTGAAATTATGCATTAGATTTCGTAAAAACTTTAACTTTAAATTTGTAAACTAATTTTAACTTTAACTTTTTCAATTCATAACCATAAAATCTTTACATGAATCTTTAAAATTATTTTTAATCTTTAATAAAAAAAATAAAATTCAATGTTTAAAATCATAATAAAATATGAAATCTTGTTAAAACATTTGTATGCTTTTAAAAATGAATATCTCATTAAAACGAAGTAAGATCAAATGCTGAATGAATTTTCAAGATGGGCAAACATTGAATTTTAGCCCATCTCGATCTACATTGTTAGCTATAGCATGCATCGGCTATCAGACTGGTTTCCCAACAAAGAAGCCAGTCAACGGTTCTCTTCTCCAAATCATGATAAAAGCAACAATATCAAGCAGTCATAAAAGCAATTTTGAAAAATTGGATTGAATCAGGCCGTTGGTAAAAAGCAATTTTGAAAAATTGGATTGAATCAGGCCGTTGGTAAGAAGCAATTTTGAAAAATTGGATTGAATCAGGCCGTTGGTAAAAAGCAATTTTGAAAAATTGAATTGAATTAGGCCGTTGGACATGCACGAGTCGGATAAAAGCAAGCAGTCTTTCCCACAGATCAATAGTTGGAAGAAACGTTCTTATGGATAGAATCCTGGCGATGGTTCACATGATTAACCAATGTCTGAATTTGATGTACTTCCTGCTCCGTTTGAGAGGATAGAGCCACTGCACAATTCATTCTGTGCATATATCCTCTCGGCATTAAGATCAAGAGTATTTGAGCGGGATCAATATTGCCTCTGCTACTCAAATCCTTGAGAAATCGTGACCAAGAAATGGGAATAAATCCCTCACAATTCTATCTATTAATAGAGAAGGTGCTTGAAAGCGTAAGAGAAAAGACGACAAGCATTAGCAACCGGAATCGCAGGTATGCTTAAACCAGTTTATTTTTTATTTTCTCTATGGTAGTTTGCATCTATTTGGGTCACAAGTAAATTTATTTTTATTGCATATCCTTGGATCACATGTTATGGCAGTAATTTGTAGGGTTTATGTGTTTATTTTTATTTTCTTATATTCGTTTATTCTTTGTCCGGTCATCTCTCAATCTCAGCATTCTCTAAACCTGTAAAACTATAAATAAAATGTAATGTTTGATAATAGTATATGGGTTTTCAATATTGATATAGTAGTATTTTGTTAGGTTTTGTTGATGTAAGTAGATTTAGCTGAGTTTTCTGAGGTTAGTGGGTTTGAAATAGGACTTAGATTCAAACCATTGCCTCTCATCCCCAACTCTCTGAATATCTTTTCCATTTTTTACTAGGGGTTGAAATCTAGGCACATCCCATGCAATGGTGCTCTTATATGCCTTTTATTCCTTCTTCATAAAATGGTGGTAAGCAACGCATGTCCAATTTTCGTGGATTTGATTTCATTTGGTATTTCGTGTGCATAAGATTATTTGGCACCTACAACTTGCTTCAACATGCACCACTCTAATTGAAATCATTATGAGCTTTCGGTATGAAGTAACTTTGTGTTCCATTGTAAATAAAATTATTGACGGCTTAGTCATCACAATGTCCTTTATCTGCCATCCTTGCACAATTATTTATAATCCCTGCCGTGAAAAATCTAATTAATTTGGCCAGACATTCAACATTTCTGCGCCGTTTACCCAAGATACTCATTCCCACTCACATTTTGGCATCATAACAGCGCTAGATTAACCCTGGTTCTTCTCATAAAACATCATGGTGTTCATCAAGAAAGACACCAAATGTCTTTTTTGTTAAAAGAGTCATTTGAATGGCCAGAATGATCTTCCATGTATAATTAAACGGCCATAACACTATCTTGCTACCAAAAAAAAGTTAGCATCTTTCCTTTGGTAATGCTACTAAGTTAAAGTAATAGTATTTTCTCTTGAAGACATCCCTCTAACAATATGCCCCAAAAACCTATAAATGCCAATCACAGGACTCGATTCAGGAGATAGTCGATTGACAAGGAGGAGAGTGTTTAGGGTTTGATATCATTAAGGATCACACTGATATATCGATATTATGATCCCAAGAAACCTTTTATGTCCCATAAGAGACATTGATAGTACACTTTACAGATTTGGAGGCAATGAAGGAAATTGTTCCCAACATGGAATGTGAGGTCAAACCACGACATGCACTGTTTGTAATGGTCAATACCATTGTTGGGGCATCGTAGCTACCTCTTCCGGGCTCAAGCAAAACCACCAACACCAATGCCAACATGCCTGCGAGGTCTCCTTATTATATCTACCAAGCTCAGAAGCAAAACTACCAACGACGATGCTAGATGCCCGCCAAGTTTCCCTATTCACAATTCTTATGTTAAGGCTTTAGTAGCATCCCAATTTTCTTAGAGTAGTTTTCCCCATTCTATTCAATATGATTAACTACCTGAGAGTTGGTCACGCAATTTTCATAGAGTAAATTTTCCACCTATTCAATATGATTAACTACCTTAGAGTTAGTCCCTGCCATTTCCTGCCTCTTCTCAATGGGAAATGGCCCTTGCAAGTGCTCTTCAGGAGTACTTATTGCTACACTTCAACAACCATCATAAAACTGGAATGAGCACTGCCATGCTCAAATTTGGGTTAAAAATTGAACATATTTATATAAATCTACATGCCCTCTATACGAAGTCAACCAGTCTAACATTTTCAAGATTCTCGCATTTTGCCCATGGCCATCGATGTGTCACGTGACTTCAGTGATCAACCTTCGTTATGACAAGTAAAAATGGTTGTACTTCTATCATCCAAATTGATCGATACTGCATGTTTCTACATCTTCTACTCGTTCCTTTTATTTGGTTATACTCACCTTAATTTCGCGTTGTTTTTTTAACTTCATATCCAAACAGTCGTGGCTTTTGTTCGGTAATACTCACCACAACCGAGGAGGTGGATAATGAGGCGCGAGAGGAGGGGGGTCCATGGAGGTAGGGGGGTAGAGGAGGGGTAGGAGGGGCCAGAGGGGGCGATGGAGGAGGAGGAAAGAGGCAGAGGTGGATGCAGTTGAGGGGGAGGAAGAGGTGGAGAAGGGGGGAAGAGGAAGGAGGGGGGGAAAGGAGGATGGGGAGGAGGATGGGGTGGAGGAGGAGGAGCTAGAGGGGGTGGGGGAGAGGGTGGGGGGGGAGGATGAATACGAGGGGGGAGGAAGGAGGTGGAGGAGGAGGAGTAAGGAGGTGGAGGAGGAGGGGGAAGATGAAGGGGGGCAGTCGAGGAAAAGGGGGGAGGAGGAAGGAGTGGCGGGGGAGGAGTCGGAGGCGGTGGAGGAGCCGGAGGTGGAGGCGAAGGGGAAGGGGGGGAGGTGGAGGCGAAGGCAGTGGTAGCAGTGTGGAGGAAGAGGTAGAGTAGGAGGAGGAGGGAGAGGGAGGAGGGGGAGGCAAAGACGGAGGTGAAGGTGGTGGTGGCTGAGGGGGAGGCAAGTTAGAGGAGGGGGAAGAGGAGGGGGAGTAGGAGGGGGATGAGGAGGGGGATGCGGTGAAAGAGGGGCAATAGAAGGGGTCAGAGGAAGCGCTAGAGGAGGAGGAGGAGTGGGCAGAGGAAGAGGTGGAGGAGGTGAAGGAAAAGGGAATGGAGGGGGAGGTGAATGATTCAAAGGGGAAAGCAAAGGGGGAAGGAGGGAGGGATGAAGGGGGAGGGGTGAAGGACAAACGCGGGGGCAGGGGGTAGAGGTTTTTGTGGAAGAGGGGGAGGAGGGGGGAGTGTGGGAAGGAGGAGAAGGGGGGTGGAGTGGGTCAAGGAGAAATCCTCGAAGGCAGGGGAAAAGTTAGAGGAGGAGGAGGGGAAGGGGGAGGGGAAGAAGGTGGGGAAGGGGGATGCGAGGGTGGAAGAGGTAGAGGGGGGTGGCACTAACGGAGGAGGAGGAGGAGGCGGAGGGGGAGGGGCAGGTGGAGTAAGAGGTGGAGGGGGAGGAGGGAGTAGTGGAGGAAGAGGAGGATATGGGAGGAGGGCAAGGGGAGGGAGGCAGAGGTTGAGTGGGAAGAGGAGGGGGTAGAAGCGGTGATAGCCGAGGTGGGGCGGAGAAGGAGGGGGAAGAAGTATAGTTGGAGGAGGAGGAGGTAGGGGCAGAGGAGGAGGCTGATGCAGTGAAGGGGGAGGTAGAGGGGGGTGGGGGTGGTAGCAAGAGGGGATGGAGGTCACAGCAGCAGTAGTGTAGGAGGGGTCAAAAGAAAAAGAGGGGGAGGGAGAGGGGGAGGGAGAGGAGGAGGGAGGAGGAGGAGGGAGAAGAGGATAGAGAGGAGGGGAAGAGGGTACCCTAGAGGCAGAGGAGGAGAGTGGGTGGGAGGGCAGGGGAGGTGTAGGAGGAGTGGGATGAGGAGGGGGTGGATTTGGCAGCAATGGAGGTGGAGGGGAGGAGGTGGGGGTAGAGGTGGAGGTGGAGAAGGAGGAGGAGCAAAGTTGGGGATTGGGGGAGGCATAGGGGGAGAGGGAGAGGGAAGAAAAGGGGGTGAATTTGGTGGAGGGTAAGGAGAAGGGAGCGAAGGTGGAGGTGGAGGAGGAGGAGGAGAGGGGGGAGGCAGATTTGGGGATAGCAGAGGTGGAGGGGGAGGAGAAGGAGGAAGAGGTGGAGGTGGAGAAGGAGGAGGAGGATTCGAGGGTGGAGGGGTAGTTGAAGGCGGTGAAGGGGTAGTTGAAGGCGGTGAAGGGGGAAGAAGATAGGGTAGAAGGAGGAGGAGGAGGGAGAGGGGGAGAGGAGGTGAAGGAGAAGTGGGGGGATTAGGGGGTGTAGGTGGTAGTGGCAGAGGGGGAGGAGGGGGGAGTGTGGGAAGGAGGAGAAGGGGGGTGGAGTGGGAAAAGGCATCGAAGGTAGAGGAAAATTTAGAGGAGAAGGAGGGGAAGGGGGAGGGGGAGGAGGTGGGGATGGGGCAAGGGGAAGGGGATGCGCAGGTGAGGGCAGAATCAAAGGCAGAGGTGGCATAGTGGAAGGTGGGGAGACGCGAGGGTAGAGGAGGTGGAGGGTGGTGGAAATGATGGAGGAGGAGGTGGAGGAGGAAAAGGAGGAGGAGGCAAAGGGGGAGTAGGGGGAGGGGTAGGTGGAGTAAAAGGTGGAGGGGGAGGTAGTGGAGGAAGAGGAGGATAGAGGAGGAGCGTGTGGGGAGGGAGTTAGAGGTTAAGTGGGAAGAGGAGGAGGCAGAAGAGGCGACAGAAGAGGTGGTGGGGGAGGAGGAGGGGGCAGAGGTAGAGGTGGAGGAGGAGGAGGAGTAGGTAGGGATAGAGGAGGAGGCAGATGTGGTGAAGGGGGAGGGAGACAATGGAGGAGGAGGGAGGGGGGGGGCGTAGCAGGAGGGAATGAAGGTGGCGAAAGAAAGAGAGTAGGAGAGGGGGGAAGAAAAAGAGGGGTAGGGAGAGGTAGAGGGGAGGGATAGGAGGAGGGAGGAGGAGGAGGGAGGAGAGGAGAGGGAGGAGGTGGAGGGAGAAGAGGAGAGGGGGAAGGAGGGGAAGGAGGGTGCAGAGGAGGAAGAGGAGGAGAGGGGAGGGGGGAGGGGAAATCAAAGGATGAGGGAAATGAGGAGGGGGAAGATTTGGAGGCAATGGAGGTAGAGGGGGAGGTGAAGGAGGCAGAGATGGAGAAGGAGGAGGAGGAAAGTATGGAGGGGTGGGAAGGAAGAGGAGGAGAGGGAAGAAGAGGGGGTGGAAGAGGAGAGGGAAGAAGAGGGGGTGGAGGAGGAGAGGGAAGAAGAGGGGGTGGAGGATGAGAGGGAAGAAGAGGGGGTGGAGGATGAGGAGAGGGAGGGGAGGAGGATTTGGTGGTAGTGGAGGATGAGGGGGGGGGAGAAGGGGGAGGAGGTGGAGGTAGAGGAGCAGGAGGAGGAGTCGAGGGTGGAGGGGGAGGTGGAGGCAGTGAAGGGGGAGGAAGGGGGAGGAGGAGGAGGGATAGGTGGAGAGGAGTTATAAGGAGGGGGAGAGGAGGTGGAGGGCGGGGGAGGCGGAGGAGGTGTGTGATGAAGAGGTGGAATATTTGGCGGCAGTGCAGGTGGAGGGGGGGGAGAAGGGGGAGGAGGTGGAGGTGGATAAGGAAGAGAAGGAGAGGGAGGAGGGGGGGGGAGGCAGAGGAGGAATGGGAAGAGGAGGAAACATATTTGGTGGTAGTGGAGGTAGAGAGGGAGGAAAAGGGGGTGGTGGTGGAAGTAGAGAAAGAGGAGAAGGAGGTGGAGGAGGAGGTGGAGGAGAGGTGGGGAGGGAGATGGGGAGGAGAAGGGGGAAGAGGTGAAGGTGGAGGAGGAGGAGGAGGATGGGGTGGAGGGGGAGGTGGAGGCAGTGAAGGGGGAGGAAGAGGGAGGAGGAGGGTGGGAGACGAGGAGGGTGCAGTGGAGGTAGAGAATGAGAGTAGAGGAGGCAGAGGGGAGGGAGGTAGATGTGGAGTGAGAAGAGGAGGTGGTAGAAGTGGTGACGACAGAGGCAGGGGAGGGGGGGTAGGATTGGGCAGAGGTGGAGGAGGAGGATGAGGAGTAGACAGGGGTGGAGGGGGAGGTGTATGCAGTGAAGGGGAGTGAAGAAGGGGAAGGGGCAAGAAGAGGGGTAGGGTGGTAGGAGGAAAGGATGAAGGTGGTGGAAGCAGTGAAGTAGGAGGGGGAAAAGGCAGAAGAGGGGGAGGGAGAGGTGGAGGAGGGGAAGAGGAGGAGGGAGAAGAGGAGGGGGAGGTGGAGGGGAGGAGGATGTAGAGGAGGTGGAGGAGGAGAGGGTGGGGTTGAATGGGGTGAGGCGGAGGAGGAGTGGGAAGAAGAGGGGCGGATTTGACAGCAGTGGAGGTAGAGGAGGAGGAGAAGTGGGAAGAGGTGGAGGTGGAGGAGGATGAGGAGGAGATGGGATTGGAGGGGGAGGTGGAGGCGACGAAGGGGGAGGAAGAGGGGGGGAGAAGGAAGGAGAGGGAGAAGGGGGTGGAGGAGGTGTTATTGGTGGTAGTGGCGGTGGTGATGGTGGTGGTGACGGTGGAGGAGGAGGGGGCAGAACTGAGTAGTGGGAGGGGGAGGCGGAGATGGAGGGGGAGGAGGAGGGAGGAGGATGGGGATTGGAGGGGGTGGAGAGGATGGTAGTGGAGATGGAGATGTAGGAGTGGGAGGAGGCAGGGGAGAAAGAGGAAGTGGAGGAGGAGGAGGAGGAGGTGGTAGAGGAGGTGGCATAAGAGGAGGAGGATGAGGTGGTGGAGGAGGTGGCAGAGGAGGGGGAGCAGAAGGTGGTGGATAATAGAAGAAAATGATTTGAGCTTAGTACTTTGATTTATAGAATTGTTTGGAAAATAGGATATTATTATTCATAACTCTTAAATATTAGCATTATTTACATGGTAGTAGATGAATGATTGTTTTAATTTCTTTATTTTACGAGTAAGAGGGAAATGTGAGGTCTTTGTATGGGGTAAATGTTGTATACTCTAAAACAAAATAACTATACTCTAATAGTGAGGAGGAGACTTATTTAAAAATTTAAAGATGTACTTATAGGGCGGTATTAGTGTACAAAAAATACAAATGTACGATTACTAGGCCTTCCTAAATTAATTAATCCCTAACCTATTTAGATAGATAGTGACTTTAGATTTATAGAAGAATAGGGGAAAACCTAGAATCAATTATTCGTAGATCGATGATTTAAAGTAAAAAAGAAACTAGCTTAAGAAATTCCTAAATATAAGAAAATAAAACAATGTTATAGATATTTCTATACAAAGAATTGGGCAGTGAAAACTCAACTATATACACACAAGGGTCTCGATGAAGTATATGAAATGGAAAGGCTTCTTTTACAAATGGGTATTCAATTTGGAACAATTAAAGCTCAAAATAGAATTACGTGATCCATATATATACATACATAGGAATGTTATCAAGTTAATAAAGCCATTATGTATAATCCTGTAGAGAATTAAGATTCAATTGCAATTGTCATAGGAAAATAAATATTTAGAGGACCATATCTAAAATCCTAAGACAACGAATTAAACTTCCAAGACTTTGTCGAAACAAATTTACTTTTATATAGAAAATATAGAGAGGTTCTTAAACATGAATCCACCCTCTAGGTATTTATGTTTCAAAAGAACATCTACAGGAAATAATGACCATTGAGGTCATATAATTTAAACTAAATATGACCAAGAAGGAGAAACAAATCACAATATAAATGTAGAGTAAAATTTGCATGATATCTATTAAAAGATTGAATGAACTTGGAGAATTCAAGCATGCGAGTGTAAATAAACTATCAAAGTAACATTAGCAACAGCTAACATCCATGAGATAAAACCAAGTGGTCCTCTCTCCCATTGCATCTTACTTTATTATCATTTTAGAAATACCCTAATCATGAAAGGATAAAATAAAAAATAAAAAAAAAATCGACCACATAAGCTATAATGCTCAAAGAGAGTATCAAGCCAAAGTTGTTGGTAGGTGCACAACTACACTCATCAACATAAAAGAAAACTAGAACTCGGTGTTAAAATTCCATGCTTGAGGTGTGAGGTTAAATTAATTTCTAGTCGATCCAAGAATGAAGGATAGAGTATAGCTATGCAACAACCTCACTCCCATATTGTAATGTCCCTAAATCGTAAAAATTTTAAAAAAAATTGCTTACGACTAATATTGTCTATTCGGTACATGTTTATCAAATTAAATTCAGCACTTGGATTTAAAATATAAGACTCACTTAAATATTTAAGAACATGCATGGTTACATATTTTTACTTATGTCTTACGGTATGATGTACCTACTGTGGTTGTCTTCACTTAAGCAGCTTGGATAAATGTAGTTACTCTATTCTTAATGATCTTTATATGGTTTGAGGGGATGGACTTGGTGGTGTATGGCCAGGCTTACTTAGCATTTTTATGCTAAAGTCTACTTCAATCTTTTTTGTAGGTAAAGGTTAAAGGCCATCTACTTTCCAAATTCCAATATGTATGTTAACCATGTGGTTTTGATCCATATAAAGGAAAATGTAGAGCTTGCAAATAAAAATGGGGTTTTCAACTATATCAAGTGGGTTTGTTATTTAAATGCTAATTGAAAGGATGGTGCATTCAATGTCTTAGTTATTCGAAAAGGGTCCAGTTGTATGGCACTGAGGAACTCAACCTTAAGGTTTGTTTTGGCACAGTGCAATATCGCATCACTTGTTTTCGAGTTTGGTAGTGCTTTAATGGTGTCCCATGACAGCCATTTGAATGGAGTCCAGCTGGAATGAATTAACGAGCCAAACCCTAAGGGTTTGTATGACCCAAAGCATTTTATCGTTTTTGTTTTGTTTGGAGGGGAAGGTAGAGTCCTGTTCTTCTTGTCTTGGAGGCGCTCATGGTCAGTTTCGCCCTGCATTGTAGTAGATGGTTATGGTTTCTTCGTGGTAAGATTCTATGCCCATGGAAAATCGTTCTAATACCTTTACTCTGAGTACTTAGTTCATTTTGTTACAGTTTGAAGTTGTTTAATGAATGGGGCTTGGTTTTCTGTTCACAGGGCACCTGGTGGTAGAAATTCGAGGCTGACATGTGCAATAGTGACTATGGCAAAAATGGTAAGTCTAGACTTTTGTTGGCCATCTCCTTCCCTTCGAGCCATAATGTTGATAGCTGGGTCAATGCATTGTAAGATACGATTGTATTAAATGGTTTAAATATGGATTTTTGGATGTGTGGATTTAGTTTTGATTATGGGAACCATGGTCTCACCCGGTGGAGCACTTGTAAAATGAAATCCTCAGTGCTCGACTCAGTTGTAGCCTGTAAGGCATTTTGAGGTGGTTGGAGCTTTTAAACTTTTGCTCCTGTGTAAAATGATATATAGTCTCAAGATTTTTGGGAGATTTTTAATAAAGAGAAAGACTCTTTTATTTGACTTCTGTAAAGTCGTGTGGATGTATTTTATTATTGTTGTGAGTTTATATATCTGGGATCTATGTAATTATTTTATTTTAACTTGAAGGTGTTTGGATGTATGAAATTCATATTAGGTTTAAGAGCTTGCACTTTCGAGAGGTGGGTGATTTCAATAACCTCCATGGTTTGGTGAATTTAATCCCGTCGTTTTGAGTTTAAGCTTCATTCTCAAAACTTTCTGTAGGTTCATAAAAGGAAACGTTTGTTTTGAAATACTAAAAGGCATGGCCCTTGCTAGATTATGTGATTTGTTTCAAGCTTCTGTATAGAAAATTTGATTAGATTTAAATGGTAGGGAAAGAGATTTTTAGTTTGTTTTAGGAAATAATACTCACTATGTGAAGTCGTTTTAATGACATGATCGGTTAAACGTTGGTATTGTTTTCTTCTGTTAATGATTGTGGTGTGGCTTGATGCCCCTGCTCTAACATTGATAATGAATCGTTTTCTTTAAAATTTGTACTGCGTTTTATTTATATGAGAAGGAAGAGATCCACAATGTAACGAGATTGCTGTCATGAAGTGTGTTTTTAGTTTTTAGAGGGAAGGGGATTCAACTCCACGACTTTGTTTGTTAAACCCTATGTTTTCTAGAAAAGATCGTTGGATGAAAGGTCAGCCTGTGTAAGGCGAATTTTTTTTTTAAAGTATGGTGGTTGATTATAAACCCTAGAATGATGGATGAGTTTCTTTTGTTACTTTTGAAAATGGTTTTAATTACCCTCAGAAATCTCTGTGTTAGAATTTTAGTTATTTAAAGAAATATATATGTAGGTGTAGGGTTTTAATATTTGTAATGTCGCATAAGCTAAAATCGTATACGTTGGGAATAAAATGCTACGCCTATACACAAAATGATTTTCAGTTAAGAAAGTTTAGTTTATGGGAGCAGGTACAGCAGAATAGGCTATGCTGATAAATGGGATTAATTAACTTTTTTAAAGGCATGAATGCAGCCTACTTTATTATTAGGTGGTAGCGGAATTTTAAACTGGGGACTAAAATGAACGAATCGATCTCCTCTCATGAGATGATTCAGATGCAAACATAATTAATTTAAAAATTGGTTTATGAGGCTTCTGCACTATTACAATTTTTGGTTAGGCTTTGAAATTTTTAAACCAGAACTCTATCTTTTGAATTGAAGAGAATAACCCAAGAGAGCCAATACCATAGGCCCTTGCTCTTATTAACCACTACTACTAGATTTGTGTAAAAATAATTGCCAGAATTACATTTCTAAGTTAGCAGCCTAATAATAATTTGAAAGGAGTAAAGGAGTATCTCATACCTCTATAGTTGTAGCTCGATCCCTATGTTGATATAGACCTGCACACTTACAAACATGAATTACATAAACCAAGTATGTGTTGATTCTAGCTTACCTGTAGAATAATTGAACTAGATGACTTTGGGACTACCACGTTCCTCCCAACCTTGACCCTGAACCATTCTTGGTTCACTAATGGATCCCCCTGAGCTGGTTCCAACATGCAATAGGAAAGTAGAGGACCTAGGATAGGATGCTCATCAGATCTTGGGAAAAATAGTAAGCTTCTTCAGTTCCATAGAAAAAAATTCTCTTCTCTTACCATAAGGGAATGATAGAAGAAAAGATGAACCCTCTCTTGGGATTTGGCCTTCTTTATATAGCTGAATTTTTTAATATAGTTGTTGGGTTTAAGTAATAATATTACAATTTTCAATTTAAATTAAATTATAATATTTATATAAGATATTTTACTAATTACTCTTTCCTAGTTTATCTAGGACTTTTTATTTTGTTACAACAAGATGTGTCTTCAAGTTAGATCACAATTTTTTTTCTTTTAAGTATAATTTAATATAAGAAATATCCTATGCATAAATTTTATGCATACTTTTTACATAAGTGAGCTTTCTTTTCTAAATAACCAATCTGATTATTTAATAATTAAATATTGTAGTATCTCCTTGGTTTAATTAATTACATATCATAATAACTCTTTGATTTAATAAATTAAATACAAGGTCCAACTCTTTGGACATGGTCTTATGGTCAGCTTGGATAGTTGGCTAGGTTAGGTACCTCTAGGTTCCTCTTGCATGTTGGATTCCCTCGTTTTAACATGGTAGTTCCTGCAGTTGTTTGATGAAAGATACAAATGATTCATTTAACCAATTAAATAATTGTGATGAATAGTAGTTCTATTTAGAGTCTTCTCGATTTAACACTTTCAAGATCAAGTAACCCCGAATGCTCTTCAGATATTTGGATCAACACTCTTACATGGGCGTTACGCTAGTGCAATTCCATAGCATCCCGCTCAACACTAGTACTAGAATGTGTTTGTTAAGTACATCTAGAATATACAAATGACCTCGGATCCGATATTCATTTTCAATCTTGGAGTGCTCGAGGGCTTATGCCCAACACTCTATGTACATCGAGGCTTACGCCCAGTACATAATAAAATCCTCTATGTACATTGGGGCTAATTCCCAACACATAGGTCATCCATGTGTTCCAGAGTCCATGCTCACACATCATAAAGATCAATCATGTATATCATAGCTATGCACAGTATGTAACACAAATCATCTCAGTATATTAGGGTTGTACCCAAATCTCATAATAAACATAAATCACATACATTGGGGCTTTCTACCCACTATATAACAATAGTCTTCATCAATCAGGTTCCATGCCCAAATATGTATATCTATAAAGGAAATGAATCACGTGCATTGGGGCTTGCACCTAGCATAATCAAAATAAATCATATGTGTTGGGGCTTAGTATATAGCATCAATATAGTTAGTCAAAATTCGAGATATTACACATATAAACCCTACCAAGAACATAGACAACATTATTACATGTCTTTCATTTAGAGAACTTGTCTAGAAACCCACAAAAAAAGAAAAGTATGTAGTAAGGGTTTAATACCTCGGAGAGGAAATACCCACTAGCTCCATGACCTATCAAAGTGTTGTGAAAAGGGGTTAGTAACATGGGTAAACACCATTAAACTATAATGCAATATAGTTATAATACAGAACAAAATATTACCTTAGATTCTCTACCCCATATCATATGAAACGAAAAGACTATAATACTCTTTGTGATCATTGATATGAGACTATAAACCTAGACCCGGTTAACTCATCCTTCCTTGTAAGGAAACAGAGGTAAAAATAAATAACCAAATAAATTTTATTATGGGAAATAACGAAATAAAAACCTAAGTCTATAAATGGTCCGAGAAATACCTAAATCACTAAGAGTTGAGGTCGAGGATTGAGCACCTCTTTCGCATACTCCTATATAGGGTTCCATAAGAATTGGGTTGGAAACCCCTAATATCGATGAAGTGGTACATGCTTAATACGCATGGGGTGACAATATCTGCGAGTAGGTAAGACAAATAATTCATATTCCACAAATAGTGTAACATACCCATTATTCGCTTTCAGCATTACAAGGATTGAGTTGTAAAAAATTTCCTCGATATCAACAATCAAGGTATTAGTCATATTATATACAAGATCATATATGTACTTTGGATGCAATTATCATTGCATATAACACTTGTTCAATCACTTCCTTTCCTTCATTCCATAACACTTATCCATTAATCATGATCAGCCATATTTGTATAAGGATCACTATTAATCGAATCTATTCTAACAAAATAGTACATAACAATATAACTGTAAATCCCAAATAATCCTCATGATCATTACACCATCAAACATCCACAAGTATCATTTTACATTAAAACTTACATAATATATCTTTAACATTCCTCATTGAATTTACTTACCATTTAGATCACAATTAACCAGCAATATAGAACACATAAGGTACACATGCAAGAGACCCATATATGTGGTTCACCCCAAAGATAGGGCTACGTCCACCAAGAAATGTTGCATCTTGTATTAATTATAAAAAATAGAAGAGTACATTCTATGACACAGTGTGTGCATATTTCTACTTTCTCAAACCTCTCTCAGAGAACACATTTTCCAAAACAAACTACCATCTTTCTCATAGGCATCACAGGGATTCTCTCGGAGGATGATCACAACCACATCATAATAATTTATGCATTGAGATACCCTTCATTCCCGAGGGTTCTAAGACATAAATATAACATATACAAGTCATATGTAGAAGCTTTTTTCTACCCGGACTACCATAATATTTATATGCACAATTGATTACCTTCCCTATATAAAGGGTTTCCAACAACCATACACCTCCATATACTAAAAGAAATATGAAACCAATATCCTACAATGTCTGCGGGGATTATTTCCCCAAGTCCTGTGCCATAATACAACATGCAACATGCATAATATATTAAATGAATTAAATAATAAGCTTTCCGAGCTCTACGCAATGGCCAATATACACACAATAGGAAACATACAAGAATAATATAAAAGATACATGAAACGGGATGTAGAAAAGTATCCTTCCTTAATCTTTGCATAGCTACACAAATTAGTATACTGTGACAAATATCTGATACTAGAAGTTACATATTTCAAATATTTAATTTCCCCAAGCATTTACGCATACAAGATTAATACCAATCTAATGTCAATATATGAACCCATATATTATTAAGGGATTCTCTCTCCCAAGCGTGTGCGCATAACAGATTAGGGACTTTGAGCATATATGCATACATATATAATAAGAATGGAAGGGTATAGGGATCTATCCCCAACGCTGCTCATCCTCGCTTCAGACATTAAGTATAAATAAAAGGAGGGATCTTTCCCCACAGCAGAAAACAAGTTAAAAAGAGTATATATGTATATGATACACATATATATATATATAAATGAGGCATCCGGGATAAAAGATAAATGATATGAGATCTTAGTAAACAGGGATTCGTTTCCCCATGCATGTGTAGCAACAGCAAGGAAAACGCATAGGGGTTCATATTTAATTGCTAGGGTTCATATTTAATTGCTATCACACAAAGAGCAGAAGTGTAAAGATATGATCAGATAATTCATACAGGGTTTTGTAATCACCCTTATCCCTATGGAAGATATGCGCATTAATACTAATGCAACCAGAATTACCATATAAATTAAGCAAAGGAAACACACAGGCTTACGGGGAGCCTTCCCAATCTGCGCTTTGACATCAAACATCTAATATATATATAAATTCAGAAAATAAAACCATGCCCACTTTATCGTTCTTTCCAAAAGAATAAAAGAAGGAATCCTTTCCTCAAAGCTCTGCGTAGGCCACCAAATAAACATACAGCATATAAAATATAATACACCCTAGAAGTGTATACATGGTTGGCTCCCATATAAAACCAATAATTCTAAATTTTAATGAAGTGCCCATTATATATAAGACATCAATAAAATTTGTAATAATAAACTTTCTTATATTTATTTGTTTACTACTTCCAATCCTCTCTACAAATGTTTATGGATAAATCCTATTCCACCCAACCATGGGTTGATGAGAACATATCAACTTTCTTCTCTCACATAGTCACCCCCAAACTGGATCATGGTGTCTCTAGGAAAGATCTTAGATTTGTATTCCAATCATAAGTCTGTAGGAAAAAATATATCCTTGATTATTATAGCATACACACCCATCCAATCCTATTTCTTGTACGTTTTAAATACTAACGACTCGGGTGGATCAAGGAATCTATGCCTTTGATAGTTATCTATCCAATAAATTTATTTTACCAATCATGGTTTTTTGGTTTAGTTAATACAAGCACTACTCCTATTAAATACCACAAGCATACACATAAGCAACCTCCTGCCTCTTACAACATACTAACAGTCCTCTTACCTCGGCACCTCCGTGCTTATTCTCTATGGCCATAAAAAGATCTTACAAACTAGATTCAACTTGAAATTTCATCTTTGCATAGATAAAAATTAGTTTCCATACTTTGTGGGTGGCTATTTTCTTAAGGAGAATCTAATATTTCTATCTTCTCTATCAGCTCTTTTTATAAAGTATGTTGTCTAAATTTCATAGTTCTAGGGTGAAGTAGATGGTGACATCCATCATGATAGTTATTTTTTTAGGTTGATTTTATTTTATTGCTCCTATATCAAACTTTACAAAGTTATAACTAAGGCATATAATTCTATAGAGACCATGACCCCCTCTTTCTTTCACGTTATTTCCTAGCATTTTAAGTAGAAATAAAAGTCTTTAACTTAACATAGCATGTGTTCAAATCCATAATGAACTATCATGCATAATTCTTATCTATCCAAAAAATAATAAATAAGAGAGCTAACCACTTTTGGGGGGGGGCTCAACCTTTGGGGTATTCTATCCATTTCCCCTTCGAATAACATCGTCCTCACTATTCAATTACAGATAACATCTCAGTCTCGGAATAGAGATGGGTATTCTTCCTCCATACTACCCTCCATCTCTCGGGTAGCTTCCCTAGGTTCAAAGTGCTTCCATTGCACCTTTACTTTTGCAATGGCTTTGTTCTGGAGCACCACCTCTTACACGAAGAGGATACATAGGGGTTGTTGGAAATCCTCTTCTAGTTCTAACTGTACCACAATCCAAAACATGTTTAGCATCATGAATATATTTCTTCAACAAGGATACATGAAATACATAATGCACTTTGATGTTAGAAAGTAAGGCTAGTTGGTAAGCAACTACTTTATAACATCTCCGTAAGTTCAAAGAACTTCTTTTTTCCTTTACTTTGAGATACACATGATCTCCTATTTCAAATTTCTTAGATATATTTCTTAATTCTTCATAGCACTTTTGTCTCTCTTGGGCCAATTTAAGGTTTTAAATGACCTTGTTAACAATATGATCCAATTCCTAAAGCATGTAGGATCCTAAGATAATTCTATCCACTGGGGTATTTCATTTCCTACAATACATAATTTCAAAGGGGATCATAGTTGCATACATTTGATAACCATTGTTATAAGAAAATTATGCCAAGTGTAGGTAGTTTTCCTACCTCTTGGGGTTATCCATAACATACATCCGCAACATGTCTTCTAAAAATTGAATGGTTTTTTTTGCTTGACCATCAACTTGAGGGTGATAAGCATGATACGCAGTGTCTAATCTCAATAGTGTGCCACATCTTATAAATAATGCCTTCATAAAGTTGGAAGTGAATTTTGTGTCTCTATCAAAGATGATGTTTTTAGGTACACTATGTAGTCTAAATATTTTCTTTAGGAAAAATTCTGCAATATTTACTTCTTTAAAGGTAAATAGTCTTCCATTTCCATTCATGGATAGTTAAGGGTTGTAATAATCTAGTTGGATGTAGGTGTTCAACCTTGACTTGTTGACACTAAAGGAACCTAGCTATATACTCAACAATTTATTCCTTCATCCTTGGTTACAAATACTATTTTCTAACAAATGTAACCATTTTTTAATAGCTAGGGTGGTTTTTTGTAGAATTAATCCATAACAATATGTTTTGATTCTCTTGAATCTTGTCACATACAATGTGTTATTAAATAAGAGCGTCCCATTTTTGGCTAGCTCATAATTTTCATCTAGTTTTCCTTTAGCATTTTGTTGTAGATTTGTCATGATTTTTTTGTAATTTTCATCTTTCTTTAGAGCTTTCTTTATTTTACCCTTTAGGTCAATTTCAAAATAGCTTAAAGAATTCATATGATTCAACCAAATGCTCCTAGTGAGCATCATCTACCTTATTTGCCTTGCCCTTAATGTGCTTAATTTCAAAGTCATACTCACTCCAGAATTCCATCCATCTTGCTGTGGTAAAACCATTATTTTAATCCAATGTTGTATATTTTTAAGAGAAATATTTTTCTCGGCAAATAGTGTCTCCACATTTTATGTGCATGAATTATGGTTGCCAACTCTAAATCATGAGTTGCGTAATGATGTTCATGTTCTTTTAGTTTCCTAGAATCATAGCTGATCACATGGTCATTCTGCATTAAGACCCCTCCTAGACTTTATTTGCGGGCATCAGTGCATACTACAAAGTCCCCACATGGATGTGCAATCTTTAGAATAGGGGTAGTAGTGAGCAAGTGCTTGAGCTTCTAGAAGTTCAACTCACACTTTTATATCCAAACAAACTTTTCATATTTCTTTTGAAGAGAAGTCATGGGATAGGAAACATTTTAGAAACCTTGGATGAACCTTGAGTAGTAATGAGCAAGGCCTAAGAAATATCATATGCTAACAAATTTTTAGGACTAGGACACTTCGTTATTGCCTTTATCTTATCTCGGTCAACTGCAGATCCTTGCTCTAACATCACAAGGCCTAAGTATTGAATCATGTCCTTATAGAATTCAAACTTACTAAATGCTTCATAGAGTTGATGATCTCTTAGAATTTGTAGGACTACCTTTAGTCTTTGAATAGAGAATTATATCATTTATGAAGACAAATCAAAACTTTCTAAGGTACTTATTGAAAAATGTGTTCACATATCGGTGCATTAGTAATGGTGAAAGGCACAACCAAAAACTCATAATGTTTGTATTGATTTCTTAAAGCTTCCTTGTGAATGTCCTAATCTTTGGTCCTTATTCGGTGATAACCTGACCTCAAGACTATCTTTAAGAACACTATGGATCACCTTACTTGATCGAGAAAGTCATCAATTCTGGGAAAATGATACATATTTTTAATAGTAACTTTGTTTAGTCATATGTAGGAAATACATAGTCTTAAGGTCCTATCCTTATTTTGAACAAACAAGATTGGGTCTCCCTAGTGGGAAATAGTCTAGGTTTAATATAGTATTTTTATAGCATTTCTTGTAACTACATTTTGAGTTCCACTTACTCTATTGTACTCATCCAGTAAGGTTCCTTTGAGATGGGAACATCTCTAGTTATAAAATCAATGTTAAATTCAAGGTCTCTTTTTGGAGGTAGATCCTGTATTAATTCAAGGGATGTGTCTTTGAAATCCAACACTACACTGAAATTTTCTACTTCAAGTCTATCTTCTTAACAAGAGTTAATTACATGTACTTCATACATATTGTATCCATTTCTAGTGATGCCCTTCAATTGAAAGGTAGAAATTCGCCTCATTGAAATTCCATGGGGTATACCCTTGACTCTTTGAACATTACCATCATCATCCTCGTAGTGGAAAGTTTGTGTATAATAGTTTAATATGACTCTATGTTCATCCAACAAATCCATTAATATGAGCAAGTCATAGGATCCTAGAAGTAAAACATTCAATTCTGTTGTTGTAGTGGACAGTCCACTCAATTCTATAAGACAATTTTCAATTAATTCAGTCACTTTCTTCTTAGTTCCTCTAGCTAGTTGTACCTGCCATCCATGTTTAGATTTACTCTTATTGAATGCATGATATCAGGCGGATTTCAACATTGGTGTTGTTTCCTTATTCATCTGTTCTAGGTGACAGCAGCAGTGGATGCAGGAGGTCAAAAGCTAAACAAGAACAATAAAGAAGGAAATATGTAAGCAAAATATTGGAGATGATCGCTGAAGAATTATTAAAGACTTCTCATATGGCCTATTTCATTTCTGGATTAAAGGAATAGTGATACTACTCATAAGGTTTCTTAGCTGCTAAAGGCACTCGTGGGAAGCCTGCCCGCACATATGAAGATGATTGTTGCTTAAGAAGGTAATAATGTATAAGAATAAGCGGTCGTATGCATGATGCCAGTTAGTATGCATTCGTCGGTTATTGTTGAATAAAAATAACAATGTGGAAGATGTGGAAGAATTTAAAGACTAATATGGTGATTGCATACTAGTCATTGACTTGCATCATAGCAAAAAGGTTATATACTGATATGAAAGATGTGAAAACTCTCACGCATGCATTGTTTCAAATGTAACCACTCATGATTACATCTTGGAAATCCTTGCAATACTTGATTGATGGTCACAAAATGGACTAAAAAACAATATTCAATGGAGTTTGTGTAACGGATCAATGGAGTGATGAGGGAGCGTCACCTTTCTAGACTCGCAATAAATTTATGCATCAATTTAATTCTTTGTTTGAGTAATAGTATTCTTGTGAAGAAAGACCTCAAGGGTCCAACAGAGTTCACAACACTCTAAATAGAATAATTATAACTAACCTCACTATCACTATAAAGACTTGTGGAATTGTCGAATTTGAACAAATGGTTTTCATTCAACCATTAGTTGAACAAAAAATGACAATAACTAACCAAACTTGGTGAGTGAAGACAATGCCCATTTTCCTCCACTTATTCATGATCCCCTCAATGAACACAAGGATAAATGGGTGGAGTTGATTCAAGCTTGGAAACAGGAATCATGCAAAAGTTGAGCAGTTTATTTATGATAGTAATTGTGAATAAAGAGAAGCATGGGGAACCTATGAGCGTGTGGATGATGGAAGTAAAGTATGACATGGCTGACTCTCAACTAAAACCCATTTCAAAGTCAAGTTATGTATAGAGTTTTATAAAGAAAAAAAAGATAACTTATCTAGTGTAAGGTCTCTCTTAATAGAGTAAATTTTTTTATTTTTATTTTTTTAGGTTTTAACCTTCTTTAAATATAATCTTAATAATTTCAAAACAATATAATCTTAATAATTTGAAAACATGTAATGGAGGGTTTTGCTAATGTTTAAAAGAATGCTGATTCCAATTTCTCACCTAAGTTACAAGATTAGTTAAATGTATACATTCTTCTATTTCATTATTCTTCGTACAATTATGATAAATTACATCTACCAAATTGAAATACCACATGTGTATATAATTTCTTAGACTTAATTTACATCTAATTCTAAAAGGATCATATGGACATGCTATAAAAGCTTTACAATTTGGTTGGAGGGAAAATAGTATTTTACGCAATAATTTAAATGACCTCTATATATAAACCCTTAATCTTAATTTACATCATTCTTTCTCCAGAATCACTATGGAGTCTTTACTCCCTTGAAACGAAATTGATGAGTGCATAAAACAATTCTACATTAATTAAAACATCGTAAATATATATATAACACTTTTAGACTTAAATTTACATCGTCCATAAAACAATTCCTCAATAATTTAAACATCACGAATATATAAACTTTACTTCAATTATATGTTCATAAAGATACACTTCTATCTTTCGAATACTTAAAATAAGCTTTAGACTTAATTATATGTTCATAAAGACACGCCTCTATTTTTCAAATACTTAGATATTTAATTCGACATCTGAACGGATATATTCTTGACAACTAACATGTAATTTCCAATTAAACATCTCTTTCATCTAGAACCGAATTTATTGGTAAAATACATATGTATAAAAGAAAATATCCTCATAAGAATCAGCACAGTTATAATACATTTAAAAAACGAATTACTTAACAACAAATAAATCCAGACGCGTGCACAATAGTAAAAAGAAAACTTGTACTTTATATATATATATATATAATAATTGTTCTCATTTAAAAATTGAATTACTTAACAACAAGTAAAACCAGACGCGTGCACAATAGTTAAAAGAAAAATTATACTTTATATATATATAGAATTGTTCTCATTTAAAATCGAATTACTTAAAAACAACTAAATCCAGACGCATGCACAATGGTAACAAGATAGCTTATTATATATATATATAAAAGAATTGTTCTCATTTAAAAATCGAATTACTTAACAACAACTAAATGAAATATGATTGAAACAGAAAACTTATTCCTCTTCCTTAATAAAAGTGGAGATCGAGACAGAATTTCACAGAGATATTGCCGATTTCAGAGGATGGCTTTGAGGCGTTTGTAAGATTAAATTAACTTCATAATTAAATAATTGCACAGAGATATTGCCGATTTAAATTGAATGTGCAGAGGTCAAATGGAATCCGATCCAGTATTTCATCTAGATCTCCGAGAAAAGATTAAAATTAATAATATTTATACAGAATGCGCAGAGTCTAAGGACATGGGTCTTCGGGATCAGAGTATGAAGAGATAACAAGACAGGATTCGAAAGGTGTGGACCTATCACGATCTGGCATTTTTAGTCATCTCAGAGATCTGAATAAACAGAATTAGCATGATGTGGATCTACCACGATGTAGCATTTATATTACATAGATGAAATAACTAGATGGAATGGAGACAAAATTCCAGTGGTAAGAGTCTACACGATTTGGGCGTCTAGTGTCAACCTTAGCATAGTTATAACCATCGGGCAGGGTCTTAATGACAGAGGTCAACGTTATCTAGGCGAGAAGGTATTAACCCAAACAGCGAATCATACAGAGATAATCGTATTGCTTGATTCAAAAAAAAGGAATGATAATTGACAGTAATAAATTTGATCGTTTCCTCGAAGCCTTGATAAGGGTAATTAAAAAGAAATGAAATATGATTGAACCTAATTCAAGCTTCCACGATCGACGTATTAGTGTTTGTCTATCACAGAAATCAAATATATAAATGAACAGAGTTTTAATTCTATGAACGGGCGTACAACTTCTAACATAAATATATATATAAACGTATGCTTTCATTCAGGTATGCAGTGATAATCATAAGTCGTATCAGGTCCGGGCTTGTTCAATGTGAGCTGAGGTAACCGGTAGGTAAAAAGTATTCAGTGTGAATAATAATCAGATCGATTTGATTAGATAGGTAATAGTAGTAATAGTTTCTTTTTCTTTTCTTATTTTTAAACAGAATCAAAACAGAGCTATTACAGGTGGATTCCACGCCTTACTGCTAAAACAACTAAGAACTTTTACTTCGCAGAGATTCACTATGCGGTTTCACCTTTTTTACTGCTTGATTTTGACTTTTTAGTGGGGGTGAACTTTACAGTGATGCGAAGTTAACTTTATCATGAAATATATTTCTCTAATGCATAACAACTAAGAACATCTAAGGCGAAGTTACTTCTTGTTAAATTTAGAATTTTCAGTGCGGTGAAACCTAAATGTAAACAACATTCACACAAGTAAAATTGTAGATGATGTGCGACTTGCAATAAACAACATTCTTGATAATGAAACATAAAACATAGACCTATATATTACCACATTATAGTGAGCAGTTCCTCAATACATGGAAATGAGTTTTTCACTTGATCTTTTACATTCACAGAGCTTGGGCTCTACTTATAGAGTTTCAATCAACCGACTCAAGAACACTTCACTTGGAAGCTACATGATTGCATTAAACATTGAAATAAATTCTAACCTAAGTTTTCTTGACTTGGGAACTATTAACGTGGTTACATAAGTGAAAACAAGACGTGCGCCAGATTTGTTATGAACTTGCTCACACACTCACATCGCGGACTGTGCGCTGACACAAAAGATAGCTCACAGGGTGACTCACAGAGCGACCATAGTCATAGTTCTGATACACAATCAACTTATTAATACATATTTTCCAACACTCCCCCTTAATTATGAGTGGATGGGGATCATAAAAATATATATATATATATATTACAAAATATTTCAGAGCTAAAACATGCTTTGTTCAAGACAGAGTTCATTGTACAAAACTTGTCACTCCCAAACAACTTCGCAGATATTGAAATGGGTCTTTTGCCCATGATTTGGTAAAGATGTCTCCTATGTGATATTTAGACCTGCAAAATTCTAGACAAATTTCTTTTTTTTATCAATTCTCTGATGAAGTGATACCTTATGTCGATGTGCTTGGTTCTTTTGTAGTAGACATGATTCTTTGACAGTGCGATAGCTGAATTGTTGTCGCAGTATATGACTATAGGTTCTTGCTCATGGTGCAACAGATCACTTAACATCCTTCGCATCCAAACTGCTTGACATGCCACGCTTGTAGCTATGACATACTCTGCTTCTGCTGAAGAAAGAGTTACTATGGGTTGTTTCTTTGACGCCCATTATACAACACCTTTTCCTATATGAAATGTATTCCCAGAAGTTCTTTTTCTATCCTCCATGTTGTCTCCATTATCGCTATCAGTGTATCCAATGAGTTTGAAATTTTCTGAGGTGGAATACAAAATACCAAAGTCTTTTGTTCCATTTATATACCTCATAATTCTTTTACCTCCTTGCCAATGCGATTCTTTTGGTGACTCCATGAATCTTGATATTAGGCTGACTCCATACATGATGTCTGGCCTTGTTGCAGTAAGATACATAAGGCTTCCAACGAGCCTTTTAAATAGTGTGGAATCTACAGTGGATCCATCATCATCCTTGCTCAATTTCAAACATGTTATCACTAGTGTTGGAGCTGTTTTGCAATTTATCATCCTAAATCTGTTTAAGACATCACTTGCATATTTTGACTAAGATATAAATATCCCATTTTCAGACTGTTGGAATTCAATGCCCAGAAAATACTTCATAAGCCCCAAATTCGTCATTTCAAATTCACTTTCCATGACTGTTCTAAATTCTTCTATGCCAAAATCACTAGTAAATATTAAATCATCTACATACAGACACACAATCAACTTACTACCTTCCTTGTTGATTTTTGTGTATAGTGTTGGCTCACATTCACTTCTGTGAAATCCATTATGAATGAGGTATGAGTCAATGCGACTGTACTAAGCTCGCAAAGCTTGCTTCAAGCCATAAAGTGTATTTTTCAGTCTATATACTCTGTGTCCTTGTCCTGAAACTTCATAGCCTTGTGGCTGCTCTACATATACTTCTTCCTCCAAATAACCATTTAGGAATGCACACTTAACATCCATTTGATAGACAAGTCATTTCTTTTGTGTTGCGATGGCCAAAACTGTTCTAATAGTGTCCATGCGAGCTATAGGTATGAAAGTTTCATGGAATTATATGCCAGGCTGCTACGTGAACCCTCTCGCTGCCAATCTTGCCTTGTACTTTTGCACATTTTCTTCAGCATCTTGTTTGGTCTTATAAATCCATTTTACGCTTATCACATCATTGTCCTTAGGAACATCAACTAGTTCCCCTCTTTGATTCTTCTCTATGCATTCTACTTCTTCATTCATGGCTTGTGCCCAGACTTTATCTTCAACAGCTTCTTCATATGTTAGCACATCAATAACTTGAGAACATAATGCAAAACATGAGAATGAATTAGGTGTACTAGTCTCATATATCTCACGCAGACTTCTTGTTCTTGGCAGAGTTGCTAGTGTCGAACTGCACGAGTTGCTTGATGGAGTTTGTTGCGCACTTGCTGTGCTTGTCGAAGTTGTTGCGACTTCTGTCGGAGTTGATTGTGCCGAACCATGCTGCACAATCCTTGGAGTAGGCAGTGCTGCACAGTTCTAATTCACATTTGGCATCTCAACCATATCTTCTTCGATGTAATCATGTTCAACATGTGACACGATTTTCACATTCCTCTCTACTGTTCCATCCCATCCTTCATTTTCCACAAATTGAACATCGTGGATGATAATAAATTTTCTTGCGACGGGATCATACAACTTGTATGCTTTTGTGTCTTCAGAATAACTAATGAAAATACATTTCTATCCTTTGTTGTCTAATTTCCTTCTTAGCTCATCTGGAACATGTGCATATGCTACACAAGCAAAAACTTTTAAATGTGAAACACTATGTTTCACACCTGCCCATGCTTCCTACGGAACTGTGTTTTTCACGCTCTTTGTCGGACATCGATTCATGATGTAAACTGCAGTTGCGACTGCTTCAGCCCAGTATTCATTTGACAGATGCGTGACTGCCAACATACTGCACGCCATCTCCATAATGGTCCTGTTTTTTTTTTGGTGATTCCATTCTGCTGCGGTGTATACAGCGTAGTGAATTGCTTTTGTATGCCATGATTTTTGAAAAAATTCAAGAAATCATTTGAAACATACTCACCACTTCTATCTGTTCTCAATATCTTGATGTTGTAACCACTCTACGTCTCCACGAGTGCCTTGAATTGCTGAAAACAATCAAATGCATCAGATTTATGCTTTAGAAAATAAAACCATGTCTTTCTTGTGAAATGTTCAATAAATGTGAGAATATAAGTGCATCCTCCCATGGACGGTGTTTGCATCGGTCCACAAATATCGGAGTGCACAATTTCATGTTGTTCGCAAGCACTGTATGACTTTTTGACTGGAAAAGTCCCTCTATGATGTTTTCCAAAAATACAGCCTTCACAAATTCTCTCGAGCTTTTCAATCAATGGCAATCCTTTGACCATATCCTTCATGTGCAATAGCTTCAACCCACCAAAATTCAGATATCCAAATCTGAAATGCCATAACCAGGATTCATCCTTTATTTCTGTGTGAAACGTAGCTTGCATCGCGCTGTCTTTTTTTTCGTGTCGCTGCAAACTTCTGATCCTTTGCTTTATGTCTTGAACACAACTTCAGGATTTTCATTCTGACTTTCATGAGCAACATGAGTTGTTTTACCTTTGATGATTGGTGTTATCCTTAAAGGAAACAAGCGATTGCTTGTCATCTGTACTTCGCCTATCAATTGATTGCTTGGGTATTTGTCTTTGATCACACATTGCTTCCCTATCATATGGACTCTGTATCCTTTTTCCATTAACTATCCAATGTTCATCAGATTATGCTTCAAACTTTGAACATAATACACATCAGGCATAAATTTATGCTCCCCCTGTTTTGTTAGAATATCAACAGTACCCTTACCCAAAACAATGACTTGGATATTGTTTCCAAGTATGACATGAGTTTGAACTGATTTATCTAGGCTAGAAAATAAACTTAAATTACCAGTCATATGATTACTACAGCGTGAGTCTAAATACCATATGTCAT
This sequence comes from Larix kaempferi, assembly GCA_027924585.1. Taxonomy (NCBI): domain Eukaryota; kingdom Viridiplantae; phylum Streptophyta; class Pinopsida; order Pinales; family Pinaceae; genus Larix; species Larix kaempferi. The sequence goes on along the minus strand of BSBM01002405.1, from coordinate 411,112 downwards.
TTGGACTTTCTTGGATGGCATTGCACTCCAGTAATGATGTGCATGCTAAGAAAAGTGAACTGTTCACAGTGTTGTTGCTTCTTGACTGAGTTTCACCTTGCTTTCCTTGGTCATACTGCTTCTTCTTGCATTCATATGTGAAGTGTCCATACTTCTTACAGTAATGACATTGAAATTTTTATTTATCATACCTTTGCCCACTTGGCTGATTGGGAGTTTGATTCTGGCCTCTTCCAGCGATATGTGCAGGACTCCTGCTACGACCTCCTTTGAAAGAACTTCGTCCTGTGCCTCTAGAGCTTGATCTTCCTCTGCCTCTATCGTGACTAATGGATGACTGTGCTCCGAATGCACCTTCCAGCGATGTGTCTGAACCGTTGATTCTATGTTCATGATTGAGTAATGAGGCTTGCAACTCATCAATAGTAAATATGGACAGATCTTTGTTTTCCTCCAGGGTTACAAGGGCTAGTGCAAGCTAATGCTGGCCACTCATGACGCATTAGTCTCAATGGACTTCTGGAAAAACAAAAACCTGAACATCAAAAAACAATATTAGAGCTACCTACACAACTTTTTGGAATATGGCGCAAGAAGATCAAACGTAGACAATTGGATTACCTTCCAGAATATATAAATATTATTTATGAAAATTAAGTATAACTCCCAAAAAATGGGGTTCTCCTAAGGTTGGTATGTTATTTTTTTAAGAAAATATAATGAATATGATTGCGTTAGCCCTCTGGTTTGGTATTCAAACGGTGGATTTTTGTTAAAAAAGGTATATGCAGTCGTAGATAACAGGCCGTTCTAGTGCGGCATTATTTTTCCATATTTATTTATGTTAATTTTAATTTTGTTTTTAATTAACGAAGTCAGCCCATCCCTAAAATGACTAGGTCGAGCGTTAGCCCTCGATATCATGGTCTTAACCTAATCAATCAACAATTGTTTTTTTTAGGATGTATGTTTTTGTGTGTACTTGTGCAGGCTCTTTTCCGTTTTCAAAATAGGTGAGCCAATAAAAAGTTATAAACGGAAGAAATAACCTACTCTTTGTGTAAGATTAACGTTAGTACAATTGAAATTAACTAAAAAATAGGAACAAATAA